>JAUTXW010001706.1:0-360880 GCA_030620095.1 Kuschelorhynchus macadamiae
TTTTTATTCAAGATGGTATCTTTGCCGATTTCTCATATACTCTATAAAAGAGTCAAAAAAACTCACATAAATATACAGTTTTGACAAAAATTGTTTTTCTGTAAATATATTTTTAAATTAATAATATAGCAAACGCTACTTCTTATAGCACAACTAAATAGATATATAAAGTTGAATTTTCTTATACTGACTAGTTTCAGCTCATCCTAAGACTTAAACTATATTTGCTTAACAAAAAAATGGTACACCATCGCATGTTTGTTAGGTCGATAGCGTCAGAGCTTGAGCAAATAAAAGTATATAAAAATGTATTCAACGATAATTAAAAAAAAAAATCGGTAAATTTCCTTTACCCAGAAGTTTCCTCATTATGAATATTTTCTTTTCTTAGGAATATTGAAGTGTGACCCAATTTAATTCCGGATATAGTCATTTAGTACCACATATACATAATATTAAATTTGTCGATTAAACAAGAAAAACTTTTTACGTTGATTTTTTGAACATTTTATTTGATCGCCATTTTGAATTTGTACCACAATTTTACTAGTTTATCTATATATCACACTTCATGCTTGCACAAAATTTTAAATCAGTCTAATAAATGCTGAGTTTTTAAATATTTTATTAAGCCGCCATTTTGTTTCATCATCTTGTATTCGTACTAAAATTTTGTATGCAACACTTCACTGTTGTGCAAAATGTCAGGTAAATTGGATAAGCAATTTTTTTAGTAATAAAAAAACATTTCACTAGGCCGCCATTTTGTTCCGCCATATTGGATTTTTACCAAAATGTAACCATTTCATCCCCTTATGACCCTTAATTTTTGACCAAAATTTGAAGTCAATCGGACAAGTAGTTTTTGAGCTATGCCACGTACAGGCAGTCCGACGAAATTGAGAGGGTAATTCTTTCATGATTACAAAACTACAAGTAAAATCGGTAAATTCACTTCTAACCACAAGTTCCCTCGTACAGAATTCTACTACTGACAATAAACACTCTGTAAGCATATAATTATTTGGTAATAACTTTATACAAATTTTGTAAACTAACTTATTTAATTTATTTTTTTATTATTAGATTAGATTACGTAAATAATCGTAATCTACATAAATAAATTATGTCCTTTATTATTTTCCTCCATAAAAAGGTTTTATTCCAGGAAATGGAATTTTGATTTGCAATAAAGAATTCGCAATAAAAATTTACCAGTTTATCCCTTTTTAATACTTGATTTTTATGCCAAATTTCAAGTTGAATAAGTAGATGGTGTAGTGTGGTTAGAACTCTTGTATTTTGATCTAGATTTACAGTATTGAATTTTTTCATTAGGCCGCCATTTTGTTCCACCATAATAGATTTACACAAGTTTATTAAGATACAAAATTTTATTTTTTAGCAAATTTAAAAGTCTTATTAGATAATTAGTTTCTTAATGATTTTTGTTTACAATTTGCAGTCATATTGGACAAAATGTAACCATTTCATCCCCTTATGACCCTTGATTTTTGAGCAACATTTGAAGTTTAAAATTTCTCATAATGTGTTAGATAATTTCTGAATATGTCTGGATATTTTCCTAAATTTTTTGAACATTTTCAAAACTCAGCGTTTCTGGACATTTCTTTTTAATCCAAATTTCCCACATTTTGGACGTGGGTTGCACAATATATATCGAGGCATCGGTATTCTGCTTCCTAAAAGCTTGGGGAAAAAGTAATTGAGGAACTGGGAAAGTTGTCTGCATCTGGTTTTTCGTGCTAGAAAAGCTATGTAAAAACTACAATTTGATTACAACTTTTTTTAAAAATCGTCGTCCCACACGGGGCATTTTTATTTGGAGCATAAATCGGGACGGTGACCAAATCATGTCTTCTCCTATCTGCTTCCAAATATTTGTCCTTTATTTCATTGTTTGAATAATTTTTATTTGCTGTTTCATACAACAACTCATATTTGGATACCAACTGCACGAGTTTTTCTTAGTATTTGTTACATAATTCTGGAGATTTTAATAATCTGCGCTCTAAAAACGGTTATAAGCGATTTCTCGACTACCCGGAAAAGTAGGTTCTGCATCCCGAAAAGGGAGCGATACAATACAACGTCTCGGAATTTCTTTCAACATTATCCAGAAATATTGTTTCGAAGAGGGTTTCTTCTGGAGATGGTATGTGATTCCTCGGAACATTTTCTAACTCCCAAAATTTATTTAGGGCATGAATAGACGAATTGTTTAGTAGCGTTAAAAAGGAGGTACATGATTTTGCGAGACTTTTATTGTAATTTCCCATAATTATGTAACCAAAAATGGTTTTAAAAGCGGAGGGTTCATTTTCTTTACCTATGATTTTGCTGTCTTGCAGAATATAAGGCTAACCGCAAAACTAAATCGATAGGAGAAGGCTTGTGCCAATTTGAGTCTGCAAATTGTAAATTTTTTAAATTTGACCAGTGGTCAAAATTAATATCTTCCGCTGGTAAATTACAACAAATATGAGATAAGACAATAGCGGTACCCTTAAGTACACCATTTTCGTTATCTGGAGGGCAATATTTAATTTCGACACTCCCCAAGTACGAGTTAAGGATGGTTAGTCCTATACCTTGAATATCAGATGAGTTTATTTTATTTCCAGATAAACCCAATTAACTAGCATATTTTTGATTCCGTGTCCAATAATGCGCGGACAGGGTGTTAAAATGTCTACCACTTAAAACTTCTAGATTAGCCGTGGCTAATAATGAACAATTATCATTGACCACGGATGAAAGCGTAATATTCTCATTATTATGAATGCCAACCGGGTTGTCGCGTTGTAGTGAATTTTGAAGATTTGGTATGTTTATCTCAGTGTTCTCTGACGGGGTTGGTTTATTACAATGTAATAATGTATGATGACTTTTTTGCAAACTTTATAGCAAGCAGTGGATTGGCACTTATAGCGGTGCGATGTTTAGAGCTGAGACAATGTATGCAAAGCGATCTTCCGAAGATTTCAACTTAAAAGACATACAACTATACAGGGTATGTTTTTGATTACAAAATAGGCATTTTGATATGCCTGATGAGTGATTTTGATTGTCACTATCCATATGATTCGGATACTGTGGGGAACTAAAAAATGACATAGAACTTGACAGTTTATTTAAATCACGAGGATTACTTTTAGTATGAGAATTTTGTTTAAGAGGAAATGCGTTTACAGTAACTAATACGTTACAATGATTTTTCAAAAAACCATAAGTTTTATAACCAGGGATTTCCCCTAGTTTTCCTAGCTACCTCAAATTGGATGACGGTTTCCGAATCAATTTTTTTAAAAGCATGTGGCATAATATAAAAATCCCATGTATCAGGACCTAGATTTAGCAATTTGAGAGCTTCTAAGTTTTTTAAAAAAATATCTAAAAGGTTATGTAAAGTAGCAGGATCGCCACAATTTACAGAAAATGCGTTTTCATTAGATGACCAGTGCGCTTGCGCTAAAAGACGCTTATTATTATATCCTTCAAACAAACTATCATAAGCAATCAAATAATTTGCTGCAGAAAGTGGCAAACATTTTACCATGTTTAATGAAGGGCCCTCTAAATAAGATATCAAATGAAGATTTTCAATAGGAGAAAGGGGTGAATTTAAATGTACAAGATTTTCAAATAAATCGTAAAATGCAGGAACATTTTTTACGTCTCCTTTAATCTTAATAAGCTCTAATTTAGGATTAATGTGTTGAGGATTTATCAAATTTGAATTATTCGTAGGCAAAGACTGTCGAGATACTGTCGAAAAAATGGCATTGTGAAGAGCACAAATTTTAGCATATATATTTTGAAATTTGTGAAATTCTGCGGTAGGAACTATAATTTCCACAAACTCGTTAAAAATCAAATTAATTAAAATAGTATGTTGATTGTTAAATTTTTGATAAACCATTACCGATGTAAACGTAGACAACATTTTCGCTGCTCCAACACCCGTACTCCGTTTTTACAACAAAAACAGGGCATTCCAAAACCGGCTTCTTCTTGCTTATTTATCTATGATTTGGCTAAACAACGAATATTTGTACACAGCAATACGTGCAAAACTAGCAATAACTTATGCCATCATTCGAATCAGTTATTAACGAAAACTTACTGAATTATTTAAATCGTAAAATTATGAAAAAATTTAATTTTATGAGAATGTTCGAATTTTTATTTTTAAATTATAATATTGAATTCATCCGATGACAAGTATCAAAGAGTAATGCTTCGATAGCTCAAATAATTATTACCAATATTGTTTCTGGTTAACTTAGTGTACTGTATCTTTTTTTTTGTTTTTCTATAATAGCAAGTATAGGTTATATTTACCTAAATTATTTAAAGAAAAATTTTAATCTAAAAAATATAGCGGCGACCAGTGAATCAAATTTTAAAAAAGACACTTACATCTTAAAATCTAGTCATCTTCGATAGGGGGGTCCCCGTTTGACGTTAGTGGAAATTGTTCATTATCTGCAGCAGCAAGGTACACACACATAAAAATGAAAATATGTTCTTGTGCGGACGACAAAACTAAGAAGTAGTTTCTTGGTTTTTTAGGACATGTAGTCTTCGCGCACGAACGCTTCCAGTCACGTGGTTCCAACAGCAACCCATCATAGTACAGCTATTTGTCGGACATTGGCAATAAGATGCACTGGTTTCAAATGCGGGAAACGCGAAGTTTAAATTAAAAATACTTAAGATATATTAAGATATAGTATAATCTTACGAAGATTTCTGAACATATATATATATATATATATATATATATATATATATATATATATATATTTATATATAGTTGAGGTCTCTTGGTGGCATAGCTGAAAAAGTACTTATCTGACTTCAAATTTTGATAAAAACTTAAGGGTCATATGAGGATGACCGGGTAATCTTTTGGTAAATATCTAGTATGGGGAAACAATATTACTAATCCATTTACCACACATTTGCACAAAAATAAAATGTGGCATAGGAATAAAATGGTCAAATTTTGATGATGAGCCATTATTATATTAGTATCAAAAACTTTTTCAATTAAGCTGAAATTTTGCAAAAAAAATTAAGTGTGAAACGAGGATGAACTGGTAAAATGTTGTCAATTATATATAGCAAAACAAAATAGCGGCCCAGTGAAATGTTTAAAATATTAGTATCAAAAAAAACTTACCCAAATAAGTTCAAATTTTTCAAAAAAAAAATTTAAACGTGGATGAACTGGTAAAATTTTGTTAATTATATATGGCAAAACAAAGGGCGGCCTAATTAAATGTTTAAAAAGTCGGTAAATTTCCTAAAAGACCTTTTTTTTGGATGAAAATATGTTATAATTGTTTTTTTATAGATTATGTAAATAAACTTAAAACAAATAGAGGAATAATAAAAAAATAATATTAAAATAAATTTATATTGATATTATTTAAATAGGTATTGTAAGTGAATGAATGTTTGTAGTATTTATTAGATCTAGACAATAAAAGTTGTGAAGATGAAAAATGTATATTTGTTTCAATAATAATGATTGCTAGATATGTTAATAAATCAGATGTATTGTCATAAATTCTTATTTGCACATATGCAATATAACTATACAAGAGACTTTAGGCGTGACAAACACAATTTAAAAATTTAGAACAACTGTAGAAAACATATATAAAATAATTTTTAAAAATTCTGTAAAATGGTCTTTACCCGGAAAATCTCTCGTAGCTAATTTTACCACACTTTATTCATTGTATAAATTGTAATAATACCAGAGTTTTATTATAATGTAAATTCTAATTTCTTATCTAAGGCGATACTATAGAATTAACTTTTTTACCTGTATATTACAAATACAATAGACTCAATAGACTTTTAATGAGGTGTTTTATTGTATATATATATATATATATATATATATATATATATATATATATATATATATATATATATAGGGTATCCAAAATAAAGTGGCCTATTAGAAGTTTCTCGAGATCGAAAAACGATAGCAATTTGAAATTTGGGTTGTAGCCATAAGACACCTTAATCTTTACTTTCAAAATATTTTTGACAATACAGGGTTGCCAGATTACCTAGAATCAGATATGAACTTTGGTTTTTTAAGTAAGATACCCTGTATATTATTTCATTTTTGGTTTTTCATAACAGTTTAAGTTTTTTGTGTAACATATACTATACCTATCTTGTGCCGTTTTGATAATAAAAACTATTTTTTTATAAATGTTGCAACAAACAGGTCTGAACAAAAAAACGTTTTTTTTTTTCGTTATCAATCTAAATGGCAAACTTAAATTTCGGTTACGGTTCTTTATTAGGCTGTTGTATCATAATATAATACGAGATTTAAGATGTCGCATACAGGGTGTTTACAAAAGAATGAGTTTTTGTTAGAATATAAAACTAAAGATTATGCAAAAATTTTAAATGAAACCCCTGTATTTTATTATTTTTTTAAATTGGGGATTCAATTTGCTAAGTAATGATATTAGTTGTTCCTATACCTATCTTCGATAGTTTCGGACTTATAACGAAATATAAGAATTTTTTAAAATTTGTATTTAATTATGAATATCACAACAGGTACTTAAAATCTTTTTCAGTTTTAGAATAGGTATAAAATAATTATTTTTTTGTTTAATTTGGATTAATGTATTCGATTTTGGTAATTTATTTATATGGAAATCAGGGTTGTAATGTGTTAGACATGTTGATTAAAAACCAGCGATTTAAACGTGTAACTTTTTTGTTTGTAATATTTTTTATTTAAAATGGGAGTTTTAAAAGCATTTATTTGTTTACTTAAATTGTCAAAAATCGTATTATTCCTAACAAGTATGTTGAATATATTTTTCCATAAGCATTATATACCAATCATTTTTCTACAAGGGTGCCGAAAATTTAATTTTTCTACGAGCGTGGTGCAAATTTGAACCTTTCATACCAATTTGCACTCTCAAAGTATGGTGTGAGGAGAAGTTATACTCCCACAGGCATGTGCGGGTTACATATTTGAAGTTTCATTAAATATTATTCAAAAAATAACTTGTGTAATAATTGAATTGAAAAAAACATGTTTTTTTCTCATTTATTCCAGTTTTATTTCATACCGGTAAATCTTTATTCCTACACCTATCTTCGATAGTTTCCGATTCTCTTATATCGCCAATAGGCAATAGGCATGCATTTATGTCAATAAAATGGCTAAATTCACATTATTTAAGTTCAGAAATTCTAAATTTATTTTACATTTATGGGGAGTGTGGCAGAATTGTATCTAGAACTTGTAGAAAGTTTAATGAAATGCATCCTAATTCCGTTGCCACGTCCCCGAAAAAGTTCAGAAGAGTAGAAGCAAATTTTGTCAATTATAATACTGTAAGAGCACCGAGAACCTAGAACAAGTATGTTACAGCTAATGAAGAAAATGAGGTAAACGTTTTAGCTTACTTTTCTGTGTTTCGACACGCTTCAATTGCTTCAGCAGAAAACGATTTGGGTATATCACGCATGTCACAGACAGACAGAATTTTGCCTAAACACAATATGCATAATTACAAAGCGATCTCTTCAGCCTGATAATCCTCCAAAACATCTTGAATTTTGTGAAATGCCGTTGACTGGAACACAAAGAAAACCCAAATTTTCTTAAAAATATTATTTGGATAGACGAAAGCAAGTTTACAAAAGGAGGAATAATTAACAGAAGAAATCTTCATTTTTGGGCTAACGAAAATCAGTAGCGGCTTGCCAATCAATTACTTAAAAATAAAAGTATTTTTAAAATATTAAGCATTTTATAATCTATCTTTTTATTATAAAAATGCAGTATATTTTATATAAATTCGCATTATTTACTTAATTATACCATTATTTTCTATCAAAACTAGTGCGTTATATACTCAAAAATAATAATGACTTAAAAACGTAGCTCGCTGAATACCTTTTCATAAGAGCGACCCGTTGAGCAGCAGTAACAAATTCCGCATCAGACTCCCCCCGCACGTCGGCTTTCCCGCTTAGATTTGTTTACGGCAGTTGCTATGGCAACGCAATGGTGAATATCCATAAACCAAATGGAGATGGGAGCGGCATAAACTGCTGTTTCAGGCTGCAGGCGCTTGTTATGGAATTAATGTAAATTATGCGCTCGGATCATCGGAGGCGGAAGGAGTTTTGCATCGATCGAATCGAATCGAAATTAACTTAAGATACAGGTACATAACTGTTTTTTAAGAACAAAAAAAAATTTAAAATCTTATAAATTTATATTATTTCCCCTAAGTATTGAAAAACGCTCCAAAGCTATGGATAATTAACATCACAAAATCGTTAAAAAATAGCCATTTTGGGCGTGACACCCCGAAAAATTTTCGCTTGCGGCGCGGTCCGCCTACCTACCTGCGCTTCACCCGTTCTTATATCGACGAGCCGTCACTGACGAAAATCCCCATTTCGTTAAAGAAAGAAATTTTCAATATAAATTTAATATTAACGCATTCTGTTTGCTTATGGAGAACAAAATTGCTTTCTGCCTGTATGATGAAAACCTAACTGGTGTGAAATACATGGACATATTAAGTACCACAGTTTCGAATTTTGTGGAAAACCTGCCTCTGGAGACTTTCCAAAATTACTTTTATCAATTAGATGGAGCACCACTGCACACAAGTTGCTGCGATGCTATTCAACATATTCGAAGACAGATGGATTGGCTGAGAAGGCCTCTTGGAAATGGCCTCCGAGGTCTCCAGATCTTACACCGCTCGATTTTTATCTCTGGGGCAAGATCAAAGAAATTGTATATAGGACGTCCATCACAACCAAGGAAGATCTGGAACACAGGATAAGAACAGCCCTAAATTCTATAGGTGGAGAAGAAAACAGAAAGGCTACAAATGATCGTGTTATTGCCGCGATTCATAAGTATTTAAGAGCCAACGGAGGGCATTTCAAACAATTTAGTTATTAGGTACCTAATCTGTTTGTTCTAATTCCTAGTTTTAATTTTTATTATTATTTACGTATGTAATAAAGTATTTATTTCACAAACAATTTTCACCTTTGCTTTTAAATTTACATAAAATTCAAAATCGCAATTTTTTTAGGATCTTTGGTAGATACAATCGGCGAACATAATGTCAGTTTTTTTACAAATTAATTCCAATGGACGAAGCCGACCCGGTCATAGTCTACTACGAAAAAGTTTTAATAAGAGAAATTATTATATATTTTGTTATAGGTTCGAAACTATCGAAGATAGGTATAGGAACACCTAATATCATTGTATAGTAAGTTGAATCCCCAATTTAAAAAAATAATAAAATACAGGGTGTTTCATTTAAAAATGTTGCATAATCTTTACTTCTATGTTCTATTAAAAACTAATTTTTTTTGTAAAAACCCTGTATGCGACATCTTAAGTCTGGTATCATATTATGATACAACAGCCTAATAAGGAACCGTATCCGAAATTTAAGTTTGCCGTTTAGAGTGGTAACGAAAAAAAAACGTTTTTTGTTCAGACTTGTTTGTCGCCAAATTTATTAAAAAATAATTTTTATAATCAAAACGGCACAAGATAGGTATACTATATGTTACACAAAACACTTTTAAACTGTTATGAAGAAACCAAAAATGAAATAATATACAGGGTATCTCATTTAAAAAACCAAAGTTCATATCTGGTTCTAGGTAATCTGACAATCCTGTATTGTCAAAAATATTTTGGAAATAAAGATCTAAGTGTCTTGTGGCCACAACCCAAATTTCAAATCGCTATCGTTTTTCGATCTCGAGAAACTTCTAATATGCCACTTTATCTGGGATACCCTATATATATATATATATATATATATATATATATATATATATATATATATATCTATAAATATATATATATATATATAAATATATAAATATATAAATATATATATATATATATATATATATATATATATATATATATATATATATATATATATATAGGGTATCCCAGATAAAGTGGCATATTAGAAGTTTCTCGAGATCGAAAAACGGGTTGTGGCCACAAGACACTTAGATCTTTATTTCCAAAATATTTTTGACAATACAGGATTGTCAGATTACCTAGAACCAGATATGAACTTTGGTTTTTTAAATGAGATACCCTGTATATTATTTCATTTTTGGTTTCTTCATAACAGTTTAAAAGTGTTTTGTGTAACATATAGTATACCTATCTTGTGCCGTTTTGATAATAAAAATTATTTTTTAATACATTTTTTAACAAATAGGTCTGAACAAAAAACGTTTTTTTTTCGTTACCACTCTAAATGGCAAACTTAAATTTCGGATACGGTTCCTTATTAGGCTGTTGTATCATAATATGATACCAGACTTAAGATGTCGCATACAGGGTTTTTACAAAAAAAATTAGTTTTTAATAGAACATAGAAGTAAAGATTATGCAACATTTTTAAATGAAACACCCTGTATTTTATTATTTTTAAATTGGGGATTCAACTTACTATAAAATGATATTAGGTGTTCCTATACCTATCTTCGATAGTTTCGAACCTATAACAAAATATATAATAATTTCTCTTATTAAAACTTTTTCGTAGTAGACTATGACCAGGTCGGCTTCGTCCATTGGAATTAATTGGTAAAAAAACTGACATTATGTTCGCCGATTGTATCTACCAAAGATTCTAAAAAAATTGCGATTTTGAATTTTATGTAAATTTAAAAGCAAAGGTGAAAATTGTGTGTGAAATAAATACTTTATTACATACGTAAATAATAATAAAAATTAAAACTAGGAATTAGAACAAACAGATTAGGTACCTAATAACTAAATTGTTTGAAATGCCCTCCGTTGGCTCTTAAATACTTATGAATCGCGGCAATAACACGATCATTTGTAGCCTTTCTGTTTTCTTCTCCACCTATAGAATTTAGGGCTGTTCTTATCCTGTGTTCCATATCTTCCTTGGTTGTGATGGACGTCCTATACACAATTTCTTTGATCTTACCCCAGAGATAAAAATCGAGCGGGGTAAGATCTGGAGACCTCGGAGGCCATTTCCAAGAGGCCTTCTCAGCCAATCCATCTGTCTTCGAATATGTTGAATAGCATCGCAGCAACTTGTGTGCAGTGGTGCTCCATCTAATTGATAAAAGTAATTTTGGAAAGTCTCCAGAGGCAGGTTTTCCACAAAATTCGAAACTGTGGTACTTAATATGTCCATGTATTTCACACCAGTTAGGTTTTCATCATACATGGGGATTTTCGTCAGTGGCGGCTCGTCGATATAAGAACGGGTGAAGCGCAGGTAGGTAGGCGGACCGCGCCGCAAGCGAAAATTTTTCGGGGTGTCACGCCCAAAATGGCTATTTTTTAACGATTTTGTGATGTTAATTATCCATAGCTTTGGAGCGTTTTTTAATACTTAGGGGAAATAATATGAATTTATAAGATTTTAAATTTTTTTTTGTTCTTAAAAAACAGTTATGTACCTGTATCTTAAGTTAATTTCGATTCGATTCGATCGATGCAAAACTCCTTCCGCCTCCGATGATCCGAGCGCATAATTTACATTAATTCCATAACAAGCGCCTGCAGCCTGAAACAGCAGTTTATGCCGCTCCCATCTCCATTTGGCTTATGGATATTCACCATTGCGTTGCCATAGCAAATGCCGTAAACAAATCTAAGCGGGAAAGCCGACGTGCGGGGGGAGTCTGATGCGGAATTTGTTACTGCTGCTCAACGGGTCGCTCTTATGAAAAGGTATTCAGCGGGCTACGTTTTTAAGTCATTATTATTTTTGAGTATATAACGCACTAGTTTTGATAGAAAATAATGGTATAATTAAGTAAATAATGCGAATTTATATAAAACATACTGCATTTTTATAATAAAAAGATAGATTATAAAATGCTTAATATTTTAAAAATATTTTTATTTTTAAGTAATTGATTGGCAAGCCGCTACTGATTTTCGTTAGCCCAAAAATGAAGATTTCTTCTGTTAATTATTCCTCCTTTTGTAAACTTGCTTTCGTCTATCCAAATAATATTTTTAAGAAAATTTTGGTTTTCTTTGTGTTCCAATCATCAGCATTTCACAAAATTCAAGATGTTTTGGAGGATTATCAGGCTGAAGAGATCGCTTTGTAATTATGCATATTGTGTTTAGGCAAAATTCTGTCAATTGACATGCGTGATATACCCAAATCAGTAGTTATAATATGGGAGCGCCTCCTCCTCCTCCTCTTCCTCTCTCTCATGTCCCTCATTCTTAACTTCCTCCCCTTTTATTCTCATTCGCATCATATTTTTAATTTTTTCTCTTTGTTCTCCCACATTTGATTTTGCATTCTTAAGTCTTATAAATAGGTGCATCAAGATCATTTTAGTATGTTAAGGTACGAGTGACTGTTAAAAGAAAAAAATCTGTTGAATAAATCTATTAATAATAATATTAAAATAAAATGAGTGAATCAGTTGGAGAAAGAAATCGATCCATTCCGCTTCAGAGCCTCGAAGAAATTATACCAGGAGTTCAAGAAGAAAATATACCATTAGTTCGAGAAGAAAATAATGGGATTGTTTTAAAAAATTTGAACAAAACTGAGAGTGAAGAGAAAAAAGTGTTTTGTGCTATTTGTTTTGAAATAATCGAATATTATGATTCATGTAGACCAAATACATGTTCCCACATTTTTTGTTTAAAATGTATTTTAAGATGGAATGATGAAAATTGTTGTTCTATAATGGTAAACAATTGTCCTGTATGTCGCACTAGATATTACTATTTGGTACAAATCTTCAAAGATGTAATTAGACATCATTTTGTTGTAATTTTAAAAAGAGGATAATATTTTTTTTATAATTTGTGTTTGTGAAAACTCTGGTAACAAATAATTTTGTAAAAAAAGTAAATGTAAATATATATATAATAATTGACACACATTTTTTCCTTTTCCTATATTGAAACGACAACAATGATCTAACAAGTTTTTTAATACATACTAATTTTCACATTACATAACAAAACAATTGTTATGGGTTGACACAAAAAGTGCCACGCCCTAAAATGGCACCACTTTTGCAGATCGAATCTTAAATTTTCTTATGGGAATTTACATGTAAAAATGACGGTTTTGATTGTCGGACCGGCATAGCCTAATCTACTACTTTTTAATTATACTAATAATATTAATATAATTTGCATCAAGTAAGAGAAAACTCAATTGAATACAGAAACAAGCGTTAACAAAATGTTATGCTAATATATGAGTGCTTCTAGTGGCAGTAGACATAATCGACACTTTTTTTACATATGATTAACTATTTCATTTACAAATACAGTGTCAGATGTTAGAATAAAAAGAAGTATTTTGCATATAGCACTGAAAATATATAACCGCTTATAGTAACATTTGACATTTTTAAATTAATATTCTTGACGTATTCTTATTATCTTTACAATTTAAGTTTAAAATTAATATTTTTGACATTATCTATCCATTACGTTTATAACCTATATTTAAAATTAATATTGTTAAACTAATCTACCCATCACATTTACAAACTATGTTTAATATTAAACCTAACCTAACCTAACCTAACCTATATTTAAAATTAATATTGTTAAACTAATCTACCCATCACATTTACAAACTATGTTTAATATTAATATTTAACAATATAATTTTCAATTTCTTTTTTTTCATTTTTGTTGCAGTAAAAGCAAGCATGTTCAGGAATTAGTATAAAAAGATGTATCCTACAAATAGCACAATGTAAATCAGAAGCACTAACAACATAGGCTCTTTTGTAGTGGCAGCTCACGTGATCGGATTCCCCTCTCCGTAAATATCTCATGTGAATTGCACTACAAGGAAGGCAAATAGCAAATGTTCCTAGTCTTCGACTTTCAATTTTAGAGTAGCTTTGTATAACACATACATCTTTTTCTTCAAAATTATTAAATAATTCACTAGCCCTAAACTTGCTTACTTTTACGTCACCCTCGGTTCCTAAATTTAGTAATTGTCCATCCATATCCACTCCTTCGTCAATTTCCTGATCATCTTCCTCCATCTCTTCCTCTTCCTCCTCTTCAATATAATTAATATCGATGTTACATAAGAATGATCTTCTAACAAGCCTAGATGACTTGTCCAAAAATGAATGTTTATAAGTGATGGAATCGCCTTCCAAGTTATTAAAAATCTCTTCTCTTTCTTCAATTTGAGCGGCGATCTCCATATTATTTTCTTCAATTTGGACAGCGTTTCCATTCATATTTTCTGCCATTGTTAGGAACTTTGGATTTAGATCGATTTATTTGATAAAAAATTTGGTTATACGTTAAAATAATAGCGACAACTGATATTACAGCGAATGTTACTGTATGATCGTCGAGTGGATGTTCTTAAGTATATATCCCATCAACCACCACTTTTACTACCTGCAATACATAAGTTTTTTTTTTTTTTTTTTTTTTTTTATTCACTGTCCCTTTCCCTGTCAGTTGCCTCGGGGGGGGGGGAGGCGCAAGGGGGGCTTCGCCCCCCTCCCCGCTCCGCCAACCCCCCTCACCCTCACCTTATCTTCTTTCTCTCCCTTCCTTCTTTCTCTTTTTTATATGTTTCTCCGTTTTCCTTCCTTCTCCTTTTTCCTTCCTTCTCCTTTTTCCTTCCTTCTTCTTTTTCTTTCCTTCTCCTTTTTTCTTTTCTTCTTTTTTAATCTAACCTAACCTAACCTAACCTAACCTAACCTAACATAACCTAACCTAACTTAACTTAACCTGAAGAGGGTAGCCAGAAATTGGGGAGCCGGGATTTGAGTCTCGGAAATTAAGGGGTCCGGGGGGAAGGGGGGAGGGGGGAGGGGGGTAAGGTAGTTGATCGGCTTGGGAAAGTGGTTTTTAGAGATTGTCGTTCAACTTTAAGTAGGACACATGTGATTAACTTTTGCATATAAAATCGCCTCAGCGAAGAGACGAATGCAATTGATTTCTGCATTCACACTGTGCAGAGCTCGCGAGTTTTCTGGTGTTTACATTGTGTTTATTTGGTAATTTTTCAATTTTTATTTTTATTTCTAACATTTTTATTTGGCAAGATTTAATTCTTATATATATTGGTGACATTTTTATGTACATTTGTGGCATTTTATTTGTTATTACGATTTTTTTTTCATAATGGACAATTTTTTGGCATCGAGTAGCAAAATTATTGACAATGACTTTGACTTATACACATGTACTCAAATGCAGAATTTTGCAAACCAACAAAACAATGAAACAGACGTATTTACAACTAGTCAACAACAAACTATTCAGGACTTGAATGAAATTATTTATAATAGCCAAGTTCAAAATAATGCCAACAAACAGAACAACGAAAAATATTTATTTACAGCTAGTCAACAAGAAACTCTTGACGATCTTAATGACATTATTGACAACAAATCGGACTTAATTACAACAAAAACTAAACAAACTCTTGAAGAACTGAATGACATTGACGAAACTCAAAATTCTAGCGATGAGGATATTGTTTGTTTTCAAAAATCTAATACAAATTATTTAACATTAAAATCGCCAATTAATTCTCCGAGACCAATTTGCTCTCCCTTTTTGTTTAGTGAAAATTCTGATTCGGAAGAAGAACAAATTGATCAAAATTTAAGTTTGGCTATTTGTCCTACTAATTCACCATATGATATTGTAAATTCTGATTCGCAAGAAAAACAAATTGATCAAAATTTAAGTTCGGCTATATCTTCTATTAATTCACCATTTGCTATTGTAAATTCTGATCCGCAAGAAAAACAAATTGATGCAAATTTAACTTCGGATATTTCTCCTAATAATTCACCAGTTGAACAAAATTCAATTTCGAAACCATCATTTATCATTAAAAAAAATTTTAAAATTAATAAAAAAAATAAAAAACAAATAGCAAACCTTAAGTGTCTGGGTTTCGCTATTCAAAATTTAACTAATTTGATCACAATTAAAAAGGGAGACGAAAGTACGGTGAATTATGTTAAACAGGCCTTTGACAAATTAGTTGACTCATTTGAAGAAATGGATTCATAAAGTCAATTAATTTCTATTGCTTTTTTCAAAATTTGACTATAACTAAATAAAAATGCACAATATTAATTTTATTATTATACAAAGAACTTCAAAAATGCAATTGCTTTTTTCAAAATTTGACTATAACTAAATAGAAATGCACAATATTAATTTTATTATTATTATTATCCAGAAAACTTCAGAAATGCATAAGTGTGTAACATGTAATAAAGTCTTCACTAGAAAGGATAATTTATTGCGACATAATAAAAAACATGTTAACGGAAATTCCACAAAACTCAACAGTTGGTTGAAAAAACCAAAGCTTGTTAAAGGTAAGAACATTTTATTTTTCATGTTATATTTTGTAAAATATTTTTTTCTTAATTTATAGATTCTACAAATATTGTAAAATATTGTAAAGAATGCAAGAAAAATATAAACCAAAGTCTATGGGGTGGACATCTTCGATCTAGTGTGCACAAGAACAATTCCAAAATAGGCTTGGAGGAAGGTGTTGAAATTATCAAGTCAGCATTCAGGGAACGAATAATATCTTATAGGATTTCCTCACACCAAAACTTCATAAATGTGAAAGAGTATTTTCAACATTTGGAATACAAAATTGCACATCTAATAGATCAAGAACTGCAGAAACATAAATGTATCAAGCTAAATATGGAACTGTTCGGTTTCTATTTTAACCCCAGCAGCGACAGCTATGATGTCAAATCTTTTAATGCGCCGTTCCAAGTCATTTGCCAGGGATATCAGAAAAAAGAACTGTTAGAGCAAATCTGCACCATTATTGACCAGAAAGCTGACGAATTTGCAGAAAGAGATTCAGGTAAAGAATTTATTTTCGATTTTACAACAGCAACAAAAAAAGTAATTTTTTAATTTTTACGTTGCAGGATGGGCTTTGATGAATTTACTTCATTTGGAAATTAATGTTAACAAGCACAATCCGCTGAGAGCCTCATCTTTTATCGAACTTCCTCAAGAGATCAAGAGACGTCAAGCTGTGATCAACATTAGGAATGATGACAACTTTTGCTTCGCCTGGGCAGTTGTGTCTGCTCTTCACCAACCAAGCGGATTAGATTTTGAAACTTCATCCTACCCACACTACTCTTCTGTTTTGGATATGTCAGGTATAGAATTTCCAATGTTGCTAAAGAACATTAAGATTTTTGAAGAAAAAAATAACATTTCTATTAATGTATATGGATTAGAAATTATAAATCCTAAAAAGGGGTATGAAGTAATTGGTCCACTTTATTATTCATCGAATAAAAAAAATCAACATGTCAATTTATTGTTAATAAGTGATGATGATGAAAAAACTTTTCATTATTGCTATATTAAATAATTTATAAAAACTAGTTTCTGCACAAATTTCTAAACATCACGGAAAAAAATATATTTGCGATGGTTGTTTACAATATTTCCCTACAGAAGAAAATTTATTACAACACAATAGCTATGATTGTGATCATTTACGAATTAACCTACCTTCTAAAGAATTAATAAAAGATAAGTTTGGAAACTATTCATATGATAATATTTTGAAATTTGTAAATTATCATAAACAAATGAAAGTTCCTTTCGTGGTGTATGCAGATTTTGAATGCATTTTAAAGCCTTTAAATAATGACAATGTTGATAAAAATCCTAATACTTCATACACCTTAAAACAATATGAACATATTCCACATTCATTTGCCTATTACATTAAATGTTCATTCGACGATAATTATTCTAAATTTGAAAAATATAGAGGTCAAAATTGTGATACATTATTTATAAATTCTTTAGAAAGAGATGTGTATAACATATACAATAAATATTTAAAGACTCCTAAAAAGATGATTCCTTTGAACGAACTGGACAAAATTTATCATAACTATGAAACAGTTTGTCATATTTGTAATAAACCTCTTTTAAATGACAGGGTTGCAGATCATTGTCATATAACCGGTCTTTATAGAGGTCCAGCTCATTCACTCTGCAACATAAATTACAGAATACCTAACTTTATTCCAGTTATATTGCATAATTTGCGTAATTATGATTCTCATCTATTTCTTAAAAAATTATGCTTAAACAAAGAACAACTAACAGTTATCGCACAAAACAAGGAAAAATATATTTCATTTGAAAAGCTTATTCATGTGGATAACTATTTTGATAAAAAGACACAAAAGTCTAAGAAAAAAAATATATCATTAAGGTTTATTGATTCTTTTCAATTTCTATCCCATTCTTTATCAAAACTCTCTGAAAGCTTAAAAGATGAACAATGTAAGGAAATAAAAAAAATTTTCAATGATGAAGAAAGATTTAAACTTATTCGGCAAAAAGGTGTATTTCCTTACAATTATATTGATGATTATTTAAAATTAGAAGAAACAACTTTACCTCAAAAAGACCAATTTTATAATACTTTAACGGATGAGCACATCAGTGATGCAGAATACCAAAGAGCTGTAAAGGTTTGGCAATTGTTTAAATGTGAATCTCTTGGTCAATACTCCGACGTTTACTTACTCTCTGATACTTTACTTTTGGCAGATATTTTTGAAAATTTTAGAAGCACTTGTTTATCCACATATAAGCTCGATCCAGCTCATTTTTACACTTTTCCAGGTTTATCTTGGGAGGCGTGTTTGCGTTATACTGGAATAGAGTTAGAATTGTTAACTGATCCAGATATGATACACTTTTTCAAAAAAAGCGTTCGCGGTGGTGTGAGCTCTTGCATTTGTAGAAAATCTGAAGCTAATAATCCATTTCTTTTAAATTTTGATCCTTTAAAGCCAACTAAATACATAATTTATTATGATGCAACAAATTTGTATGGTTATGCAATGTCACAGCACATTCCAACGGGAGATTTTGTTTGGTTAACAGATAAAGAAATCAATGATTTAAATATTATGAATATTTCTAAAAAATCTAATAAGGGATATGTTTTAGAAGTTGATTTAGAATATCCTACAAGTCTACATTCCTATCATAACGATTTTCCGTTTTGTCCAGAAAACTTTAAACCGCCAAATTCTAAATGCATAAAATTAATACCCAATTTAAATGATAAATCAAAATATGTTATTCACTATCAATTATTAAAACAATGTTTGGAACATGGACTCAAGTTAACTAAAGTTCATAGAGTTTTACAGTTTTCTCAATCTGATTGGTTGAAAAAATATATAGACTTGAATTCAAGATTAAGAAATGATTCAAAGAATGAATTTGATCGTAATACTTACAAGTTGGCAAATAATAGTATTTATGGCAAGACTATGGAAAATGTTGATAGGAGAATTGACGTAAGACTTGTTACAGAGTGGGAAAAAAATAGAAGAAAAGATGGTGCTGAGAATTTAATTGCAAAACCATATTTCAAGGACTTAACAATATTTTCTGAAAACTTGGTAGCTATTCAAATGCAAAAGATTCAAGTTACTTACAATAAACCAATATATGTAGGCTTCTCAATATTAGATATATCTAAAACTGTCATGTATGATTTCTTTTATAATTTTTTAAAACCTCTTTATCAGGAAAATATTTCACTTTTATACACCGATACCGATTCGTTCATTTTAGAAGTCACAACTCCAAATATTTATTCTGACATGATAAAAAATATTCACAAATTTGACACATCTAATTATGAATTTAATAATATTCATGAAATGCCTATTACAAAGTCAGTTATAGGAAAATTCAAAGATGAATATGCTGGTGAACCCATTACTACTTTCTTTGGTACTGGAGCAAAAGCATATTGTATTAAAACGGAAAACAGTTTAACAAAAAAAGCAAAAGGTGTTAAAAAAAGTGCAATTAAAAAGCAGTTGGATTTTATTCATTATAAAGATGTTGTTGAAAATCATTCTAAAACCTTTTGTTCAATGTATGTTTTTCGATCTAGACAACATACAATTTTTACAGAGTTAATTAATAAATTGGCTTTGAGTTCCGAAGATGATAAGCGGTATAAAATTCCCTATAGTTTTAATACATTAGCTTGGGGACACCAAGATATTGCTTTGTATCAATGGAATGCAGAACATGAAGATTTAGATATATTTATGTAGATATTATAAGGTATTTAAATTTGTTGTTTTTGAAACCAAAGTTAGTCTTCATAAGTCTTTCACAAAATGTGCTTAGAAACTTTTGACAAAGAAATTGATAACAGTTATTTTAAAACATATGAAAAACGACTTTCCACTTTTAAAAAATGGAAAGGAAAATTGAGACCAGAAGTGTTAGCTGGAGCTGGCTTTTACTATACTTCAATCAATGATATTTGTAAATGTTTTTATTGTGGTATTGAAATTTTTGATTGGTTAAGTTATGATGATCCTATTGTGGAGCATAAGAAATTTGCTAGGAATTGTGATTTAAATAACTGTTTATGGAAAAATAGGAATCGAATAATTGTAACCATTCAAAATAAGTCTTCAAGCTACACATTTTATATAGTATTATTAATATCCTTATTTATGAACTTTTACATATATTTAAATTAAGTATTTTATTGTTATTTTTTTACAACTGCTTTTGCTTTCGTGGTGAAAGTATCTGCTTAATGTTAATAAATTTGGAATATTATTATTAATTTGTTTTAATGACTATCAGTAGATCTCAATTTATTCTTCTTTATTTTATTTTCCAAAATGTTTTTTATGTTCATCATCCCCCTGGCGTAACACAGTGTGAAATATGTTTTTCTAATAAAACAGACGTCACTCTAAGTAAATATTGTAAATTTATGAAAATTGGATTAATTAACAATAGTACAATTAGTTGGATGGAACGAATAAATGGAAATGAAAATGCAAGTAAATTTTTTAAAATTTTGTATCATTATCCAAATCGATCTATTTTTGATACAAATTGGATAGAAAGGTTAGAGTTTAAAAATAATCAGTTACAAATTTTAACCCCCAACTGTACCAATTATTATGACGGATTCAAAAATTATTACTTTTCCATCATTAGTGTTACATTAAACTTTGCATTATTTTTATACATTACCATTTTAATTATTTATCTTTATTATAAATTTCAAACTGGAAATCTATTTTTTCATTAATCCATTTTAAACGAAACTTTAAAGAAAGTGGGGATGAGAATATTTAAGTACAAGAATAACACAATATGTTTCAGTCTCGTTTAGTCATTATGAACAACGCCGTGGTTCATAAACCTTTGGAAACGCTTCTTAATTCAAAAATTTATTTTTTAAATAATTCTTTGTCAAAATTTGTTCTTGTTGGCATTAGTTTAAATGATTTTTCTCCAAAAATTGTAATTGGTGGAAAAACTGGATTTTCAATCGCACTAACCGAAGAAAATTGGAAAGACATTTGTGTTCATCAAGGAATTATTGTAAACAATTTCTACTTTCCTCAAGTTGATCAAACCAGTGTGAATATAAACAACATTCATCTGCAGGTTCAGAAAATAAATGATACCCCTGTTCTACAAATTACAAAAGGCCCACACTTCATATACTTAGGACAAGAGTCTTTGGACAATTTGTGGCGATTAAAGGAAATTATTGATTATAGATTATCTATACTTAAAAGGCAAGAATTCAATACATATTTCAAAATATTTCAAAATAATATTTCATCTGATTGTGGCGACTTGTGTACGCATGTTTATAATATAATAAGTCCAACAGAAAATCCTAACAGTGAAAATGTTTCAACTATGATGGAATTACTTGCTTTATATCCTGAACAAATGGAAAACAAATTGAAGCAAAATGGAACAAAACGAAAATATTACGAAGAAAACAATGAAAATGGATCAAAAAGAAAATATTACGAAGAAAACAATATCTTTTCTGGAAGAGAACAATAAGGTGCATGTGTTAGTGAAGTGGAGCTTTGCTTACAGACAAGCCCGTAGGAGTAACTTTCAGATGTGGTACTTAGATAGACTCCGTTTTGAAAAAAGAATAAATGATTGTAAACTTATTCTAGATTCGATATTATCTGAGGAACATAGAAATAAAATATATTTGACACGTTTTAATAAAAATTGTATTTGATGTTTTACTTAATAAAATTTTAGTTTAGTAAATGTGAATTTTATTTGAAATTAATTAGCACATTAAGACTTTGTAATTTGTATCAGCTAAAGCATAAAGTGAGGAACAGAAATAAAACAAATTTAACTAAAATTTAATTTCAATTTAATTAAACAATATTTTTTTTATCAATCCATGTATTATATTTTTTATCAAGTCCTAACCATTTCACATAAACTTTGTTTCCTTTCCTTCTCAAAATCTTCTCAATAAGATACACATCGGTATGCTTTACTTTTAGTAATTCTTGCTCATAAAAACCACCCAGAATGTCCTGATTATCTTCGTCTTGAATTAAATATGTCCAAGGGTTTGTCATCTTAACTTCTTTAATGTGGAATATCTCATTTGACCAATTTGGTGTGTAACCTTTTGAAAATGCCTCTCGATGCTTGCTTATTCGTACGTGATCACCCACTTTAAACTTTGGAGATTTTATATCTAACGTTTTAGCATGAGTAAATGCAGATTTCAAGATTCTATTTTCATTTGTTTTATTTACTTGTTTTGGCTTCATTCCTATTGAAGAATGTTTTGTATTGTTATAATCTTTTACAATATCCGCTAATATATTAAACCATTTGTAATTTCCTTGAATGCTAAATATTTTCCACATATTATTCTTTAAAGTCCTGTTCACTCTTTCTACTATACTCGCTTTCAAATTGGAAAACGTGCTATAATGGTTAATTCGAAATTGTTGCATCAAATTTTGAAAATTTACATTGAAAAACTCTCTTCCTCTATCCGTTTGCAAGTTTTTTGGTGGAGTTTTTGCACTGATTAATATTTTTTTCATTGCCGCTGTTACGTCTTTTCCAGATTTAGATTTTAACGGTTCGGCCCAAACATACTTAGAAAATACATTTATGGTAATCAAGATATATTTAAATCCCTTATTAAATTTGGCATAGGGTAACATTTCAACCAATTCAGCTTGAAAAAGATCATTTAACCCTTTCACTACCACCCTTCTGCGTTTGTAGTTTTTTCTAGCAGGTTTATGTAATTCATTAACGACTTGCTGTTTAACGGTTGTCATGACAACAAACTTGTTTATTCAATTTTAAGGAAGTTCACTTTCTATGTTTTGTAATAATTCGAAATATAACTTTTATATGTTTTTTCCCATTCATTCAATTTATCAATTTGTATTGTATAACTTTTTTCATTTAAAATTTTACTAATTTTAGTAATCTCCTTTTCTAACGCATTAAAGGATTTTTTTATCTCTCCAGTTAAGAAAGTAGTTGATCTACTATCACTATTTTTTAATTCCTCCTCTGTTTTATTTAATTCTTGTTCTAATTTCTTAATTACACTGGACATTATATTTTCCAAGGAAATATATTGTTGATTTTCTTCCAAAGTGAGTTGGTCAATTGTTCTACTGTTAAGAATGCTATTTTGATTTCTTTTTTTTTCATCATCTAACCTTTTTATAAAAGTTCTTAATTGTTTAATTTTTTCCTTGTGTTTTTCAATTATTACTTCTCTTATATTTGTTTCCATTATTTTATTAATTTTGTTGATATCATCACTTAATTTTTTGTCTTCCTTTTTAACATGTTCATTTAAAAATTGCAAATCTTTACTTATTTGATTTAGCGTTAGCAACTGTTTATTAACGTTTTCAATTGAGGTATAACATACTTTAATCTGGTTTTCATACTTTAAAAAATTTTCATCAAAAACCTTAAGCTTTTTAGCAAAGATTTCATTATTTGTTTCATTTTCACCTAATCTCCTTTTTAAATTATTAATGTCACTTATTCTCTCTTGATTTTGTTTTGAAATATGGCGTCCAAATTTATCAACTGTCATGTTGAGCTTTCATTAAACAATAAATATGATTATATTTGATAGCTGTTATTTATAGTATTACTTTATCTTCTCTTAATTCTTCAATAATAGAGATAATCTCGTTACTATGAGCATTATTTCCCGCATCACTTGATGAAATTAATAAACGTAGCCTATCAACAATTTCGTTTACATTATTCCAGTATACATAGTCTGTATTTGATCTGTTTGTTTTCAAAATTAATCCCTTTCCTGTAGATTTTGCTCTAGTTGTTCTAAACGGAGGTTGTGGTTTGTTAAATGCTGTAACTAATCTTGGCAAGGTTTTTGTCTTTGTAATCCCCTTTCTTTGTAAATATGGTCCTATTATTGTAACATATTTGTGTGATGTATTTCCTTGAACTTGTTCATTTGAATCAAAATTCCTACGATATACATTTGTTTTAGCTAGAATGTTCATGTAATTATCTAAATCTTCCTTCTTATAACCTATCGGTTCTTTTTTGAAAAGCAATTCGTATAAACCTGGCGTGCCTGTGTACGTTATTCCTCCCACTTTAATGTCCTTTCCAATAATTTCTACCGGTATCTGTGTTAAACCAAAAGAAAACTTATCCGTTTCGAGGTCATGAACTATTCCGTAATAATGGTCAAATTTATGTTGTGTATCTTTCACACCCTCATCAATATATGATCTGGGTAATTCATGAAAATCTGCTAAGTAATCTTTATATGATGGTGTACCAACATAGGTTTGAATTGTTTTTCTAGTTTGTTCCAATATGTCTGACAAGTTTAAATTTGTTGTTGTGTCACTAGAAGGATCTGAAGTTTCTGCTATAACAGTTGATGACAATGGTTGTACTACAGGAGAGGAAGAAGTGATACTACTGTCATTTAAAAATGTTGGTAGTTCTGTAGGGAGTAACGGAGTTTTTCCTGTTTTCTGAATATTTTTCGTCGGAGTTGATGTTTTATAAAGCTTTGTAGGTGTTTTGAATTCTTCATACTTTGAAACTCTTTCTTCTTTTAAATCGAATGGTTCGGATTTACCAATACTTGAAATTAGCTGTTTAAGTGGTTGTGTTATTGGTCTATAAGTTTGTTCTAATTCGGACTGAGCAGTAGAAGTAGCTAATTTCAAGCTTTGATATTTCTGCTTCACGGCTTGTCTCGATTTTATTAATTCTCGAGCTAAACGTTTATCCATGCTGTACAAGTTTTAAATGAAATAAAACTGCAAATTTTTTACTTTTATAAATATATAAAGGAATCGAATTTACTCCTATATCTGCCGTGATTTACTTCACAATCTTTGTCAATTACAAGAAAGCCATATGGATCCATCCAACAGTTAGCACAAATATTTTTAAACTGATCAAATGTCATATCCAATATACAGTGGTCATTATATATATGTTTTAAACTCAAACAGTCCTGTTTAAATAAAATTAATAAGTTTGCATTTTCTCGAATTAGACGTTTAAGGATTGAGGAATATCCTTGAAAAATAAAAAAACAATCGGTGTTTCTATGCCTTCCATGCGTGAAATAGTCCCTAATAATAGATTGATTATGACAAGGAATATCATCAAAAATGATAACGGAATTTGGCTTTATCTCATGAGGTGAAATAATGTTCTCATCGCTATCATATTCAAAGTATCCAATTTCTTTCATAGGCTTTAACAACTTCCTTAAATATTCATATTTTGGTTGATCTAATGACTTTGAATAAACATAGACATTTTCAAACCTAATTCCATTAGGATGCTCGAGCAGTGTAAGCATAACGTTGGTTTTACCGCTACCACTGCAACCAACTATAAGCCCTCTTTTTGAACCACCGCAAAATAAGTCACCATGTTTTCTCAACTGTTTACTTAAAATTTTTTCGTCATGATTATTTACTGGTAATGAGAATTTTTGTTTTTCAATCCTCATTCTTAATCACACTAGTAAATATTTTTAGCTGTAAAAGTATTTATACCAGAAAAATGTCAATGTGTTTTTAGTATAAAAAGAACTTCAATGACTGTGGGTCGTCATAAGTTGAAAAAAACTATTAAAAGACGTAATAGAAAAGGCTCTGGTTTAGTAAATAAATTAATTAGTAAATTACCTTTCGAAGTTCATATACCAGGATATAATTATTGTGGTCCCGGCACCAACTTGGAAAAAAGATTAACTAGAGGTGACGTTGGTGTAAATCCATTGGATTCCGCTTGCAAAGAACATGATATATCTTACTCTCAGACTGAAGATTTATCAAAAAGACACATATCTGACCAAATATTAGAAAAAAAAGCCTGGGATAGGGTAAAAGCTAAAGATTCTTCTATTGGTGAAAAAATTGCAGCTTTAAGTGTTGCAGGAATAATGAAGGGTAAAAGAAAGTTCGGTTTGGGATTAAAAAATACAAAAGGGGGTAAACTTAAATTGAGAAAAAAACGTATCATTCGAACACCCAAAAAAATTGGAGGATTTCTACCTCTTTTGTTTCCCATTCTTGGCGCCCTGGGTGCACTAGGTGGAGGCGCGGCAGGAATTGCTAAGGCAGTAAATGATGCTAAAGCAGCTAAACAGCAACTAGAAGAAATACATAGACATAATATTGCAATGGAAAATGCTTCTAAAGAAGGTAAAGGATTATATATTAGACCATATAAAGGAAAGGGACTATTTATTAGACCTTATAAAGGAGGATCCGTCAAAATGAAAGCAATCAGACAAAAAAAAACTCAAAATAAGTTTTCCAAAAAGAGCACTTACGAACAATGATATTATTAAATATGTAAAGCTGTTAAAAATAACTGGCTTTAGAGGTGTTTTTATGCTCGATGAACTTCCAAAAAAAATTAATCTGAAAGAATGTGGTATTGTAAATTTGGATAAAAAACAAAATAAAGGATCTCATTGGACTGCTTATATTAAAAATAACAAAAATGTAATATATTTTGATAGTTATGGAAATTTAAAACCACCTTTAGAACTTCTCAAATATTTTAATTCGAATGGCAAAGTGGATGTATTTTATACTTATGAAAATAAACAAAAATTTAATTCATATAACTGTGGTCAACTATCCCTAAAATTTTTGCAAAAAAATATATAAACTCATTATTTATTGTAATATCTCATTCATAAATAAACTGCAATGTCTACCACAATTGCCATATCAGGAAACAGTTCTGTTTTGTCTGCTGATTTTAATCCGCCCATATATTTAGAGGATGAAAAACAATATTACCTGGGTTTAGCTGATTTTGAAACGTTTATGACTATCCCCAATATAAAAGAAGGATATAATAAATTTTATATAGATAATAAAGTAATTGTTATTCCCGACGGAACTTATGACATTACAGATATAGAAACATACATAAGAGAAAGTATAGAAGATTTATTTCCGAATGAAAAAATTTTTTTTCTTTTAAAAGCAAATGTTAATACTCTAAAAACTTTTTTAATGTGTAGTAGAATAATTGATTTTACCAAGGAAGATTCGATAGGAAAAATGTTGGGTTTTAATAGCAGGATACTAGAAGCTATGAAAGAGGAAGAATCAGATAATGTTGCAAAAATAACTAAGGTGAATGCTATTTGTATTGACTGTAATATTTGTGTCGGTTCTTACAATAATGGTAAACCTGTTCATATTATTCACCAGTTTTATCCAACTGTAGCTCCAGGGTATAAAATAGTTGAATCTCCTTTGCCCATTTTGTATTTTCCAGTTAGCGTCAAAGCAATTAACAATATAACAGTTAAAATAGTTGATCAAGACGGAGAACTTATCAGTTTTAGAGGAGAAACTATAACAGTAAGGTTGCATTTACAAACAAGTGAAATATAAAATGGTTGTTAGATATAATAGAGCCCTTGGGATGAGACTTGCCCCTACCACTATCAACAAAGTAAAAACTTATAAAAAGAAAAAGCCTAAACAACAGTTCAGTATCAAATCCAACACCAACAAGTTAAGACGAGATAATCGTAAATTTCTCACATCCTTGGGTTTCACTGTTTTAAAATAATGAACATATTAAACGTAAACGAAAAGCTTTATGTAGACAATTCCATCGTCAGTTCTGAGCTTCACACATATCAACCATATATTTCTTCAAAATTCGATTACAATGATGAAATAAGGATCCCAATTCAAGAACTCGATGCTTACACTCTACCATCAGATAGTTTACTTTATATCGAAGGAAAATTAACTAATACAGAAGGTAAATATAAGAAAGAATTGCTATTTATTAACAATGGTATAGCCTTTTTGTTCAGAGAAATCCGCTATGAACTAAACGGAATTACTATAGATTCAATAAGAAATGTTGGATTAGCATCAACCTTAAAAAGCTACCTTTCTCACAATACCAACGAAAGTTTAAAACTGGAAAATGCAGGTTGGTTTCCACATCGGAAAGAAGGTGATACAATTTTAGTTGATAATGATGGAAAATTCTCCGTATCCATACCACTAAAAATGCTTTTAGGATTTTTTGAAGATTACAGAAAAATTATTATGAATATGAAACAGGAATTGGTTCTTATTAGATCAACTGATGATTTAGATGGTGTTATTTTCAAAGAAGATCCGGCACACCTTGTTACTGCTCCTGACACTCCATTGGTTACTTTCGATAAAATTTATTGGAAAGTTCCTCACATTTTAGTTGATATGCCACAACAACTTGCTCTATCAAAAATATTAGAATCAAATAAAGATATATTGATAGGATTCAGGAGTTGGGAACTTGTTGAATATTCTTCTCTAACCGAAACAACCCGTCACACATGGCCGGTAAAAACAACTAGTAAACTAGAAGCTCCTCGTCATGTTGTGATTGGCTTTCAAGAAAACAGAAAAGGGAAAATTGTTAAAGATATGAGTAAATTTGACAATATTACCTTGTCAAATATTAGAGTATATTTAAATTCTGAAAGATATCCTTATCACGATTTGTACTTAAATTTCGAAGAAAACAAATTTTCTGCTTTATACGAAATGTTTGCCAACTTTAGACAGTCTTACTATGGTGTTCCAAATGAACCCATTTTTAATCCTGAACAATTCAAAAACATTAGTCCTATTACACATATTGATTGCTCCCATCAAAAAGAAACAATTCAAACGGGATCCGTAGTAATGAGAATTGAATTTGAGACACACAATGCAATTAAAAAAGATACTTCTGCTTATTGTCTTATTTTACATGACAAATTATTTAGCTACAACCCTCTTACTAAAATTGTGAAACAATTATAAACTTTATCCCCACTATTTTCATATTTCGATTTAATTTAAAGAAATTTTCAAAAGCTTTTAGTTTTAGTCATGACATCAAAACTACAACTACAAATTGAAAAATTTATTTTTAAAATTAATCAACTGAAAGAAGAAATTGCAAATTATTCAAGTAAAAAAAGTCTCATTAAAAAATTTGCTGCTTTGAAAATATGAGATTGGTTATAGATATTCAAGGATTCAAGGATGAAAAAAATAAATTTATACCGAAAGAGCTTGCAGCTTTTGATGGTTATGAAATGACTCATTACATTTTTAAAAGGCCTTTTCCAATGGAGTTTCTTTCACCTGATTGTCACAAGCAGGCGGTATGGTTAACGAAAAATTATCATTGTATACATTGGAATAATGGATTTACTCCATTACATCATTTCCCAAAAATAATTGAAACACTTACGAAGAAAGCAGATTTTGTTTTTGTAAAAGGAAGCGAAAAAAAGGATTTTATACAGAAATATTCTAAAAAGCCTGTGATTGAAATAGATGAACAACCAGCGCTAAAGCTAATGGAACCAAAATGCTTCTATCATTCAAAATCACCTTGTATGTGTGCTTTGACAAATGTGTTATTTTTATATGACAATTGTTTTATGAATGAATAAAAATATAAAAAACTTAATTACCTTTTTATTTTGCATTAACCAACCATGATTGAATACAATTAATATGATACCTTAAATCTAATTTTCTAAATTCATTTAAAAGTTCATACTCATTTTTATATTTTAAATAATCATTACAAAATTTAGCGGCTAATTTACATTGTTCCATTCGATCTATATTATTAACATATGCTGACAAATCTTGTGCTTCTGCGTCTTCTTCGCCTACAATTGATAAATATTGGAAGTATGCAGCAGATATAATAAACTCTTCATACATTTCAGTAACCATTTGCTCCATTGTAAATATTATTAAATTTATTCTTCCTTTTCAATTTCTTGAAGAATAGTATCCTCGTCAATAAATTGCTTCAAGTCTTTTAAATAGTAACCAAAGCCAATATCTTTTAGATCTTGAATAAGTTGAAAAAAATTTAATGTTTCAATGTATTTGTTGCAACAGAGGGCAGCCTTTACGAATTCCTCAGATTGATTACAATAAAAGTCTATCCACTCCGGACCACTTGCCATACAATATGAGAAATAGGTTTTTGAAAGATTACTAAATTTCTCCTCTAATAATTTAACTGCAATCAGCAACTCAGCCATTTCATTTATTTAACATAATATTTTAAATATGTAGGGGGACGTCTCTTGCGAATAGGATTAACTTTCTTTGATAATACCTGTTTTTTATCTTCGTATAATTGAAACCTCTTTTGGGTTGCAATAATAGCAGGTATAAATTGGCAATCTTCTCCTATAAATTCTATTAGGTGGCTTAATTCTCCTACAAAGTATGATTTCCCAAATGTATTGAAAAACGTAGTAAGGCTTATAATTCCTTCTAAATAATCATCACAACAGTCAATTGCTTCCAAATAATCTCGTTTCAGTGGATAAAACAGCTTGGTGTATTCATCTTTCGAAATCACTTCAAAGAAATTGAGATATTTAACTTTTAACTGTCTGATAGTTGTAGTTAATTTTTCGCGATTACACATAATTCACTTATTACTTGACACATTTTTTCTTTTTGTTTTATACAAAATTGGTGGAAAAATTCAAAAATAACTTTTTACGCAACTCGAGCACAGCTTAGTAAATGTGCCTCGGCATACTAAAATGATCATGATGCACCTATTTATAAGACTTAAGAATGCAAAATCAAATGTGGGAGAACAAAGAGAAAAAATTAAAAATATGATGCGAATGAGAATAAAAGGGGAGGAAGTTAAGAATGAGGGACATGAGAGAGAGGAAGAGGAGGAGGAGGAGGCGCTCCCATATTATAACTACTCAAATCGTTTTCTGCTAAAGCAATTGAAGCGTGTCGAAACACAGAAAAGTAAACTAAAACGTTTACCTCATTTTCTTCATTAGCTGTAACATACTTGTTCTAGGTTCTGGGTGCTCTTACAGTATTATAATTGACAAAATTTGCTTCTACTCTTCTGAACTTTTTCGGGGACGTGGCAACGGAATTAGGATGCATTTCATTAAACTTTCTACAAGTTCTAGATACAATTCTGCCACACTCCCCATAAATGTAAAATAAATTTAGAATTTCTGAACTTAAATAATGTGAATTTAGCCATTTTATTGACATAAATACATGCCTATTGCCTATTGGCGATATAAGAGAATCGGAAACTATCGAAGATAGGTGTAGGAATAAAGATTTACCGGTACGAAATAAAACTGGAATAAATGAGAAAAAAACATGTTTTTTTCAATTCAATTATTACACAAATTATTTTTTGAATAATATTTAATGAAACTTCAAATATGTAACACGCACATGCCTGTGGGAGTATAACTTCTCCTCACACCATACTTTGAGAGTGCAAATGGGTATGAAAGGTTCAAATTTGCACCACGCTCGTAGAAAAATTAAATTTTCGGCACCCTTGTAGAAAAATGATTGGTACATACTGCTTATGGAAAAATGTATTCAACATACTTGTTAGGAATAATACGATTTTTGACAATTTAAGTAAACAAATAAATGCGTTTAAAACTCCCATTTTAAATAAAAAATATTACAAACAAAAAAGTTACACGTTTAAATCGCTGGTTTTTAATCAACATGTCTAACACATTACAACCCTGATTTCCATATAAATAAATTACCAAAATCGAATACATTAATCCAAATTAAACAAAAAATATATTACTTTATACCTATTCTAAAACTGAAAAAAATTTTAAGTACCTGTAGTGATATTCATAATTAAATACAAATTTTAAAAAATTCTTATATTTCGTTATAAGTCCGAAACTATCGAAGATAGGTATAGGAACAACTAATATCATTACTTAGCAAATTGAGTCCCCAATTTAAAAAAATAATAAAATACAGGGGTTTCATTTAAAATTTTTGCATAATCTTTAGTTTTATATTCTATCAAAAACTCATTCTTTTGTAAACACCCTGTATGCGACATCTTAAATCTCGTATTATATTATGATACAACAGCCTAATAAAGAACCGTAACCGAAATTTAAGTTTGCCATTTAGATTGATAACGAAAAAAAAAACGTTTTTTTGTTCAGACCTGTTTGTTGCCACATTTATAAAAAAAAAGTTTTTATTATCAAAACGGCACAAGATAGGTATAGTATATGTTACACAAAAAACTTAAACTGTTATGAAGAAACCAAAAATGAAATAATATACAATACAATAAAACACCTCATTAAAAGTCTATTGAGTCTATTGTATTTGTAATATACAGGTAAAAACGTTAATTCCATAATATCGCCTTAGATAAGAAATTAGAATTTACATTATAATAAAACTCTGGTATTATTACAATTTATACAATGAATAAAGTGTGGTAAAATTAGCTACGAGAGATTTTCCGGGTAAAGACCATTTTACAGAATTTTTAAAAATTATTTTGTATATGTTTTCTACAGTTTGTTCTAAATTTTTAAATTGTGTTTGTCAAGCCTAAAGTCACCGTTCTCTTGTATAGTTATATTGCATATGTGCAAATAAGAATTTATGACAATACATCTGATTTATTAACATATCTAACAATCATTATTATTGAAACAAATATTATACATTTTTCATCTTCACAACTTTTATTGTCTAGATCTAATAAATACTACAAACATTCATTCACTTACAATACCTATTTAAATAATATCAATATAAATTTATTTTAATATTATTTTTTTATTATTCCTCTATTTGTTTTAAGTTTATTTACATAATCTATAAAAAAACAATTATAACATATTTTCATCCAAAAAAAAGGTCTTTTAGGAAATTTACCGACTTTTTAAACATTTAATTAGGCCGCCCTTTGTTTTGCCATATATAATTAACAAAATTTTACCAGTTCATCCACGTTTCAATTTTTTTTTTGAAAAATTTGAACTTATTTGGGTAAGTTTTTTTTGATACTAATATTTTAAACATTTCACTGGGCCGCCATTTTGTTTTGCTATATATAATTGACAACATTTTACCAGTTCATCCTCGTTTCACACTTAAATTTTTATGCAAAATTTCAGCTTAATTGAAAAAGTTTTTGATACTAATATAATAATGGCTCATCATCAAAATTTGACCATTTTATTCCTATGCCACATTTTATTTTTGTGCAAATGTGTGGTAAATGGATTAGTAATATTGTTTCCCCATACTAGATATTTACCAAAAGATTACCCGGTCATCCTCATATGACCCTTAAGTTTTTATCAAAATTTGAAGTCAGATAAGTACTTTTTCAGCTATGCCACGAACAGACCTCACCCTTTTTTTTTTTGTTTCAAATTTATATGAGTAAGCTAAAATTTTATTTTTATGCTTAATTCACTTTAAAAAAGCGTGATTTACATTGTTTAATAAATTATTTATTTACTTACTGAAATGCCTTACCAGTGCTTACCAAAAACTTACTATAACACTTAAAATAATTTTTTTGACATGAAAGAATGATTAATGATTATTAAAAACCTATGGTTAATTAATACCCTCCAACTCGAAACAACGCCTTTGGAGAACTCTGTTTTGGATTTTTTTCATATTATTGGTGACTATAGAATCTGCCGTTAAATGTTTGGCTACGTATTTATGAATGATGTCACTTTCCAATTCAACATGACATTAACATTTTTTCCCGTTCTTTTATGTTTTAGAAAAATATTTATCCAGTGACAAAAAAAAATTGGACCTTCACTAAGTGCGCAGGTTTGATGCGAATGTTCTATAAAGAGAACATCGCTATTTTCACGTCCTAACATTACTTTTTTACTAATGATTCCTGAATTACATACACACATACATAATATACTGCTTTAAAATTCAAGTTTCGCGATCGCAGTAAAAGGCCTACAAGTTATTTATGTTTTCTTTAGTTATTTTTTTTGTTAATAAAAAACGAGGTATAGGACTTTTTTCCTCACCTGCGGATGTACCACCCCACATTCACACATCAAAGACTGGTGAAATCTTGACCGACGTATTCAGCCCTGCGTTTATCAATCAGCTATTTCCTTTTATTTATTTATTCATCAACGAGCAAATAGCCAATTACAAATACAAAATTAATTAATACAAGAATTATAAATAATAGCGATAATTTTAAAAAGTAAATCATTGATATACAATTAAGATGCAATAAAAATATGTCAATATATAATAAAGAAAACAGATTAACGCTTAAGCTGCTTTAGGAACTGAGTAGGTGTGGTAAGAAAATCCAAATGACTATAGTTAGTTCTGTGATTGGAACAGAAGTGGAACGGGTTGCTCTTACAAAAACATGAAGGCCGATTTTATTTAGTACAGATACTTTGTTATGAAGAATGTTACAAAATATTAAAAGGTCACTCTTTTGGTGGCACACTCCTATCGGTAATACGCGTAGTTGGGACAACTTTTCCCCATCAGAATGATCTGTATGATTAAGTTTAAATGATATATGCTTTAGAAATGTGTGTTGAATAGGTTCAAGTGAATTTCTAAGTGCGGGGACCAGTGCCGCCACACTACTAAGATCGGCAGTACAACTTTTATTGAATTCAAACATCTAAAATGCAAATACAATGTTGAATATGTGGGAAATAAGAGTTAAAGTGTCATTCCGAAATCTTTCACTGAAGACTTTTGACATTTGAAAGAACGCAATGATAAGTGTGAGTAAGAAAACCGCATACCAGACTTTATCAAACTCCTTTGGTAAAACATATTGGTCTATAATTACTGATTGGTGACTGATCTCCCACTTTGAATATTGCAAATCCCAGAATGCTTATATGGATATTTGTTACCTGCTTGACGGCTTGGTTACTAGAGCCCGAAATTAATTCAATAAACATTGTTGAAATCTACTTGGACAAAAGTAATTGGTACTATCATGTTTATCAAGTTCCTATAATTCAAAATAAATTGGATAGTGATTCAGACATTCCAGAGGATGTAAGTGATGCTGCCAATGTTTCTTGCTCTTCGTTATTACCGGCGAAACAAACTTTTTTTAAAATGTTGTAGAATGAAGAAAGTCTAGAAACAAACGCTAAATGTATTATAGGCATATTTTCTGGCAAGCAGTGAGCATTTGAAATCTCCGTCAAGTTTTTGGTGCGAGTAATCAATGTTGAAATCTCCAGTGTTAATTAAGAGATTATTGAGATATTTCAAAATCGCTATTACTCCTTCCACGCTAACGTGTACGAACTTTCTGAATGTTGGTTCACGCGAAACCACATGTTACGTCATTAACGTTCACGCTAACTGATATATGCTATATTTTGGTTAGCCCTGTTTAGGTCTATTTTTAGGTGATGTAAAAAAGTGTATCTATATTAAAACCAAGAGCCAGTCTTTTTTTTTGTTCTATATTTAAGGTCTTAACCTTTTTTTGGTAAATGTCCTACTCTGCAAATTAAAGAGTTTACTAAGTTTTGGTATCAAACTTAAGATAAAAGCAGCCTTTTAGGCATACTAGGTTAGGTTGGGTTAAGCCATTTGAGCCCAAGGAATCAGAAATACTCAAGTAAGGAAGCAAATATTTTGAGATGACTGCTTACTACGCACTTATTCCTGATAAGAGTTTGAGATTATAGATTTAATATATTATGATTAGTATTTGTAATGTTTTTAAGAAATTAAATGTGAAAATTTTTCACTTTACTGGTGAAATGCTTGTGGTTTCTTAATAACTAAATCGTAATTTTACGTACAAAATGTTTTCGTTGTTCACTTCACGTTTTGGGGTGTTTACATTATGGACAATGCAGAATAATAACTTTGGTTAATAAACTTTATTTAAATTAAATCAAGGAAAAGTTCCTTTTAGCTCAGCTTATTGTCCCCCAAAATTGATTTTTGGCTGCGCCATTGGTATACAATATACTTCAACAAAATAATGGCCCATAATAATTTTGCGAGCAATAAGGGAGTCTTTTTTTGTTTACAATATGTTTTTGGGTTGTAACAACCAAGAGCCATTCAGTTGGCGAAGGGCGCTGGATTGCAAAGTAACAAGTTATATTTAAACAAAATGTGAAAGCATACATAAAAAAGTATATGAGAAGTAACGGGCATGTTTTAGAACGAACAAAATTACACTGTACGTCTTTTGAAGTGGATAATATGAAAATTCCAATTTGGTCCAGATTTTCGGAATGTTTGTGGAATATCATGATATTATGTACATGTATATCAGATCAATATCAAAAGTAATATACATACCTACCTTTAGTTTTAATTAGCCGAATGTGCTGGTTAAATTTTTGTTGTTTGACGATTGTTACTTAAACCTTATCTATTACACAGGCCAACAGCCATTTTGGTGCCAGCGATTTTTCGACTGTTCCTGGGTAATTTTTGGATGCAGAATCCAAAATAGCTACCAGACCTAGTTTTTGAGATAGGCTATATGTATCGTTTTATTTTTTTAACTTATTTACTTTTCACGTTATTACTATTCCTATTAGCTCCGACTGCCAGTTAAAAAAAATACAGATTTAAGTATTTATTTCAGAAAGTAATTATACATACATTTATTACTTATCACTTAAAAATTTTCTTTTATAGGGCAGTCTCGCTGAAGACTCCAACAGTAGTCGGCCATCATATGACGAGCATCGCCTTTGATATAGATCATCCATAGTTTTAATATCCTGATGGAATCTTCATCCCTCTTCTTCACTACAGTCACCTAGGCTTTCTGAAACGCGATTTAGGTGGTTGTGGAGATAGTGAACTTTTATGCACATGTTACAACCGAGAACATTAAAGTATGAAAAAAAAAGCTCCACTAACTCTACGTAATTCTCTGTCTTATGATTTCCAAGAAAATTTTGTGCTACTTGGACAAATGAACACTTAGCGTTAGATTCAATCTTGTTCATTGGGAATCTTTGTTAAGCAGCCTTATTTGAGGACCATCAGATATGCCGGCTTTTAGTTTTTCCTTATTAATCCTGGGAAATATATTAAATTTGTCAAATAACCAAAACAAAGTCCATCTCGATTTAAAGCTTTTACAAATTGCTTCATAATATGGAAGGGTGGCAGTAAGATTTTTTCTATCGCAACCAATGGTTTATTGATTATGTTTTGTTTTCTTTGAATCATATAATTTCTTAAAGACCAATTTGTGTTAGCCCAATCTTGATTCTTAGATCTGCTGTCCCAAGGATATTTTGTATATCCATTTTGTTGATCAAAGAGGAAGTTATTTACGATATTTACGAGACAAAAATAGCAGTCATTGTGATGGTTTCGTGGTTCCCTACAAATCGTTGGTGCGCCAAACCTTAGGCACTGTCTCTTTTCCAAGCCCAAGATTTATCCTGGTCTCCGGACTGAACGCCAAAGTATCCAGATAAGCCCTTTTCACAAAGTCAGAAATAAGTTTTCTACTTTCTTTCAAACTGTATTCACCACATACATAACACAAAATGTTTGGATCATTTACACAGCTACGTCAGCTTGTAGAAACCATGTTTTAGTTCAGTGTTTTAATACTAAAGAACGCCAAAAATCTACACAAAATCATAACACAACTTTACTCACGAAAGCTCAATAATGGGTAAGGAGGAGGTAGACAGAAGGTAATATGCGCCTAAGATTGACAAGTGGCTATTAATCAGGTATAAGAAGATCGGTCGAATCATTGACAATTGAATTTTAATTTTGGGTATATTTTGACCTCAAAAGATATCTTTATTTCTTTACTTATGCCTTTCAGAACTAAAATCAATTAGCCTGTATCTCAAAAACTAGAGGTGATAGACGAAATCTGATGTCATTTTTTTGAATCAGCACAAAAATATCCAAAATAAATTTTTTGTTTTCAGGCACCAAAAAATATTTCATTTTATTGGCCTGTGTTATTTATTATGTTTGATGATTAAACATAAACTAAACAATATTATGTAAAATATCTTATATTGAAGTTTTTTTATAAAAACATTTGGAGGTGCAAATTTTGTTTTCTTTAAATATTTTATTACATGCCTTAAAAGGTAATAAAAAGATATTTGAAAACAACTGCGCATTTTAGAATTATAATGGAATTCGTTTAGCACCCTTTAAATCGTTCAATGTAGAGGATTATAGTGGGAAGAGGGCAGGCAAATAAAAACACTATGGTAATTTATATCCCAACGTTTCGTGGTCAATCACCACTTTCTCAAGGGCCTATAATAAAGAAAAAGAAGAAGACACATTACATTTGGTCGTACTATGATAAATCTCTCTAATTTGAATGTCAGAAATTGTACTTAACCCTATTTAAAAAATGACGCTCAACAATAAATTGAACACATTAAGACAAGAATAAATAACATTGTTTAACTTACCAATACCTCACGCGGTCTGGATGCCTTTATAAATTATTTTAGTGTATGTAAATTACAAAGCTTTATGAGATAACAAGATAGAGAACAAGAGATAAGATTTTGCAGTTATCTCATAAAGCTTTGTAATTTACATACACTAAAATGATTTATACAGGCATCCAGACCGCGTGAGGTATTGGTAAGTTAAACAATGTTATTTATTCTTGTCTTAATGTGTTCAATTCATTGTTGCTCGTCTTTTTTTGAATAGGGTTAAGTACAATTTCTGACATTCCAATTAGATAGATTTATCATAGTTCGACCAAATGTAATGTGTCTTCTTCTTTTTCTTTATTATAGGCCCTTGAGAAAGTGGTGATTGAGCACGAAACGTTGGGATATAAATTAGCATAGTGTTTTTATTTGCCTGCCCTCTTCCCATTATAATCCTGTACATTTAGAATTATAGTTCATATTTTGTGTCTATATAATTTCTACATGTTTAAAGAGCTAATAAAAAAGAAAATAAATAAAGATACATTTTTGTTAATTAGAATTAATACTTACTTATTTTTAACAAAATAAACCAAATTCTCACTACAACTTATAAATTCGCAAAGTTCTTTAAGTTTTCCGAAAATAAACTCCCGAGAATTCTCCATCTCTAGTCATGAATAATCATGCTAAACACTTTGTTTCGATCTACATTCACAAACTTCTATTTAAGTTTACCAAGAAAGAACGATTTAAAATCAACATGAAAAATCCTTTAAAAAAGCTTTGTAATAATATTTTGAACAAAATCTAGCTTAATTATAAATAGTCCCATTATAACCAAGCCCTTTAAAAACTTTAATAGCTTTCTAAAATCTACCGGAAATTTTCGGGAAAAAAAACTGCTCTTCCCAAGATTTTTTTGTAACATGTTTAGCTGGTGACATCACAGAACAATGACCGGAAATAATGCCCGGAAATCACATTTTTTTTACAGAATCAAATATAGCAACTCCTATTAGTTCGATCGGAACTAACAAAATTAATATCTTCGTTTTCAAATTTTTAATAATATTGGGCTTGTTTCAGAAATCTATGACCATTACAAACCAAACCTGAAAAAATACTTCTAATGGTCACAACTCTTTGCCTTTGTATCTACTAAGATCCCTAAAATTTTGCAATTCAATTGAATCATTTGTAGTTTTTGTGAAAAGCTATCAAATTGCATGTTCTTCAAAATTACACTAAATTATTATTAAGTAAGAAATTCTATTTAATTTCTTAATGTAAGTATATTTATATATGTTAAAAAAATTTGTTTTGTTTTTGTTAATCTATTTTTATAATTAAATGTAGAGAAAAAACCGCAAAAGAAAAACCAGATAATTTCAAAATCTTACTTTTAAATTAAAAGAAAAAAGATTTATTTCGTTTTTAAATATGAAATAAAAATTATTTTATGTGAAACTAAAATATTAAATATAATTCTTTTTTTTGTGTAAAAATAGTGATGGGAAAAATACCCACCTGCTGAAAATTTTCGAAAGCTTCCCTACAACAATTCGAAAACTTTCTTTTGAAATATTTAGAATAATTCTCAAGAACTTTCCACTTTAAATTACAAAAACAACTAATCCTGGAAAAATTATAATAGCAATTAATGTAGCAAATGAACTTGAATTATTTACTATTTACCCCTATAAAAACAACAAAAGTTAAACACATTTATCTGTAAAAAATAAACCAGTTAAGCTTAAAATATTAATAAAAATAAGCAACTTAAGGAACGATGTAACTGAACAGAACAAACCACAAAGGGTATCAACTCAGACCTTAACATAAAAATAAAGACTATATAAAACAATTTTGAATTAATTTGCTTGTTTGTTACTTTGGAATTGATGTTCAGGATTTCTCTTAGAACTTGAAGTTTAGAGGTTAAGGAATTTAACTAAAAATCAAAAATATTGTTATATGTCACTAAACCAGCGTATGTATAAATGTAAAAAAATACGTCTGTGGGAATTTTGCGAGAATATTCCCTAAAATGTCTCTTTATATGGATCCAGAAAGCGTCAAAAATTAGAAAATTCCCAATGGTGGAAATCTTCCGCTGCCCATCACTAAGCTTTTGTAATTATTTCGTTTTTCTTTTGAGTATAATCTGTTTTCTTTACATTTTCATCATAAAATTTGTAAATTTAAAGTAAAAAAAACGTCAAAATTATGATTTTTTAAATTAAGAAATAAAATTGGATTTCTTATTTAAGGAATAATTTTTTAGTGCCATTTTGAAGAACATAAAAAAACAGTTTTTAGCCGTTCTATTAAATACAAAGACTTAAAAATTCTTATGTTCATTAGTGACTTTAGAATTATCTTTTATCAAAATTCTTTAAACTAAAGTAAAATTATGAAGAAAAGTAGAAAATTCTATGTTTTGTGTTTTTTTGTAATATGTAGTGGATATAGATGTCTAAAACCAACGCAGTTTTATCGGTAACTGGAAATCGAAGAAATTGCTTTTTTTGTAGTTTCAAATGAATCACGTATTGGTTAAAAAAAAAACATTTTTCTACAAATCACAAAAAATTACTTCTAGTCTTCGTGCAATGCAAAAACGCGGGATCTCCTTTCTCTGTGATGTAACCAACATATTTATACAAACAACCCAGGGAAAGAGCAGTTGCTTTACGCAAAAACTTCCGGTAGATTGACACCATCCATTAAAATGAATAATTTATATATCCAATAATATTAAACAAAATTACAAAACTGGACAATAGTCAGAATTAATGTGAACTAAGCCTAAACACTTATAAATGTGTTTTTATTACAAATAATTTCAATTCATCAATAAATTTGAATATCGCATAACAAAGAAAAACACCTTACCTTACACCTACGATTAACCCCAATTATAACAGAACTACACTTTTAAAATGTTTACATATGTTTTTAAATACATATGCATTTTAAGATTGCCTTCTACAGCCTCTCCTCCTCCAAATATACGCAGGTAATCCCAGCAAGTCTTATTTGACTTGATCAGCAGGAGAACTGTACTCGAAAATAAAAAATCACATTAATCCGACTTACCTTTGTCAATAGATTCCTTAACGCGTGTAAATTTTCTCTAGCATCGAAATCAAAATGGTTTATAGGTACAACTCCAGCTAAGCCCGCAGCAATAGAATCTTGTCGACGCGGAGAAGGACCACGGATATTATTTCCTAAAAAGAAAAAGTATTTTAGTTAGGTTGCCATATTTCTTTCCACAGAAAGTCTGAAATTTGGTCATGTTTTAACTATTAAGAGAATTTGACTTAGATTCATAACACATGTTATTAAGATTTCGAAATCAACCAGTCTTGATTCTTGAGATCCTTCAAAACTGTTATCTTAAGAATTACAAATCTTTTGGTAATCACTCACTAGGTCAAGAAAATAATGGTTTTTTTTTATTAACGCCTATAAGGAAACTGACTTTACTAATTGTTTAAGTGCAACTAAATAATGATATTTTACAAACATCCATCTAAAAATTTATAAGCAGAACTCGGCATCCTGAAAATTTGGCGAAAGAAAGTTAATTTGGCAGACGTCATTTTGAGGAAGAGTACTTTTTGCGGAAATTGACTTGCACAGACAATGTTGGCAGAAAGTGCTTTCTCATAGTACTTATTTTAATTTTTTAATCATTCATTTTTAATATATTTGGGAAGGTCGTTGCATGTTATGACATTAACACTAATTAAAAATTCATATAATATTAATTTGATGTATTGATATTGCCATTTTTTGGGTTAGATTCGTCTAGTTTGTATTTACTTTTCTTTATTATTCTTCCTATATCATGGCTTATTCTTTTCATAAATTGTAAAAAGTATTGCAAACATGTATCAGTAGTGAATAGACTAGATACAAGTTGTCAGTACGGTCTAGTAAGAGCGAAATTTAAGTTATACCACTACAAATGCATTAGAGCAAAATCAGTTTTCCAACAAACAATATAAAAGAAACTAAAAGAAGAGTATCTAGAGGATATGGATTAAAATCATCTATAACAGTAAATATATAGCATCCGGTAATCCTGCTGCTTCTAAAAAACTATCATTTAGGAAACCCATCACCAATAAAATTACCCCCAAACAAACAAATTGATAGAAGAAGACAACAAATGGAAAGAGGGACAGACAATTATAACAAATTAAAAAAAAAACAAATTATAAAGGAAATACGAAAAGATTTCTGTAATCATAACTTATAAATGAAACAATAGAATAAACAAAAACATGAGGGTTGCAAGGTAAAAAATTTCGCACAGAAAAAATAAATTACCAAAAATATGAAATAAACACGAAAAACTCGTGAAAACAAAAATGACATATGGGACGCGATTACCGAATTTTATACTGAACTATACTGCTCTATCACAGTAATTGCGAAAAGAGAAATCAAAACAAATCTTAAACGTAGAATCAGAACAAATTCATGAATAAGCAAGCAGGCACTGTATCAGTAGTGAATAGACTAGAATAGATCCCCCCATTTTTTTGAAAATATGTTGGTATACATTTCCTGAGGTTTGACTCTTTGGAAGTAAGAACAAAGATTACACATGTTCTAGAGAGAGTGGAGAGATTGAAATAGCAATGGGTTGGATATGTGGCAAGATTGGATAAAAATACATGGATCTCAAAACGCATAAAATAGAGACGATGGGAAAATAAAGGAAATATGGGCAGACTCCAAGAGGTGACGTGAAGCGGTGGCTGAACATAAATGTCATCAAGTAGCAAAAGCAGTGGCAGCTCGTAAGGTCTGAGTTTGGGGGGGCGCACTGGAGCTCAAAGATCAATAAAAAGTACCGAAAATTGACAATATAATTTTTCTTCATTTTCTTAGACACGTCAAAGCTGGGAAATATTGGTTTTATATAACGTTTGATACTGTGCTGCTCTTTAAAGCCCCTCACCCTTTTTATATTTTAAACCAGTTAAGATAAAAATTTAAAATTTTGCATATTTTAGGCTGACTAAATCCTTTTAACCAGAGTGACATATAAGTGGGAGACAATCATAAAATATCCATGGACCAAAAACAGATTGTAATAATAAATTTACAAATTCTGTTACCTTTTTTTTAACTAAATGTTGAAACAAAAAAAATTACCCCCGTATTCACTAAAAAGGTTTAAGATTTAAACCAGGTCTAGTTGCCATGGTACTTAAAACTCTTAATTCGCTAGTTATGTTTCGCTTATGTCACTGTCATTTTGTAATTGTGACATTTAGAATAATTATTTGTTCAATTGTTAAAAATGTCATCTTAAACCTATAACTGTCAAGTTAGACCTGGTCTAAATTCAACCCTCTTTAGTGAATACGGGTGTTAATGTTTATTAGAACAATTTCTTCATGAAAAAAAAAAAGACAGTTTTCAGTATTCATACTGTCACTTGAGCCTATTATACGTAAATCGATCGGAAAACAATCCCAAATTATTTACAATACCAGTAAATATTGACCAGATAGTGTGCAAAAGAACTTCCCAAATTGAATTCCTACGCGGTTGCCATGCACCACGTAAGTGAAAAAAAAATATAAATGAAGAACTAAAATATCGTTGCTGCTGGAGAAGTACGACAAAATATTTCCAAATCATTTTGGATATATTTGCAAGCTCCATAATGCCATTGTATATGGTATTATATATATCGAGGTTAATACAAAGGCAAATTATTTTCAAAAAAAATTCAAAATTAAATTAGTTCAAAAAAAATCAAAATAATTCATAATCAGCACTATCTTTTCCACCAAAAAATTGCCGTATTCCCCAAAGTGACTCCCGCCGAAATGTCGTCCACCGAATTTTTTCAGGCAAATGACGCAGATCCGCAGAACTCATGCACCTATGGAGTACAGGTGTAATGTGTGACTATTTTTGAAAACAGGGCATTTGAGACTATGATGGAAGACCTCATAGTGAATACCTAACAATAGATAGTACCTGTATCAATACAATAGCGACCAGTCATAGTCTGTCCATACATAAACTGAGTTGGTATTACTTTTTACCAGGGTTAAGATGATTTAAATTATCTTATTAAAATCATGATTGTAATCACACGATTTTTAATAAAAAAAAACATGATTTTTTAAAAATTTTCCAACAAAAACTGCCCTTTTTGTTGATTAAATGTTTAAATGTCTATTTACGAAAATAAAATTTTGAAAATGCTTTCAATAAAACCAAACATCAATACAGCCTCTTTCTAATAAACTCTTATATGTACATTTAAAACTATCTAAAACATTACGAAAGTTCAAGTTCAACCTAAATGGCTAATGTAACATACATAATTTTCAATACAAAAATAAGTATGCTTTCAAATAGAACAATTAGATATTAAATTTTTAAAAGAGAAATACTAATTTAGAAGACTTTTCATTGCCAAGTCTATTTCTAATATCAGAATGAACAAATCAATATGTTGAAACCATTATTTCCAAGTTAGAAGATGCATTATGTGCAGTACCTCAATGAATTCTGGAATTGCTTCTTGAGATCTCCATCACTGTATTGCGATCATACTTTGTAATACTTCACTAGAAAAACGTTATTTCCCTTCTAACTTGATTATAAATGGTAATAATCCTGTCTTTGGGAAATGTTTACCAGCAATATCTAGAGGAGCTTTTTTCTTAACATGATAGAGGGTATTCATTTTTATTTCCAATATGATATTAGATTAGGATTCTAGTAGGATCCAGTAAGTACCAAAAAGTGAAAAGGTGTTAAACCTGATTATATATAGTCATAAGATTTTTACATGCCTCAACTGCATTAGAAAAAGAGGCACCTTTTTGCTGAACCATATCCAGTGACACAGAAACTAGTTTAACAAGTTTTAAAAAATCTTCAGCCATTTATTTGATATGAATATTCCATACTTTTTGAAAAATCACTGAATCAATGTCATCTTTGTGTTCGTCGCCACTTTACAAGTTTTAGCCTATAATATATAAATTTCCAAGCAGTCAGAAACTGTATTTCATCAAACATCTTGTGGTAATATTAGCTTCTTTCCTCCTTTTTGTTTATACTAAGTAATATATATGCACTTTGCTCTTTAAAAGATACTTTTATTTCAAACATGACTATCTTACAATCCTGTGACATAATAATCAAATACAATAGAATAAGGTCAAAGGTAAAAATCAATAGGTGAAAGGTAATTATATAATACAGGAAAGCGGATATAACAGTCTTTCCTCTTAGTCTTTTGTGACAAATCTAGTCATTGAACAGATTTTCTATTTGAGGTAATATATTGGATGTTTCTGAATTTGTGGCTTCATTCACTGGGTATAGGGTCAGGTTCAAAATTAGCAGGAATTTGTTCTGGACTCGGAATAGTGTCGCCTCGAGAATTCAAATCAAGTTCAGGCATTATTGCTGGAGGATGGTTTGTTTTATGTCGATTTACTTGAGTTGATTAATATTAAACCAGTGGCCATATTTTCCAGGCATTCAGCTGTTTCGGAATGGCCAGATGTATCAACACTTTCTAGAAGAAAACTCTTCCATCTTTCATTGTCAAAGGTGCACATCATAGGCTTGTTGTGAATATTGAATCAACCATTGACCGACATATAAAGGGACTGACCAGATCATTTCTTAAAAGATTTTGATTTTTCTTCTTTGAGTATTTGTTTAACAGAATTGACGACAACTGAAATCTTAAAGTTTTATTTGTAACTGTTCTTAACATTTTAATAGCCTTAAGAACCTCTGTATGTTCAATTGACCTGAAACTGCAATTTGTGGCAAAAAGTGCTAGTTCCTTGTGTAGTTCTTTCTTCTTATCTTGACACGTTCTTACAATAAAGGAGGACAAAGAGGTTAAACCACTGCTGGTTTCACTAACTTGGTCTCCTAAATATCCGCCGGGCTTTTTGTTATAGCATTTTTGTTTTTTTACTAACTGGGAACCCTGGGGAGTTGTTTCTTAATCACCTAACCCACTTAAATTATTTTTACATTTTTCAGTGATTTTTAAGCCTATTGACTAGTACCTGCATTTCTTTATTATATTTTTTACATGTTGCGACGTCCAAGCTTGCCTGTTACTTTTAATTTGACAAAATGTTCCCAAATACTGTCTGCTTTCCTGCCTTGACCAGCCATAATAATTAACTTTGCGACTTGATGAAAGTGAACTTCCAGTGCAAAAGGGTAAATGCGAAGCAGATTTCCATTCGCTTGCTAATAACCAGCACAGCCACGACAGACAGCGTGTTGCAAGTTGCTGTGAGTTTTAACAAGGTAGTATGCGGCTTTCTGGTATTTTCTTGTGAAATTTTTAACTGAATTCCTAATCATGCTCTTATTTTATTGCATTTAATTTGAAAAAAAAACTTTAACAATGGTAACAAATAAAATTTAAAAATTATTAAAAATAATCAATATTTTTTTAAATTAAATCAGCGATTTCTGATTTAAAAAAAAACAATTTTTCTGAACTTTACTTTTTACAAGGTAATTGTTAAAATTATTACCATAGAATTATAAACAATACAATAAATACGTGAAAACTTCTTACCTTGAAGTTCCAGTAAAGGTCCTCTATGTGGACTACGGATGGCTGATATATCTACATTGTCAAATCTAGGCTGCATAGTTAAAGAACTAACAGGTAATGATGAAGGGCAGTAACCTTTGATAAGAAACTCGTGTTTGCTCAAATGATCAATCTTTGGCCTTTTGGATGGTTCTGATTGTAACATAATCATAATCATGTGCTTAGCATGTGATGTTAGGTTGGAACTGATTCTGCAAATAAGAAAGAACAATTTTAACTATAAAGTTGTTGTAAAAGTTGCAAGTTTTATGACATTCTTAAAATAATTATTACTTTTCTACCGTTACTTTTAAACAGTGTTTTTAAACTTGGTTTTTATCATCGATAGAACCATCTCTTTAAAAATCATACTTTATTTATTACTGATAAGACAATAAATACATTAATTTAATTTCTCAAAATACTTGTGTAACATTAGGTATTTCGCATCTATATAACTTTATTATTAATCAACGGACTTGCGCCAAATTACATATACATAATTTAAATCTGTGTGCTACAAGGAGGAAGAAAGCAAAAAGGAAATATAAAAAATAATAAATAAGAACAACCCATCACAGTACTGGAAATTTTACAAAAGGTAAACATTATGACTAAGCCAGGTATGAGGCAGAATTATTTTTATTTAAGAAAAAATCCAAATTAAGTCAGTGGGCAAGGCTAGGTATAAATGAATCAAATAATATTTATAGTTTTGTAGTAAAGTATAAAAAAAGGGTTCCCAGGCATGGATTGCCCTGGCCGATGCTGGTAATCTACTACTTGCCAAGTGATGAATTAACCCGATTTTGGATTATTTTATACAGTAGCCTTAGATCGCACTGTTTTCTACATACTTTGAGTTAGTTAGTAGCAAGGTAGCAACTTGTATCTGATAAAACAAAAATGTCTGTTGAGTTTGTTTAATTTTTTCAAGGCGAATTTGGCAACAAGGTGACCAGACTAAGGAGGCATTTTCTAAAACAGGCCTCACCAAGCTGGTATAAAGAAGTCTAACATAAATAGGTCCCTGAAAGTCACCAGTCCTTTAACGGAGTTCAAAATTTTAAGAAATCTCGATGGAAGGATCCACAAATCACAATGTGAGACACAAAGTTTGATCATTTTCAAATGAGGAGCTATTCATTTTATAGGAAAAACCTACAATACTTCCACCACGATAAGAGGACATAACGTGACACTTTGTAGAATTGAGGTCCATGGCATTCTTTACACTTCACAAAGCCAAGCCTTCCAAATCTATCTGAAGACTTACACAATGAAGTTCACTGGTTTGTTGCCATATTTTAAAATTAAAAACAATGGACCATTTTTTTGAACTGCTTGTCATTTCATTTACGGTATATTACCCAGAAGATAATAAATACAAGTATAAATTATAGCGATTTACTGAGATAAAGGGAGTTGATTTGTATTTTCATTTTTAGAAGTAGAGAGCTACTTAGATGTGTCCCTTTACTATTCATATTCATTCAAAGTAAATGATTTTACAGTCTTTATTATGCTTTATATTTTCGTACAATGTCTAATTTCGATCTTCAAACGTTCTTCATTACGGAACACACACTTTCACAACTTTTTTCCTTACAAACCAACAATCAACTATTAAAGAATTATCAATTGATCTACCGATTAACGTTTTAGTTAATGTTTTAATTGGTACCATGTGTGCTTTATCTGAACATCCAAAATCCGAAACTGATACTGAACCCCACAATTCATAATTATTTACTCTGTACAGAATCTTGTAAATCACTTCAGCAGTACTACCGAGTACTTGCATTTGTGTTACCCATTTGTGCTAAACATATTTCTTGTATATTTTTTATTAATACCTGGTTCTAAGTCTATATTTCTATTATTATTGCCTTTCATTCAACTGGCTAGTAACGTAATATTTAACTACAATACTAATAGCAAGCTCTTATAATTAAAAAATAATAAAAATTAATTTCTGAAGCCAATATCACATATACTCTAGCTGGCAACTTCGATCATAAGTGCGAACGGAAAAGAATTTTATGGTTACATAATAATTTTCCTAAAAATGAGTGAGTACATCTTTTCCGGGGATTGCTGATTTCGACGTTTTTTCTTGTAAACTTCTTTAAACATTTAAAATAATTAGATTGCATTTTACTATTCATAATAGAGTATTTATTTACATTTACCGCATGGATAATATATTTAATTTATATGGCTAACTTAATTTCGTTTACATTTAACTCAATTTGGAGAAAATGGAAACTATTTCTTCCGGGTTTTTGATTGTATTAGTCTAGAACTTGTTCTTTAAAGATAACCAATACAAAATATACTTACTGGCTAAAACGTTTCTTTTTTTAATTTAAATGATAAAAAAAGTATATTTTTTACATGCCGAAAAGTGTTTCCCATTACCTAGCCTGCCCCTATATCAATAATATATTTCAGAAATCATGCAAGCACGGAAAAATCTATTTCCGGGCGTGTAATGAACGATATTTTTTTATTATACTTCTGTGAAAACGAACACAAAAACAAAATATAAAAAAGATTTACGAAATGAACTTGGAATATATTTATTTTCATAACAGTTATAAGCATCTTAAAAAATGTAACTAGAGTACGAATAAGGAAAACTAACAAACTAACTGTTAATAATAACAGCCCCAACTAATAATGTTTTAAGATTTATCTAAATATTCAAACATTTACAAATTAAAATATAAAATAGGGACATGTTAAATATCAGATATTATAGACTTTCTTAAACTTAGGTTTACTTTGCTGTATATTTCTACTTTAAAGCTATATATTCAGTATTTTTATTTAACGCACGGAAAAAATCGGAGATCGTGAAAACTTTTCATTACACTGACCCGCAAAAGCCCACTTTAGTTTATTACAAAGATAGATGTAAATAAGGTGTTTTCAAAGAAGTATAATAAAAAATACTTTCCAAATTATTGTTATGAGGAAATATTAATTTCCGAGCTTTAAGAGGCTATACGATATTGATTACGTATTGTTGTGAATTATACTGATTGTTCATGTATAACTTCTGTCTGGGTAACGTGATTTTGCTAAACATATTGAAATGAACATAAAAATATGAATTTCTACTTCAAATCTTGTTTATTACCTACTTTCATTTAATAATTTCAAATTTAGCATGCGTATACAGTTCGCGTGACAATATAATTTTACACTTTCGTATATAAAAAACTCAAGATCGCAGCTCCAATATGGCGGATAAGTATTGTTATTTGTGGAACGATTCGACTGTTGATTTAACCAACATTCAACACTTCAAAATGGCGACATCACATGGCGAACAAATTTTGTCATTAGTGCAAATTTAACTGAAAATTATATCTAGAATGCTTTATTTAAAATATTGCGCCTTTACAATTTCTATGCTTTCATTGACAAGTGTCAATAATGTGATGTGAATATACATTATGAGTAATGAAGTTCGCAGTCATAGAAAATGCGCGTGTGAAATATTTTGCGTGAGTTGGAAATAAACCCCTCTGGGAATTCATAGGCTCAAGCTTAGATTAAGAAATAAAGGTAGAGATCACAATTAATTCATATATTACGTTAAGCGTATATGACAACATGGTTCCCCTACTTTTTACATTCTATCGATCAATGTTTACAATAAAACAACAGGTGGGGATGACCCACGTCCAAGCATGTGGCCATTTTTACTTACAGCAGCAGCAGCATAAGGAAATATCGTTAATCGTGAAAAAAAATCAGTGATCCAGGTTTTTACAGACCTTAACGTTTTAGAATCACTAAATATCGAAAAACATGTTTTCCGCTTCCGTCGATCGATTGATCTGTTCGAGGCATAGCTAAAAATTCTACTTACTCGATTAACTTAAATTTATTTAATTTTGCACAAAAAATATTGATGTGAATTCAACATGGCGGAACAAAATGACGGCCTATTAAAATATTTGATGTATGAAAATGAATGCTTCTAATATTTTTTTAAATTAAATTGTGAAATTATACTAAGATTTAGAAATCACGAAATCGCATACGAAATCTTAAATTAATTTCCTACAAATAATTTTAACATTTGTAGGGATTATTTAAGAATGAACATCAAAATTCAAAATGGCTGCGCCATTATAGCAAACGAATTTTGTCATTTGTAGATTCGACTGAAAAATCGGTATCTAGGGATATTTAAGAGTGAAAGTTATGAAATTTTAGTCAATTATGTGAGTAAAGTAAATTTGATAATTAAAAATGGCGGCGCCAACATGGCACACCAGTTTTAAGGTTTTTGCAGATTTGACTAAAATGTGGCATTTGGGGGGTATTTAAGTTTGCACACCATGAATTTTTGTCAACATTTAATAATTTAAAATGGCGGTGCCAACATGGCGGAAGAATTTTAACATTTGCGTAGATTTTACTAAAAGTAGGCCTCAGGGGATATTTAAGAATGCACACCATACATTTTTAGTAAATATTTAAAAAATCAGAATAGGAATGCCAAGATGACGGGCGAACTTTAACATTTATGCCGATTTGATTGAAAATCAATATTAAGGGTGCAATTCATAAATTCTTAGTAATAAATATTTAAAATGACGATGTCAACAGTTGTACAGATTTGACTGAAAATGGGTATTTGGGGCTATTTAAGAGTACACATGATTTTTTGCCGACATTTTCATACTAGGATTAAAATTATTTTCATGCAAGGCTTTTTTGTGTAGGTTTACCAATATTAAATTGGACGCACACTAAAAGGCGAAAGTCAAAATATACAGTGTTGCAAAATTATAGTAAAAAATTTGAAGAGATGATTCTTTGAGTATTAATAAAGCGATATATTCCCGTAAAATGTATCCTTAATTTAATCTTTAACATACAGTGTGTTTAAAATTAAAGGCAAAAACTCTGTGCGTATTTCTATAGGAGAATAATTAATCAAAGTCGTCCGCTATGCCATTTATTTTATAATCTTTTAATTCTTATTCTTCTCATTAATAGGAGAGAAGTAGTAATTGGGAAAAATCACCCCGAGACTTTCTCGTATATTATTTTGCTCCTGAGGATTCTCACATGACTCCACCAAAATAAACTTTATAGTATACTGAACAGGATTGTCCAATATGTCACGGAATCCAAAATAAGCCAATAAGGTATCTCTCATAACAAACAAACAAAGAAAAAGACTCCAAGTCTCGGTCTCATTTAATAAGACCAAGACTTGGAGTCTTTTCCTATGTTTGTTATTAAAACTAGGTCTCTTTGAGAAAAATGGACAATTTCTTCGAAGGTATCTCTCAATACATAAGTCCAAAAAATTTCAGACTTAAATGGCTATTTTTTTGCAAACTTCACACTGCCACACCATAGTTAGGTCAACTAAAGCTCCTAGTTTCACAATGGCCAAGGTACACTAAATAAAATTTTAAAATATGTTCCCCTAATCTTACCACACATTTAGAATGCTAATTTTTTTAGTAAGGCAAAATATAATTAGAAGATTTGAACCAAATGAACAATTACACAATAACACACGCTGTAGTAAAATTAAGATAAGCTTGGTAATGATAATTTTAATTCAATTAAATTCTGAGTTAAAATATTTTTTTGGCAAATTAAGTTCTTTTCACTAGCCGGTCACATGATCCTGTCACATTCTTTGTTATAGACCACTGTACTAGCCTACTATAATAAATCCCGGGGAATGAAAGTGGGATGGTCTAATACATGAACTAGTTGATTGGGGTTGTCATATCTAATTAAGACATTTGTTACTAATGTAATCTGGTTTGAGGTTTGGGTCCTTTAGCTAGTATCTTACAATAAAAGTGATTTCTTTACTCTACTTAGAAACTAATATTGGAGAAGCATTACTATTCTTTGTATGATAATATGGTGCATCTTGTTTAAACATATCCACGTAATATAAATTCATATAAACATTGGTTGGTCTGGGTAGGTTTGGCATCCTCGTACAATCGGCATTATACTGTGAGTTATCCTTGGCAGTTGCTAATAATGATTTCTACTTTTATTCTTGTTGTAAATAATGATCTCTATTTTTATTCTTACTCTAAGAGGTTAAGTCTCCCAAGAGTATGCATGTGGTACATTTTAATGCACAATTGCTTCATAAAAGTGCACAACCGAAAATAGATCACCTTTGAAATTACCAACTCTACAATAATTTGAATATGATTCATGCCACCATCTGTGCTTGCTTCAGTTAAATCTTTCTCGTGTGTCAAGCAAACATTTTCTTTTGAAAGTTGTTTCAATGAAGAATGAGTATTTCTGTAAACAAATGATAACTCATTACTAGTAATGGTATAAAAGCATCATCATTAAATACTTCAGAACTGTAAGGCTATATGCCAGTAGTGTATGTTGTTATCTATACAGCAATTAATTACTCCCAGGAGTACATGCTGCACACTCATGGAAGTTTGTTTGGTTATTCTTGAGAACCATGTTGGTTTTTTTAGTAATTAATGTATAAAATATTTTAGTTAAAACATTCATATTAACTTTCTATTTAATAAGTAAATTAAACAAATTCACAAAACATTTATACTTTCCACAACTATAGGAGCTTATTTAGTGAGACACTAACTGTCACACCCATATGATTCATTAACATTGTATGGAATCCAAATACAGAAGTGTATTATTTTGTGTTGCCAACCCTTAGTTGTCACTAGTAATAAGGTTTTATTATGAAATTCTGTGAGCTTTCTTTGAAGACCTCATACTCAGTATGACAGACAATTGAGAAAGTACTCTACACTTTGTTCTTTGGATGTTGAAGCCCTAGAAGGTTCAATCATCTCTCCTATATTATTCTGTTGCTTCATCAATGACCTTACATACAATCTAGCAACCACTAATTTAGTTTTACATTTTAATTGCTGCCATAACTATCTGTTATAAAATAAAATGCACCATTTTCTTTCTTCTTTTGACTTGCATGAAACTTGTGTATGTAAGGATGTTAAATAAAGATGTCTATGTTAACCAGTGGAGTGGACCATAATCATGCTGAGCACACAAATATCCTTATAAAAAAGGTTAGTACTCAGTTATACCATCATACAGACCCAGACAGTGTATTAAATATCAGACTAGTGTTAGGACAATCATTCACAACTCAACTGCTCCAAAACTAACTTTCCAAATTCTGTGTAACAAACTTTTCTGTTTAAGAAAGTCAATTAATAAGATTGAGTGGCAAATTAAGCGAACAAGTATATTGCACAAAATTCCCTCGAGGGTTTGTAGAGAATAATAAGCTCTCATGATTTTACCGTATTATGTTTCAAAGAAATTCTGCTGTTTGTTTCTTGATTAAAGATTGCAAAACTATTTTATTATTGTTGTGTAATGGGCTTTTTTGTCCAGTAACGAGTTATGGTCTGCTTCACTAAGGTGCTACTAGAGGAGCAATCAGATATATAAAGACTTCCCCCTTGGAAACCGACAGGAGTGCTTTTATTGAGTTGGTTATACTAACCCGTTTGTGTCCTTATGTACTTTAACTGGTGCAGTACATTATTTATTTATTATGCAATAAATGGTTGCACAAATTTTATAGTATAATACAAGAATATATAAAAATCTACAAATGGCAAATAAATAAAAATAACAAAAACAGGCCGATAACAAAGAGCATATGTAACAAATTACATTATTCAGTAGCCTAATCCAATTTCCTAGTATTTCTCTAAACCTTCTAATTGATACAAACATATCCACAAAATGCAATCACAGAAACAACTACTCCACTGGCTTATACCACAACCAGCATTGAATTACACTTTGAATTAAACTTTAGGTCATTAAATCACAATTTCGCTATTATTAGAGTTCATCAGGCCAAAGTAGGGCATGTTCCAGATAGAGAAACCATTTCCTGATTGTGACGTTGGTGTAATGTAAAACAAAACATATTAACATTATACATTGAATTACACTGTTGATTACTGATGAAAGCCAGGAGTCAATAGTGTAATTCAATGCCTGTCGTGGTATTAGCCAGAGAAAAATTGGTTTCTATAATAAGCTTTCTTGTTCTTTAGAAGCAACAAATAGTTATTTAGTAGTAGTAGCAGTTGGGCTGATTGGTAGGCCTATAAGGCTCTTTCAGTCTACCCTGGATCTTCCTTCAACCACCACCTGCCACCAAGTTTTCATCCTTGAATCTACCTGTCCTTCCTATATAAGCCTAGATATTCAGGCCAGATAAGGATCTGTAGTTAGGTACTACATCCCTATGCAAGACCTTAGTGCTGAATATATCTTGACATAGGCTTGCTTGGCTCAAATCTGCACAGGAAGTTGAGTGGAATTTCCTCGTCCTGATACTCCTTGCATGTAAGGTTCTCCTCAATACCTAAGATGGAGAGGTGTCTCCTCAATTGAGATTGTCCAGTTACTATTCCTACTAATTTAGGGCCTGTCCTGCACTAACAACCACTCTGTTCAGCCCTCATCTGGCTTCATAATGAAGTCTTTGGCCTGGCTACCACTTTCAATACCTAAAGCCGGTTCTAGTTCCACATATGGGCCGGCGGCTATGAGTCCAGCAAGCTTATCTGCGTTCTCATTACCATCAATCCCACAATGTCCCGGCATCCAAACCAACTTCAACTCTTTTATCCTGCACCAACTGCTCCAGCTTGTCACTACATTCCTACACTAGAACTAATCCCACAATGGGTGAGTCCAGTACCTTAATTGCTGCTTGACTATCTGAGCACATCAAATCTCATCCTCTAACCCTTCTATGAGTCTCTTCATCGTTGTTGCCATTAAATAACATCACTTCAGCCTGAAAAACTATTGAAAACTTTCCCAAACGGAAGCTGGATCTGGTTCATCCAGCCTCTATATATACACCGGCACCAAAGGATTACAATAATGTCATATGTGATTCATCCATATAACAAACAAGGGCATCTCTCAAGAATTTTATGTTGTTAATCTCCCAATACTCTTTTTCAGAATTGAGAGAGTATAACGCTTATGTTATCTCAGTCTGTCTGAAAGTAGAGCTACTCTAAAGGTAGACATTGCGATCTCTCTTTCTATGACTACAATTTACTAACAGAACAAGAAAAATGCTCATTGGTAAAGCTTATTACAGTATATATATGAGTTTTTTTTTGTCTGTCAACTTAAGTGAAGTTATCTGAATGTTTTATTTCACATGTATTCTCATATTATAAATTGTAGCCCAAATACTGTTGAGCGAGTTCTAATTAAATAGCGACACTAGCAATTGTGGTGATTAATTTCTTTTTACATGATTCTAAGTGTAATTGGTCTTGGCTGTTCTTTTCTTATTTTTAACAAAACTGGATCCTACAATAATAATGCCAAAAGGATGCATTAAGTTTAAATATTTTTTTGAGACTAATTCATACTGAAAGATATTTTTTTTGTATAACTTTACTTAACTTATGAGAAAAACATCAATCTAAACAAAAAACAGTATATAATTTTATACTTAAAAATATTTTAAAATTTGCTAACATACACCTCTCTGATGAGGGTAAAACATTTTAGTTTTAATAATATCTTCTAGTTTCATATGTAATGTACTTGAATTACCTATATCCTAGTTTTTTTAAATTTTACTAAAATTTACAATAAGTATCTTGGAAGTGAATAACTTTTGGATTCATATTTATATGAGAACATACTTCCTGTAGAGGGAAACAGGACAGGAATAATTAATGTACTTATGGTAGAGAATTTACCTAATGGCATTTTTTAGTAAATATACATTTGAGAAGTTAAAGAAACTAAAAATTGCACCTAGGCAGACTCATTTTGTATCTCAAAAAATGAGTCCTGCATTTTAATGGAATCATGACTTCTTAACAATTTTTGTATTATACTCTTAATAACAAAACAGAATAAACATATACCTACTTATAGTCACATTTCTTTATTTTTGCATAGGTTTCCTTTAAGCTAGTTGTTTCAAATGGTGGCTTCCCAACCAGTAAGGTATACATGATACAACCAACTGACCAAATATCAACTTCATATGAATGACCTTTTTTGTTTAAGATTTCTGGAGCTATATAATTTGGAGTTCCACATAATGTCTTTTTTCTCTCCCCATCATATTCAATTCGGGCAGCTAAACCAAAATCACCGATTTTGACATGTAAGTCATCATTTAAAAACAAGTTTCCTAGCTTTAGATCTCTGTGGATTATTCTATTGTGATGAAGATACTGAACACCATTCACAATCTGTGACATATAGAAACGAGTTTCTGGTTCTGTTAAAGCTTTTCTTCTTTTATGCAGCTCCATCATGGATCTCCTTTCACATAATTCAAGTACAATATATACATTAAAACTATCTTCAAAAAAACTATGAAAACCAACAATATTCCGATGGTGTAGTGATGCATGTATTTGAATTTCCTGGGTCATTTTTTCCTTTTGATTCTGCTTGGCCATTAGCCTTTTTGAGACGATCTTCCCTGCATAGGACTGCATATTGGTTGTATTTATTATTTCATAACATTTGGCGAAACCTCCCTGAAATGGAATAACACATATGTTATTTTAGGTATAAATTATAGAAATTGTAGTTATCTTATCTAGGGAGGAATTTATGAAGTGTAATAAAATTGCCTCTGAGTGTTTTTAATAAAAACAACCCAAAATGGGTTTCCAACACACTTCAGAAAATACTGAAATTTTGTTAAAATAATAAAAAGCAAAGCTCAAAATACTTAAAGCATAGACCAAAAATTGTATACTTTTACCTATTGTGTCCTTTTATTTTGGAATCTTTTTATTTTCATTTTGCAATGACATTTTAAAATAATTTCAGTTTTTTTAACTGTATAACGGTATTTATAAATTGTGTCATCTAATACTCACAATTTTAATTTAATTACACAATTTATGAGCTATTATTTGTACTTAAAAACTAGGCTGGTATTTAACTTAATATAAATAGGATATCTGTCAAAAAAATAAGTATATGTAAAAAAAATTATAAAACAAAATTTCTATATCGAAATATAAATATAAAAAATAACAACTAAAACACCAACTAAAGCCCAAACTTACATTAATATATAGTTACTCTATATTTTACACATTCTTCCAATCCCGTAGCACAAAAAGTAAAAAAAGGTATTCTTTTGAGAATAACTTCCCGTGCTATTTATTTTAGTATGTTGTTGTCATTGCTATAAGGATACTTTTTTGCTGTTGCACCATATCAGGGTAAGTCAGAAATCAAGGGCCAAAATTTTCTATATTTCCAATTTACCAATTTTTGCATAGATATATTTTGGGCCTCGCAAGTTGCCTGTAAACCTATGTTAGTATGTTGTTATCATCCCTATAAGGACATTTTTTTTGCCATTGCAGCATACCTTGCAAAAAACAGGTGAGTCAGATATCAAGGGCTAAAAATCATGTATTTTCAATTTAATAAATATTGCATTATATGTGCAATATTTTGGACTTCCCAAGCTGTTTTTTAAACCTATTTGATATAAAATATTTAATTGTTAAGTCCAAAATTGTTATGCTGATGTGTAACTTATAGTAGGGTAAAAGCATAATTAACGCATATTAGTTCCAAAATTAAAAGCTTGTTTTGGAAAACAAAAATGAGTTGCATATATGTTATTTTTAAAAAGCATTTTTATTATGCACTTTTGTATTATAAACAATGATTGAATTAATTAATCGTTTTATTGGCCTTTCCCAATACAACTAGACCATAGTTAAGTATCGACTCAACTAGAGAAAAGTATATCTTAGGGTTTTTCATTTGTAATATACTGCTCAATTCATAAAATTTATAAATTAGTTTTCTAATTTTGTTAGTTACATATTCTACATGACTCTTCCAGTTTAAATATTTGTCAATAAAAATTTCTAAATATATTAAACATTTTTTATTTTCTATAATATTTTTGCACCTACAGTGCTCAGGGCCACAATAGACCAGTGAGGTCTGGGCTTAGGGCCTGTCAAAAACAGGGCCCGCCGCCCCAAAAATCATTTATATAATTTTTCTTGTTTCATTTTATCAGTAAAGCAGGTAATTTTTATATCTTCTCATTTTGAAGGATATAAGCTGATGCTATATGAAAGTAAGGTTTGTTTTTGGTAGTCATTTTTTCGCACAAGGGGGCCTGTAAATATGTACAATAAGCATATAATATCTTAAACCTTTACTTCTTCAAATATTGACAGGACCTTATTTATGTAAATATTAAACAGAATGGTGTTTGGTACACTGAAACCTATTCAATGTAACTTTTTGTCCAAAATGAAAAATTACAAGTAAAGTAAATTTACTTTTGACTAATATCAAAATTTTCACTTTTCACAAATACAATTTTTTAGCAAGCAAAATTTTTTTTACTTATTTTAGGTAAGCATTTTGCAATAGGTAATTGTTAATGGATTCTTGGGCAACCTGCAAAAAATAAAAATGGTGGCCTAAAAAATCTGTATTAAAAACCATCCAGTTGACTTTTGCACAAAAATTAAATGTGATATGATGAACTGTTAAGATTTTGGTAGATTAAAATGGTAACTTTTAAAATGTAAAAATAAGCTTATATGGGTCATTTGATTGATCTGATTAGCTGTATTATAGGCCACATATACAAATTATGGGATATTCTTTTCCCTTCATATTTTGCCGCTGGCAATGTGGAATGGTGTTACTGTTTTACTCCTAGTAAAAAATGTGTGGTGAGTAGCCATAACAAAAAATAGAGAGAACTATATACAGTATTGCATTTAAAAATTAGTTTTCAGTCATTTAATATTCATCAGAAATATGTTGTAATGTACTTTATTATTTGAATTATGCTGCATTATTTCTTAGTTATACCAAAACAGAACTTCAGATCTAATGTGGGACATTTGATTTAGTGAGACTAGACAATGAAACATCGGACTGTGTCGCTTAATGCAGGATGGTTGGTCACCTTAGATATATTGGTAATCAAATATGGCAGAACAAAATGGTACATTAAAAATTAACTGTTGAAACAAATCAATTTCAGCCTTTATAGACATTGTGACAAAAGTCAGTAAAATCACATTACCCAAAACTTTCTGCCCTCTGTGTTATGACTTTATTGAGGACAGTGAAGTATGATCTTGTTCAGTTCCACATATAGTTATTTTATTAACATATACCAACTTTTTCAGACAAAAAGAAGGATTTGTTATCAAGAACTTCTAATTAAATCTATGAAGAATTCAACCGAAATACTTCCATTTCTCTAGGAAAAACTTGTGTATATACATATTACTATATAACTATGTACTGATCTAAACAGGATCTAAAACTGAAATGCTTTAAAATAACATCTTAAATTAACAAATTATAATTTTTACACTAGAGTAAATATATATATAATATATATATATATATATATATATATATATATATATATATATATATATATATATATATAATTCAAAATAATAATTAGAAAACACACGTTTAGAAAAAAAAATCAGCAAAATGCAACTTAACCCCAAAGTTAAAAAGAATAACTAGATTAACTAGATAAGTATAGTTTTTTAATGCTATTGTATTTTTAACCTAACTAATGTGTTTAAATATTATTTTACTGTGGTATCTGTCCAGTTGTAGGTGTGAAAGTAACTTTTTCTACAGTAATGCTATCAACATTACCTTAATAATTTAAGTAAATACTTGTTAAAAATATTTAGCATTCATATTATTAATCCAAACCAAACAATAAGATATAGATGAAGGTATAGAACTATTAATCATGTTGAATTTAAAATTTAGCAATAGTTTGGAAATCTAACCCCTACTAGGTTTTACTGTACTATTTCGACTACTAGAGACTTAGTATTAACACAGATTTATATCAATGTTGAAAACCCTTGACAACTCATATAAAAGGGTAGAGATTTTTAATTGAAGCATGTTTTTTAATTGAAGCATGTTATTCACATATATTTTTTCACTGCTACCTCTTATTTCAATAAAGGGTGTAAAATTACGGATTACTCCTAAAGAAAATCCTGAACAATTTAAAGTTGTTAATCTGTTTTCAAAACCAAAAAAAAAAGAAAAAAAACGTTCCATACCTTGCCGAAATAACGTCCTTTCTTATAGTTTATTTTTGTAGTACCATCATAAATCATAACTGGGATGTGAGTATCGTCGTCTTTAGACATTTTTAAGGATATTTTTTATTAAGGTATCTGTTAAAAATTCTTTAAAATACACTTTTATTTAGGAGGTAACCAGAAGTTTATGAATTCTTATTAAACGGATTGTGGAATACTGTCTTCTGTCATTCATGAAATTTTAAATATTTCGTTTTGATTGGCCACTACTCACAAACGTTCATTTTCAAAAATACATCATTTTGTAATCTAATGAAATGCCGGCAGATGGCAGGAGAAATGATGGTCTAAAATAGTCACTGTCACTGTATTATCAAGTGTTTTGGATTTGCACTTCTAAACAAATCGAGTTGTTGATAAATTTGTTGGTTGGTTTTCTTTCTACACTATAAGTACTGCAACGGTGCACCGAAATTTGACACGGCACGGCACCTCACATCGGCTTCGGCGTCACACAACACAGTGTCCACATAGTTGTTTTTATATGAAATCGGAATAAACAATTAAGGTAGGAAAGCCCCATTAGTAATTTAAAAATGTTGGACAAATTTTGAAAATTTACGTTTACAGCTATCCTTGTTTTCTTAAAAAAGTAGATTTATATATCTAGTTTCTTCTCGATAACATTTAAAAATCATACATGACGTAGAGACCAGGCTAAAAAACACACTAAAACCTACTTAATATTTACTCTTGAACATTTACTTTTATAGCTACCTTGTTTCCTTAAAAAAGTAGATTTATATATCTAGTTTCTTTTTGATTACATTTAAAAATCATACGTGACGTAGAGACCAGGCTAAAAAACATACTAAAACCTATTTAATATTTACGCTTGGGACACAATGGAACTTCTGTAAATGTTTAAAGTAAAAAGTAACCTACAAAAACGTAACTTAAAAAGAAAGTACAAAATTGGATTATAATTTTGAGGTTAGAACTAAATCTAACCGTTTATAACCTATATTTCAAAAAATTATTCCCCAAACTGAACTTTGCAACTTGCCAGATTGTTCCTCGTCCGGGGCGTATTCAGAGCTGGAGCGACCCTTTCAGATGATTTACACCTTATTCCAGTTTGGAGACGTTGGGATGTCCGGTTGGCGAGCTCTAAGCTGCAGCTACACTCCGTGTATTTCAATATCTTTAAATTTTTCTTTTTTTCTGACCATTCTAATACATCTTGGCTTCCACTAGATGCCCCTTGAGAGTACTACAGGTCTCATGATATGACCTTTTTCTTTCAAGCTATCCCCTTACCCCTCTTACTCCCGCCACATAGCGGCCATTACGCTAACATTCTATGTAGATCCGCTGGAAACGAACGGGATAAAATGTAGGAACAACTAGGCCTCACACGCTCACAGCGTCTGTTCTCTTTCTAGCGGGGTCGTTCGTTTCCACCCTGAGCGGTTGAGTCTCCCGCTTACCCCCGAAATAAAGCAGCTAAACCGAACAAGTGAAACCACTTAAGTTAAAAACACAGAATTCTGCCTTCGGCGAAGCGATTCGGAAGACGTTCAAAAAAGTATTTAACAAAACACTGAAAAACAAAATTTGACGTAAATAAACGAAAACGAAAGACGTAACTTCCATTGTGCTCCACGCTTTATAGAAATTCAGAATGTCAATTTCATTAGTGACCGGTTATTTTTAAAAGTAACCCAAAATTTGTCAATTTGACGTGGCACTTGCAGTTGACACTTAATACAAAAACGATTTCATTTAATTCAAACTCAGAAGACTACAATAAATACAAACAGTCGAAAGAAGTTTGATAATATAATATGGCTAAACCATATTATCTCGTTTGGAGATATTTCAAAAATCAATACAAGGTCTACACTCCAAAAAAATATATACGTTTTGTTTATACAATATGTTAAACCCGCTCCAAGGAAGTTATCAAAAAATAAAATAAAAATAATGAAATAAAATGAAGTAAAAAATAAGATTAAGATAATTTAATAAATAAAACAATAACAAATAGGTAACAATGAAAATAATAAACCAACACAAATGACTTATTTTGAAAAATGAACTCATAAATGATTGGTCACTAAGTAAATAAGTGACTGGTACTATAATTGAGTAAATGACCGATTTATAAATGACTGATATTTGCCAATACAGGTTTTTCAAATTTGAAAGCTTACAAGTGAAAACAAATGTCTAAGCTTATTTTCGGAGGTTAAAAATGACCATAAATGACCAAGCCATAAATCTAATAAGTGGCCAACTTATAAATGACCGCTGATTTGCCAAAAATGCATATTTTGATCGCAATTCTGACAGTACCTAAACAAAAACACATAATTAGAAAAAATCGTAAAATTTTGTGGTAGCGTCAAGTTCAAGCTCTATTATAACAATAATAAATAAGCTAGGGGTTTGAAAATTTTGTGTCTTTAGCAAACTTTAAAATAGCCCTTTTTTGCAAACAAAATAGAACCAGTCATAATTATTTAAAATAAATGACGTTACTGATTTAGCTAAGTTTTTAAATATTAAAAACTGTTGTTTAAAAATTTTTTTTCTTCAAACAACGTTAAAACTGTCTTTGGAGGCTGCTCAATCCCCGACTTTTCTTTTTTCGGCTGTATCCATGAAAAACAATTCGCCCTTTAGATATACATTTATCATCTTTTTCTGTATATTCCAGAAGAAAACTCCAGATTAAAATATAAATTATTCGTTCTAATAGAGCCATTTATTAAGACTTATGTAAAAGTAATCCCTTTCACACGAGTCAGTTTTCTCCGTGTTTCTTGACACTTACTTAAACCAGGAATATGGGTTTAACGGAAGAAATTTACGCCCCACGATAGTAAAATACGCAAACCAAACAGTAATATCTAAAGATAAGTATTTTAAAACACGCCGTCAAAAATTACTATAGTAACACCTAAGTTGTATTATCTCGAGAAGATAATTCATGTGTCATGTGACTCAATGTGGTCCAATAAAAATTAACAATCTCTTTAGTTACTTTTTATTACATCAGCATCGGCATTATTTTTATTACCTTGTTAGGTCCATTGCTAGTTGCCATCTTTGACAAATATAATTTTATTCGTTATGTGGTTTTAGTAAGTAAAATAATGAATTTTATTCACTAGGAAGACGTTAATGAGGGTGAAATTTTATTTAGGGACTATAGGGACAAATAAAATAGTGTAAGTCAGTGCCGAGGAATACAATTATTAATAAACAAAGCCAATGGCGTATGTTTTCTCAAGTTTTTAAATTTTTTCATTCTTAATATTCTCTCGTCAAATATGACACGAGACAAAATAAATCCCCGGGGATATTGCTCGTAAAATCGTAGCAGCAGTGAGCAGCACGTTCGACTCAGCCTTCGCATTTCACCCGTAAATATCATCGGTAATAATCCTATCACTTGGTGTATTAGACGATTTTACAGACATGTCTAAAATGTTTCCCCATTTTGACCCGAGAATATGTAGGCATATTTCTCACCTTCTATGGTTATTTTACATCTCTATTAGGCAGTCTAACAAAACAGCTGACTGCTGTCAATATGGCTGGCGTAGGACAAACATTTCAAATTTCAAGTATTTTTATAAATATTTAGTGCATTTTTTTATTCAGGACCATGTTTTACAACTGTGTGTTTGTTTTATGACAAGTGAATATTTTTTGAAGCTTCGAAATAAGGACGCCGAAGTCGCGAGTGTTGCAAACAAAATATTTTTATAATTAAAAATTAGATATTTTTGTAGTGTGGATCCAAAAGACTTTCCCCCAGTGACAAATATGGATATTGTTAGTTACCCAGTTGTTCAATTTAAATTATGTATATCCAAGTTAAACTTAGTTCAATCTGTGTTTAATATCTTGTACTGCTTCCAGCACATATATTTTTTTATAAATAAAACATATATATCAATAAAACAAACATGCTTTTATTTAAATAAATTGTCATGCATGTCAGAGTAAAACAACATCTAACATTTTCAGAGTGAATAGAATATGAATAAAAAGTTGTCTTTACAATAAACCTGATGATGAGTGTAAAGGAACTCAATAATTTTTATCAGCATAATGAAACCTTTACCCTTTACTAGACTTAAACTTACTTATGTCTAGAAACAATTATATACTTACTTGCAGTCTAGGACAGGATTATACCATGGAGCGAGCCTCTAAAAAAATTGTTATGTTTTGTTCCCATCTTATTTTTTTGAGAAGTTATCAAGAAACTCAAAAATTTTGTTAAATGTCTAAACCTTTATCCTACTTGTAATCCTGAGTCTGGAATTTTTACCCTTCATAATTTAAGAACTTCTATCCTGAATGCATAACAAGATCTTTCTTTATTCAGTCATAGGTTTTGCCGAGAGACACTTTTGGCAAATCTTAATATTAAGTAAGTAATAACCCTGTATATGGTTATCGTAGCTTTATTTATTATACATTAAAAAAAATTATAAAAACTGTAGACCACACTCGTGCTAGGATAATATCAATGTAAAAAGCATATATTATTTAGTTCCTAAAGTACATAATGAACTTCCAGATTCCACATATGATAAATTCATTAAGTTTAAGGTAAAATATAAAAAAATATTTATTACTCGTACAATTAATTGAACTCTCTTTTAGTCTTTTAGTTAGTGTCACTTTCCCAAACAAAAAAATAATTACAGAGTTACATAAAGGTTAAAATTATTTAAAAAATCTCTTTCATAATGGTACATACAAATACTGATAATTATTTAAGTCCCCTAAAACATAAAATAATAATACAGCATTAAAATATGTAACGGTACAAAATGTAATATAACTTTTTCAAACAATTAGATTTTCAATCAGTCTCGATTGAGAATCATAATAATTGTTAACTAGCTCGATTAATTTTAGCTTTTTAATAAATGATTAATATGAAATGTTTTGCACACACTTGGGCCTAATTTAATTTAGTAGTACATAAATCCTCTTATTGCAGTAATCCACTTCAGCCACATCGACGAAAGTTCATTCAATCGTTTTCATATCTAAAATTCAAAATTCTTGAAGCTTACAAATAAATGTAACATTTTGTTTTGTCCCTCCACATCCACAATTTGCAATACAACAAAAAGAAGGCATTTTAAGGTAAAAAAATAGAAATAAATAACAAAACTCCCATGTAAAAAGTCGATTTGTTTGTCCTACGCTCGTCAAAAACAGCTGATCGGTGACGTTCAACTGATAGATCGTTGGAGTGCACAATTCTGCACGAAACTGACGAAACAGAATCTCATTCTCAAGTAAAGCAAGTGATCCGAGATTGCCAAAGTGATTCCTTTAACAGTCAAATTTTGATATTTAGGGAAACCAGTTGACTACAAGATTACAGCATATGGAATATGCAGCACCAAATCTTTTTTTTCGTTACGAGGCAGTGAACTTTTACTACAATGTCGTTCCCCTTGAAAAGTTTCCAAGCAACATTTTTCCATGCGTCTACGGATCTAATTACTGTACTAATACCGACGTTGTTATTGGTAAATATAATAGTTGCATAACGTCTTTGTAGATAATGTCGTAAGACGGTAGCACGTCTTGTCAACCACCTAAGAATCACCATCAGGAGAACCACCGTCTGGAATTAATCGGATTTCGATTAGACGCAGTAGTTAGCAACATAGGACTCCAACTATACAAGTTATAGTAATATTTCTTTCCAATGTTGATTAAACGTAAAGTGACCAAATTTCGGAGAAGTCAGTGGGTGACAATAATAAAATTTATTCGATTTCGAAGAAAACATGTATGAAGCAATAACTGATGACTGAAAACAATTTACTCGGAGAGTGGCAACCGAAAAAATATACTGTCAAAAGAAGGAACGTTAGGACATTGTCGGCACATTATATATCTAAATCTGTAAACAATTTTGGTATAAAAAATTTATCTGACTACAACTTGAATAGAAGCATTTTATCAGTTTATTTTTAAACTGTGAAATATATTTTTTTTTAGAAATATTTATAATCAACACCAAAGGTTTTGGTACGAGCGGGGATCAAACTCGCACCTCTGGATCACTAGTCCATCGCTCTAACCAGTTGCGCTATCGTACCACTGATTAGCAATTCGTTAGAACTTGTACATATTCAAACCCACCAGTATCATAACCATTGTTGAACCTGTCGAATATTCTAACTGATTGGACGTCAAATCTGACATCCCTATTAGGTACCGACCATATTAGTAAATTTATAGTTTTACGTTATGCCCGTATAAGCCAAATTTTGAAGTATTATATCAGTTTATTTTTAAACTGTGAAATATATTTTTTTAGAAATATTTATAATCAACAAAATGTTGTGACAGTTATTATTTTGGAACATAAATATAAAACAGATTGAACGAAGCAACTGCACTATTGCGGCCATGTTCATCTAGCTGTGTAGAAAAGTTATAAATGGATATTATGAAATTCTGTATTAATTCTCGTTTAATAAGGTGTTAAGTAGATCACACTTGATATAATTATGTGTTTTTTTGTAACAGAATAACATAAAAAACACATTCTGGCATTTTTTTGAAATTACTTAAAAAAGTGAACAAATATTTCCATAACATTTTAGGATTTTTTAAGGCGATGTGGCATTTTTAAGCTTATTTTTGGCACATTTATCAATAATGTGTTTTGCGTTGATCGGTTGTAGCTACTTTCGATCTACTCATATGATTTGGGCAATTGCTTTTCCCTGGGTGTGATTGTACTGATAAGTCATCATTTAATACATGACTATTACCTGGATATTATGACGCGATTATGACTGAATGCCAAAGTCAAAGCGGTCCCTTGCAACATTTCGCTGACATTATCTAGTTTTTATTAGTTCTATTATCAGATATTGCAACATCCGGAGTCATTAGATTACTGGTCAGTATTTTACCTAGCAATTATCTCATTGACGGCAGTATCATCCATATAATTGATTTAGGTACCCGAGTTTCGACGAAACGGCGGATTGGAGTAGCCTATGTATCTGAAATGTATCATTGGTCACATTTAACTTTGTTCTTTCTGACGTCCGGTCGTCAGGTAGCGGCTAACATCATTTAAAGTCGTTGATAGATGTTTTACCAGAGTTCAGTCAAATGAATAGGGGAGAGGAGACTTAAGTATTTACACGTCCACTTTCTGACCTCGGCATCTGACTAAAATACAAGATTAGAAATTTGGACCTATTTTCCTTAATTTTGATGTCATTATTTCGTAATTTCTGTTTTAACCTTAAAGGCCACAGTTCAATATTCGAAGGTTTAAACATACATATTTAAATAAAAACAATGTTATTTTAAGAATGTTAAGAAAACGGGATTTTAAATATAGCTCAACCTTCTACAGAAAATTAAAAAGCAAAAAAATGATTATCTAGATCTCGGGTCTAACTTTGAAATTGATGATCTGACTATCCTATATAATCTCAGATTAAGAATTTAATCTGAGTATATGATGATGAGAAACACGACTTTTTTGGAAACGAAACAGAAACACTTCAAGATAAAATTAGGAAATGGGCATTAGGTGACCAAATAACTCATAAGGCATTATCAGAGCTGCTTAAATAACTTAAATTCAATAAAATAAAAACATTGCCCCAAGATAGTAGAACCCAAAGATGAAGATTCCTCGCAATCTTATCAGCTTTAGACATTGAATATTTAAAAACATAGAATCCTAATGCTTTAATTGAGCAACTATATTTACGACAAGTTGCATTGTTTGGCTGACTTGTTGAATTTGATTGTTGGACTCTTAAAACCTTGATGCTGTTCGTCCAATCAACCAAAAACCAAGTTGCTTTGTTGGTCGTTCCATGTGGGGGTACTGGTTCTACTTCGTTTAAATTTATTATGTAAATGACCGAAAACATTATTATATAATGCTATGTTTATTGGAGTCTTTGAGGCACAAAATATTCCTCTCGTTTTATGATTTGAAGGCAAAAAAACGGGAGGACTGCTGTACTGTATTGAGTCGTTAAGTGTTGAGGAGTTTTCCTACTTCCGCGAAACCAGTGTCGCTACCCCGTTGTTTTCTTCGTAATAGATTTCTCAAAAAAACATAATAGTGCGGTTCGGTAGATATACATTTTTAAGAAATAAAAAATATTTACCATACCCAATCGAAAACTATAATGCGACAGTGCCATCTTTGAGCGAAAGAAACAGGGCCAAAAAAGAAAATTCTAATTGTTCTGAATGGTGCCCATTAAGCAAAGTTCTGCTTATTGAGTGCATTTGTTAGTTATTAATGTAATAAAAAATAAACACTAATTTTACGTATGGCGTTTACAAAGAAAAATATTCTATTTCTTTTTCTAATAGTGAAATGCAAACAAAAACCGCACAAACTGTCGTGACTTATTCAACTATTAAATTAATTGGAAATTCACATGACATACTATCAAAAATTCTGAAACAAGTTAATTCAATTCGTTTAAGTTCACCATGTTCACCATTGAATACGCTAGATTACGTTTTCTGAGAGGTCGACCGATTATTTTTAGGAATATATAGGTTTTTTGACCGCTTTTAAAATTATAATAGATTTTAGGCCTTTAGTATTAGGGTAATAGAAAATGTCAAATCGTAATAGATTCTGTTACTATTGTACTAGGGGCGGCAACACTGCGTGAAACGAAAATTGAAAATGTCAGCTGCCGATCTAGATCTACTGTTTTTATCTTCCACCTTCTGCTCTACTGTTTTCACGTTAAAATCTCCTGGTAAAACTCTTTAGTATAACATACGAAAAAAAAAGCGCCAAGACCCCAATTTGGCCATCTAAGCACACTGAAAAGCTGAAAATGTTCGCACTGCTTTTTATTGTCGATTTAAATTTATTAAGACATAGAACTTGAAATATCGAATAAAAATATCGATATTTTCAGTTGATGTATCGACGTTTCATAAACATCTAAAAACGTGCATCCCTAGTCGCCGCCTGATTTTGGTAATACGCCATCGGGGAAAAGCCGAGTTAAATTGTTAATTGTTTACTTGTTCCCTAGTTTTACCTACTTGTCAGATAGACGAAAATCATTGTGCAACTAAACTCTAAGGGCTAGTTCTGACAGCTACGAAACACGATTTTTTTCTTGCGGAGTTATTCTGGTTGGTCAAGGTACTTATTTTGACATAAATCTGGCCTATCAGATCAATGTCGTAAAACAAAATATTCTTATTTCGTGTCTGTCAAAAAATAAGTTTAAGGGTATAGGTTATGATGACTTATGTTTCAGAAGTTCCTACTTTTTGGTTTATTTTATGAAAAAAAAACGCGTTAAATAAAAACCTACTGTTCAGACAGACCAATCTACTGTTTTTTTTGTTCTGTCCTACTGTTGAATAAAAAATCCATCTGTCAACACTGCTAGGGCATCGAACGACCCTGGAACTGGTGTCAAAATATGTTCAAGAATTTGAAAAATGTTTAGAGCTTTGTGTTAAATTTATTCAAAGTGAAGTATTTATTACTAGTCACTAGAAGTCATTATAAGTGAAAATAGATTTACCCAAGGTCGTATTTTATTTATCAACGGCAATTTTTAGTCAGAACATGACTCGGCAATTTAATGTTTAGATATACTTATAAAAATCACTCTAAACCGTATATTCGAACAAAATTTAAGGTTATATATAAAATATAAATTACTGTGAAGTCTTTAAAACAAATATACATATATACCTATATCAAGTTTAACGATATTCTTGGCAAAAAAATTTAAAGTCTAATATGCCGTAAAATTACTAGTTTTTATCTAAATTTTTGAGGGCGAAATAAATTTTTATAGCTTTTTGATAACTTTTACCAATAAAGTGACCGTCGTTTCAAATTATTTCTTGCCGTAAACCCCTCAGCCGATCACAACTTTTATAATATGAATATAAAAAAATTGACATACTGTACGAAAAACAATCGTACGCTTCTAAAAATGTGTATCTCCGTCTCGAAACTTTGTTCCTCAATAATTCAGACACAGGAATCTTTAGCGTACCAGAAGATATGTATGAAAATAAAAATCGGTTGTTTTGAATTGTTTTTATGAAAGTTATTTTTAAAAGATTTTAACTGAGAATATTGGTGAATTAAATTTGTATTATTTACGACATTCATTTGTTTACTTTAGGTTATTTTTTGTTATATTTATAATATAGCGTTACACATAATTTATATACATACGGTCTGAGTATAAAAATAAATTAGTTAAAATTATTATACTTTTTTTTTGTTTTTTTTTCGGCGCTCCGGAAACCAACGTTTGGATCCGCCCCTGTTTGAACCCCCGGCTAACACAATTTAGCAACGAAGCAGACTTATCATAGGATTCTTATTTTTAAGTAATGTAAGTAAATAAATACATTGCCTGAAGGACGGCATACGGACTCTAATTTAATAATCTTCGACTTGTAGGCGACAACGTGTAATTTATGTTGCAGATTTTTGCCCAAACCAGACACTCAATTAAAATAATGTTTCCTTAATTATTTTTAGGTAGCTTTCTCTACCGGCATTACTAATAGTAACTTTTTTTAAATACAAATAAATGTGTTTGCAATTTTCTTAAGCTTATTTATAATTCCAAATTCAAACCTAATATTTTACGAATATCTTATAATTTTTTTCTGGTAGATGACAGGGCCAGTTTTAAAAACTCATGGGCCCTAAGGGGCAAATTCTAATGAGCCCTGAAAAATGTTTTCAAGTTTACAGTTAATGAATCCAGGGGCGTCCCTAGACTTTTGATGTTGGATGGAGGGGGAGGGGGCGGCTCAAATGGAAAACTAACTACCGACTAAAAAAAAAGTTCGTGCTTTGGTATTGGTAGAAAAAAATTAAAAATAACAGAAGTCACTTTGGTATAGATACCGGTTCTATTAAAAATACTGAAGTGTGACCCAATTTAGTCCGTACCCAACATAGTCATTTAGTAACATATATACTGTCTCTTCAAACATTTTTATTGGACACAATTTTGTTTCACTATATTAGATCGTACCAATATTTTACCAGTTTCTTCATATTATAAATTGAATAAAGATTTTTTACACTGTTTGTTTTAAGACCCCCATTTTGTTCCATCATGTTCAATTTATAACAGTTGATTCCTATATCACCACATTAAATTTTTCCACATAACTTAAAGTCAATTGTATAATATTTTTTTAACGTTGATTTTTTAAACATTTTATTTAACCGCCATTTTGTTTCGCAATCTTGAATTCATACTACAACTTTACCAGTTTATCTCTATATTAAATTTAATGCTTGTTCAAAATTTAAAATTAACCAAATAAGTAGTTTTTTCATTCATACCAAAATCTTATCAGTAATTAGTATTATAGTAATAATTATTTTAACGTTTTGCTAGAACACCATCTTGTTTCGCCATGTTGGATTTTTACCGAAATATTACTAGGTTATACCCATATGATCCTTCATTTTTGACCAAAATTTGAAGTCAATTGAGTAAGTACTTTTTAAGCTATGCCGTGAATTGACAGACAGACAGACAGACAGACCGGTGGAATTGAGAAAACATATTCTTGGCATCTAGGGAAAATAAAATATCACTTAATACTTGCACAAAAATTGAAATTAATCTAATATGTAGTATTTTCAGGCTGATTTTTTAAATATTTTATTAAGCCGCCATTTTGTTTCGCCATCTTAGATTCGTAAATTTTACCAGTTGATTCCTACATAATACTTGATTTTTCTGCAAAATTTGAGCCAAATTATAGATGTATAGTGATATTAATATTTCACTAGGCCGCCATTTTGTTTTACCGTATGGATTTTTACCAAAATATTACCTGGTCATCCTATCCACATAACTTTTAATTTTTGACCAAAATTTGAAGTCAAAAGGATAAGTAGTTTTTTAGCGATGCCCGGAATAAACAGAGAGACTGAGAGACACATAGACCGACAGAATTGAGAAAATATGTTTTCCGGTGTCTAGGGACCCTAGATGTAAATGTAAACGTAAAGGTCTAAATAATTCTGGGAGGGTGATTTTTTCAAGATTACAAATTCTTTTAAAAAGAAAGTGCACTTCTTCACCGGAACCTCCCTCGTTAAGATTTTTTTCTCTTATTAGGAAAAGTGAAGTTTGACACAATTTAATTCCACATATAGTCATTTAGTAACACATATAATTTTCAAATATTTTTATTGTTTCAATATTTTTATTTGTTCCGCCATATTGGATTTGTACCAGTTTCTACCTATGTCACACTTGATTTTGCGCATAATTTAAAATAAATTGGATGAGTAGTTTTTACACTGATTTTCATCATGAATTCGTACCAGCTTATCCTTTTTTTATTTAATTTTTCTGCAAAAAAGTCAATTGATAAGATTTTTTTTCTTTGATTTTTTAAACATCTTATTTGGTTTCCATTTTATTCGCCATCTTGAATTCGTACCACAATTTTACCATTTTTTTCTCTATGTCACATGCTTGCACAAAATTTTAAATTAATCTAAATTGTAGTTTTTCAGACTGATTTTTTAAACATTTCATTATGCCGCCATTTTCTTTTGCTTCGTACCAAGATGTTACTAATTCATTTCTATGTAACAATTGATTTTTGTTACAAAATTCGAGATAAATACAATTGGATAGGTAGGTAATTAGTTTTTTTAATAATAATTTTTATAACACTTCACTAGGCCGCCAGTTTGTTCCATTTTTACCATATGACCCTTAATTTTTGACCACAATTTGAAGCAAATCAGATAAGTAGTTTTTTAGATAAACCGCGAACTAACAGACAGACAGACCGACGATATTGAGAAAACATATTTTTGGCATCTAGGGACGCTAAAACGTGAAGATATGTAAAACCTGAAAGAATGATTTTTTTCACGATACAAAAATTTATTGAGCCGTCATTTTGTTCCGCCCTCTTGAATACGTACCACAATTTTACCAGTTCATCTATATACCACCAATTCTTGCACAAATTTTTAAATCAATCTACTAAGTAGTTTTTCAGACTGATTTTTTAAGTATTTTATTCTGGCGCCATTTTGTTTCACCATCTTCGATTCGTAACAATATTTTACCAGTTGATGTCTACGTAATTTTTATTGCAGAAAAGTTCATTGTGATATGTGGATGAATTGGTAAAAGTTTTGGTACAAAACCAAGGTGGCGAAAGAAAATGGCGGCCTAATAAAATGTTAAAAAAACTACGCCATAGATTGTTTTATATTTTGCACAAAAATGAAGTCTTATATAGGGATGAAGTGGTAAAAATGTTTGGATCAAAATGGCGGCCTATTTAAATATTTACAAACATTGGTCTGAAAAAACTATTTATGCGATTGATTTTAAATAATTTTACACAAAACGGCGTTCTAATGAAATGTTTAAAATATCATTATTAAAAAACTCTCATCCAATTGAATTAATTTCATACAAAAATCATTTGTGATCACGGATGAACTAGTAAAATTTTGTCAATCGTATATGGCACAAGGAAAATGTCGGCCTAATTAAATGTTTATAAAGTAGGTTAACATATATACATTGTATTAAGTACAAATAGAAAAATAATACAATATAGGGCATCATAAAACCAAAGACAAAAAATCTTTTATTAAATATAGTTTAAAGGACTAATTATTTTGTTTTTTGTTTATATTTATAAGTTATTTCTGTTTTCGGATAACAGTTTTGTGGATAGAGCTAAAATATAAAATTTGGAAGCAATGAATGTTATGTTTCTTTGCAGATGAGTTCTGTTGGAAACAATGTGTTTGCATATCTAGATCTGAAACCTTGTGGGGTGATATGGAAAAAAATGTCGCCCTTTAATTATTAAATTTGGATCCTACCAGCAAAGAGCCCTAGTACTACAGAAGCGAAGCAATTAAAGGGAACAGAAATTGGAATTATGGAGGACCAAATTAAATTTAAGCTCCAACTTTATAAACTAGCTTAGGAGAAACTAGACAAGTTTACAGTATATAAGAGTAATGGAAATATCTTCATAAGGCAAAAAATGTCAAACTGCAAAAAAATATAATTAGGAGGATGAGTATATGGGCGGAGTATGCATATATTTTCTTTATATATTTTTTTGTTTATACTTACATATATGTTCATTTCTTCAACGAGAAGTTTGTTCCTTTTTTATTGAAAAAAATCTTGTTATTTTCTTGTTTGCAGACTAATAAGTGAAATAGCGAGGGATAGGGACCGGAGTGTTTTGTGTTGGAATGTACAGAGCAGGTCCGAACTGTTGACCAAGGCGAAAACCCAAAAACAAGGTAAATATTTTTCATTTAAAAATCAGGAGTCTGAGAAAAAAATATGATGAGATGATTTTATAATTGCATAACATCAAAATAAAAAATATTGCCTTAGTCTTACCTAAAACCTTTGCTTCAGAAGATTCCCATGTTTTTTTTTATCGATGGTTACAGTCTTATCTACAATAATTCAAATTGTAATAAAATTTATGGCCTTAGTATATTTGAAAGGAAATGTATTCCTTTTGAATTAAATATCATATAATTAACTAAAATTAATTTAATAGTAGATACATTTTACACTTGTCTACACTGAATTTTATTACCAACTAATATTAGCTGCAAACTTGAAAAGTCGGGCACCCACTTAGGATTCGAACCCAGGCCCGCCAGACCAACTCAGATGTAAACCTAAAGCTTTAGTAAATACCGTTTCGATTGGGGTAACTACCTGTAATAGGCCACCGTCTACAAGTTTACCGATATTCTTATCAGACTACGAATTATATTTAAATAACGATATATTCCATTTCCTAGAATAAAAACCTTAGCCGTTATTAATTTTTTTTAAAGGGTGTCTAAATAAATAAAAAAATAACAAAACAAATATAAATTTACAACAAATAATATCAAATTTTAAAAAATGATAGGGCAAAATTTTGTTTCAATTTGAATGATTGTTAGATATATGAATAACTGTCATAAATTGTTATTTGCGCATGCGCAAAATAATTATTCAAGATAACGGAAAACCATAACATAAAACCAAACTTTAAGGCTAAAGCTATCGGTTTATATTGTGATAAAAATGTAGCAAAATGGTAGGAAATACAAAATGCATATGAAGAAAAATAAAATTAAAAACACGGGTAAATTTTTCTGCAAAAATTAAAGTCAGTTGACCAAAATTTTTTTACGTTGATTTTAAAAAAAAATTATTTGGCCGCCATTTTGTTTCGCCATCTTAAATTCGTATTACAACTTTACCAGTTTATCTCTGTATCACACTTAATTCTTGCACATCCTCTACACCACAATTAGTTATGGCACAAAATTTGAAATCAATCCATTAAGCAGTTTTTTCAGGCTGAATTTTTACCTAGTTTATTAAGCCGCCATTTTATTCTGTCATTTTGGATAAAATTTTACCAGTTGATTTCCACAAAATACTTTGATGTTCGTACCAAATTTGAGATAAATTGGACAAACAGTTTTTCAATAATAATAATTTTATTAGCATTTCACTAGTCCGCCATTTTGTTTCGCCATATTGGATTTTTATTAAAATATTACTTGGTCAAACCCATATGACCCTTAATTGAAATTCAATCTGGGTAAGTAGTCTTTAAGCTACGCCGCGAACTCATAGATAGACAGACAGACCGACAGACCGACCAACGGAATTGATAATACACATTAAGCAGTTTTTTTAGGCTGAATTTTTAAACATTTTATTAAACCACCATTTAGTTTTGCCCTCTTGGATTCATACCAAAATATTACCAGTTGTTTCCAACATCATACTTGATGTTTGTGCAAATGTTGAGATAAATTGTATGAGCAATTTTTTAATAATAATTTTTTAACATTTCACTAGGACAGTGATTTTTTCACGATTACAAAAACTTTATTTGTCCGACATTTTGTTCGGCCATCTTGAATTAGTACCACAATGTTATGGCACACAATCAGAAATCAATCCATTAAGCAGTTTTTTCAGGCTGAATTTGAAAATATTTTATTAAGCCAGTTAATTCCAGCATAGTACTTGATGTCTGTGCAAAATATGAGATAAATTAGATAATTAGTTTTTTTAATAATATTTTTTTTACATTTCACTAGGCCACCTTTTTGTTTGGCCATATTGGATTTTTACCAAAATGTAACCATATCATTCCCATATGACCCTTAATTTTGAAGTCAATCGGATAAGTAGTTTTTTAGCTACGCCGCGAACAGACAGACAGACAGACCGACGGAATTGAGAATGTTTTTCGGCATTTTTTCACGATTACAATACTTCTCTTTGACGAGGGTAAATTGGCCTTTACTTGGAACATCCCTCGTAAAGAATTCCACGACACAGAATACACAGGTTATTTATACACAAATACCTTGAGCAATATTGTATTATATTTCCTCTTCATAATAAAATGAGAGTTTTACTTAAAGTAAGTTTTGGGTACTTTGGTATAAAAAGCCCTTACCTCGTATAAAACTGTCTCTTTATATAAAAAAAAGTGACATTTATATTTATACAATGTGTATAAAGTTATTACGAAATAAATATATGCATATATAAACTGTTATATGTATAGTAGAATCAGTTACGAGGGATTGGTAATAGGAATTAACCGATTTTTTTAAAGGACGATCATTTTAGTTTTGCCTAAAGGGGGCCACAACTCTTACCATAGCCCTGTGCAGAAGCTATATTAACAGGCAAAATAATTTTTTCATAAGTATCTTGATATTAATGCAGGACAAATTCGTCATTAAATGGGGGGAGGGGGTGCAGAGAGACTTTGCATGTTTTACAAAAACCCAAAATTCAGGCAATTATATCTTATAGTTGTGTTTTGTCATGTGTTTTAAAATACTTAGCAAAACCGCGTTCAAATTGAATGAATTTAATTCGTCAAATTAGCTACAACTTATTCTGTAGTAATTTTCTAGCGTATTACGACTTATACTTGTTTATTCCTAATACGAGGAAAAGACATATTTAAATCTCATTTTTAATTATCTTCGTAAAATAATTAACAATCTTTCAGGAAATAAATATTTATTGGTGACCATTTTTTATAATTATTTGTAGTATGTTACAGTTTGTACTGCCGCAGGATTTAAAATGTTTTATATATACAACACTCTTGCTAGAAAAATGTACTATGGGGGGGGGGGAGTGAGTAGTAAAATTAACTTACTAAACGATCCTCTTCAACTTTGGCATAAGATTCTATGAAGTTTATATTTTTTTTTTCTGCTAATAGCATGCATTTGAAGGGGCTTAACGTACATCCCAGATATGTTAAAGGGGGTACAAGGCTGGGGAACTGGCTGGTCAGTACGATGGAGTCTCGCATTATCATTCTGGAAAACAAATTACGCATCTTTCCCATCTGCAAACGGAGTTAAATACGGCTTCATAATGTCTTAAGTGCCGCTAAGCATTCACAATATCATCCAGAAAAATACGCAAGTTGATACGTTCCGTTAAAGAAATGCGTTCCACGACTATAATATCGCAACCTCCAAAATGAACCCTTTCATTTACAGTTGATATAAACTATCGTTCACGTCTACGTCTCCATACTCAGATACTTGCATCAATGAGACTGAGACGTGTCCCAATTGTTCCATATCCCAATCCAGGTGATTTCGTTAAAAATTTATTCCCAGGTTAAAGGCGACCTCACAGCTCTCACCTGGCCTGTAGTTGGGCATCGTGAAGTTTGACTGCATATTCGCCATATATATCAGCAATGTTACTTGCTGCTCTTGTTGTACTTTGAATAGTTAGCTAATCTTACCAAATGTCATTCTACATGTTACTTGCGCTCTTGCCCTTTCTCTTGAAGGTTCTGGTATTCTTATAATACGACCAAAAATTAAATAGCATTTTTTTAACAGGAGTAGTTTTCTTGAGGTTAAGCAACTGCAGCCACTACTCCAACTTCTGTGTTAAAATTTGTACAAGAGATAGTAGATGTTACGGATGCGGGCCGTGAGCGAAGACGCGCAAAAGGGCAATTTCAAATTCCACATTATTTTATTAAGTTGTTAAATTTAATTACTGTAAAATATTAAAAACGAGCTTTTAAAATAAATCACATTATATGGATACTATATAATACTATATTTATTCTGGTTTATTCCATATTGTTTATTGAGAATCTTGGTAAACCCGAAGAACACTATCATAAAACTTCACTTTCTATACCCTACGTTTTTTAATTGTAATATCCAAATAGAATTTTTATTCCAAGACGCGGCTTCCCAAATTGTGATTTGTAAGGTTATTTCCCAATAATTTTAATTTTAAATATTACAAATAGGCTCTAATACATAATAATCACTATCTGCTTAAGAATTGATTTAAAAATAATAAATAATTAGAGAATACATTTTAATTTTGCTATTAATCCTATAGATTGTTAGAACAGAAAAGAATGTCATTTTTCTCGGTTGTCTTTCAAGATAAAGGTATCAAACCCAGTATTTTTATAATCGATAAGAAGAAGCATATTAATGGAATAATAATATACAGGATTTCCCATTAAAACCAGGCTAGGCTTATTTTCAACTTTTTAATGGTTTTTAAACCTTTTTATACTCTTATAAGATAATACAAGAAAAAATTATTCTTTTGATCTTAAAGTTTTTTTGTATCTCATATAGCTAAAACTCTAAATAACAAAATATAAATGAAAGCCATGTACATAAAAAATTGTAGGTAACGTATAATATATAAAATTTTATTACTTATGAAAAGCATATGTAAACTTTTTGTTTGGTATTACATTTGTAGTAACATGTGGGAACATCGCTTTGGTCTAAGTCCTGGGCCATCAACCAGCTTATACAATGATGATAGCACAGTTTAAGGAAAGAAACAGTTTTCTCACTCCTTTGTTGTGCTCCCAAGGATTTTTTTGCGATGGGTCGTAAATCACAGCGAACACCTGCAGCTAACAGCTAGATGCGAGATATATGAGACCGCGCGTTATTTTGTCGCAATGAATACATCTACGGTGAACGATCAATAACTGTGTTACTTTAGGTGGTCATATTAATATTTAGAGTAGTAGATGTTCAACTTAATAAAAGGTTAACTTATGGACTAAATTTGATAGGTATTAACAACAAATGTAAAATAAAAATGTATTAATTATATTTGCGAAATGATGCAAAGAACTTCCAACAATTAGTTTATTCTAATTTAAATTACAAAAATTATCCGAATGAGAATTAATACGTTCTCGACAGGATATCAAAATCGATTATACTTCAAAAACAGTCTACCAAGTTCTTAGAAATAGAGAATGGGAATACTAAAAAAAACAATATCCTAATAGCATAACACTTAAATGGCTAATTCTTAAAACTAATAGTCGTAAGTCTAATAGGTGGTATAACGGGAACTGGGTCTCGTTTAGCGCCGATATCAAATATTTAAAATCAATGTTTTGCATTGATTTTTGTTGGAAATAATCTAGTTTTTTAAAAAAACTTTTTTTTTTTAAACTGAAATTATTTCCTTATATTATTATTATATCCTTTATTAAACAGTTTGCTCTTAACGGCTATCTTAAAACATTTTGGTTTTAATATTAACATCAAATAGTCATAAGTGCTTTAAAATATAAATTAAAATATTTTATAGAGCCTTCTAAATTTTTTTTTGTGAATAAATACTGATTGATGCAGTATACTAAGGAAATCTATTAACTTTCCGTGGTACAAAAACGGATTTTCGAGAAAATAAGTGGTGAAATACGATTTAAATGGTTACTTTAAATATCAGAAGCAAGGTAAATATCTTAAAATAAGGAATAGACAATTTACAACCCCACACAAGTACCGTCCCAAAAATGTAGCTAATCTGTTTCCACTTCAAGTTGCATCGGACACTTAAGACAAGAAACCTTTCCCCGTTAAGACTGAGGCTTAAGAAAATTGTTTTTTTTTTTATTTTTGAAATAAACTACCCCTAATTTTAGCGATAGGTAAATAAACAAAAAAATATTGATATTTAAAAGAACTGAAATTGAACACCATCGGTTCATGCTAGGCTAGGCAGTTATTTATAGTTTTGAAGGCTGAATGTAAATTTTTAGAGCAAAGCTAGTAATGATATATTATTAACATACAAAACTTGAGAAAAATCGTTACAGTGGTTTTTGAGAAAATCTATTTTTTCGTATTTTTCTTCCAGTAAACTACCGTATTTTGTTATTACATTTTAGGGTTAAGTAAAAAACAAAAAAAGCGTATTTACAAAAAAAAAAACTAAATACAAAATTTTAAGGAAATCGGTTTATTGATTTTAGCGCTGAGTTTTTTAGCATCAAGGGATGGTCTAGAAAAGTTTTCGTAAAAATTTCAATTTCGACTTTGTCCCTCTAAAGTAAAAATAATCTCTTAACGGCTATATAGGCTAGCTTTTAAACAAGATTTCCGCTTTTTAAATGAAATTAACATACATGTAGATTGTAAAATTGTTAGTTTTCGGTTTTGTTTATTTAAAGTTAGTCTTGATTTCTCTATTAGTAAATTTAATAAATTCTTACTCTAATATACAAAGTGCGCAGATACTGAAGAGGGAAATGTTGACATGGGTGTGAAAATGGTATATGTGATATTTTTTCTAATAAACTGTTTCCTACTCCTACCTGTATACAAACATCGTTCCTTATATATTTTTATTAATATTATTCTAAGGAAATTAAGTAACTTAAAAAATCGTTTGGAGGTACTGTTAAATCCCCAAAAAGTTACATTTAAACGCACTCTTGTTCTAAATTCTATAGTTTTGCTCACGGCGAACAACGCTCCGTTAACACGTAGGTTTAAAATCTTGAGACATCGCGTACATAACCACTGCGAAGTGACCTGCCGACTGACCGGTAGAACCGGCAGTTCGTTAGTGCGGGAGGCGCGTCGGCAAGAGGGAAATTTATTGCGGAATAGCCAAGTGCTTGGACTATTTAGAATATATATAGACTCTGATGATAGCATGTGACCTGGGCTAGCCATGGTTAAGGAAAGTCCCCCTAGGCAATGTTACGGTACCACTGGGCTTGCGTACATTTTTTATGCGTCATTTTTAATATACTCAATAAAAATTACAAGTCGGGGTCTCTATCTAACGTAGTGCGCCAAGACCGTATTACCTCTCACCGGTTGCTTAGAGTTTATACCAAGCAACAACAAAATATTTTATTTCTACTTATTGTAAGCTGTTGGAGTCCGTACAGTAGCCGGCTCGTTGTCTTTCCAGGTCACCTGCTGTGCAAAAGGTTGATTTTTATTTTTTTTCTAAAGATAGAAAAAGAGAGGATGAAAATAAGTAAACAAATATAAATATGGAATCGTGGCAGCCTAATCCGTGGTCGCCACTTTCCTTTGCAAAAATTCCACAATAATCCATTTCTAAAAATATACTTCAGAATCTTCGACCATAGGACCAAAGGACCGAAATCCACAACTTTCCCCCTTTGAAGTCCGAAGAGTCAAGAGGAGAGGTTGGTCAGGAGAACGACCCTGCAGACCAAGTCCTCTTCACATTTTGTCCATAAGTAGACATAATTTTATTACTAACGCGACTTCGCATTGTTCCATTTGTCAAGGGATACTATACCTTCTTCAGCGAAACCAAAATCAAAAAATGTCCTCGGGAAAGAATTCACCCCCAAAGTCACGACCTGTGACGAAGAATTAACACAAAGTTTAAGGCAATACTGCTCAGCCCCAAATAGAGGGCCGACAAATCGGACAATGCCGAACGGACAAGGGTACTGCCGTTGTCCGTTCGTCGTTCCGTGGAAGGTACCCTCGAAAACTACCCTCTTAGCAAGCGGTCCCCTGGGACGAACAGTCGCGCCCCGATCATCCAGTGATTAGACGCAGGTCGACCCTGAGAAGCTAGCCAGTTGTTGATAAGTAAACGTGCTGTGTCCGTCTTAAAAGTTTGTGTAGTTCCTACGTCAGTAAAATGTGTGTATGTTTATTTATTTATTGTGTAAATGTCCATTATTGAGGTTTTCACACTAACTCAAGGTAAGCCTATTAGATTGTTTTTCGGCTTTTAATCTAATTTATCTAATTTGTCTCCAGAGCTTGAAAAAGTGTTAATGTAACACGAAACGTTGCAATTGAAAATAGTGGTTTCACTTTAGACCTTATTGCAGTCCCATAACCCACGAATTCAAGTTACGCTAGCCAGAAGGTTAACTAACACGCGTACCAGGGCTAGAAGACCCGTAGAAGATACCCCAAGTCGTTCAACCCTTAACTACCAGGGTGCTACTAAGCAACCCCGATATAAGAAAAACCCCCTAGAACTAAACGAAACGGTAGGTACGACGGCTTACATCGATCCCCTCACCGATGGTGTTCCTCTGACCACATATATGGGCACGACAATGTCGGCCCGTGAACAAGCGACCGATCCCCGAGATAGCAACAGAATATGTTTTGTTATATTTTGTAGGAATTCACAATTGCGAGAAATAGTCTGACCGGTAAGTAGTTACTTAGAGTAAGTAATAATAGCATAGTATAAGGTGAACGTACATAGACCTTAAAAAATATAATTGTGTAAGATTTTTGGCACATTTTGGATATAAAGTGAACAACTAGTTATCAATGCAAGTAACTAAGACAAATTATGAAAATCAGTCTAATTATAACCCTTTCTGCCTTCATTATTAATTTTATAGTGTGACAAACAAAAATATGTTTAGGATCACTAAAAATCGCTTGACCTTCAAATGATGCTTGTATATTTTTCTTATAAACCTACATCAAATTATTCAAATTTTTAAATAAAAACTTATATCCTTTTAAATTGCATTAATTGTTTAGTAGTCTATTGTTTTGTTATATCCGTATCTTATATAGATAAATTATAATCAATATTACAATTTTTAATATTCCTTATGCTAATAATGAAACTTGAGCCTACACTGTCACAATAATATATTTTATGTCCGACCGGGCCGTAAAGTGTACTTTAACACCTGTTTTTGAGAGCGAAAAGTAGTACGCCCGAGGACTACTTTAAAGCTGGCGAACTTTAAAATAACGCCAGTGTCGCCAGTGTTACATACCTAATTACATTTTTTTGTATTCATTTTCATAGAATTAGAAAAAAAAGCAGATTTTTGTTTTCACAATTTTTATTATGAAAACTAACATATACAAGTAAGGTGAACATTATTCAAACTTAAAATTAAAGATGCAGTTGGAGCAATTAACGATACTGATAGAATGATGAATTTTTTTTTGGTAAAAAAAAATAAAAGTATAAATTAGATAGTAGATACTGCCAAATTATTATTAGAAAATTATCCACAACTTCCCTCGTACAGAATTCTACTACGTACAGATAACACAGTTTATATATGTATAAAATTATTTGGTTTATACAAACCTATAAAACTATAATATAAAAAATGATTATTAAAAACTACTTATCTAATTTATCTCTTTATTTATTTATCAATTTATACAAACATCAAGTATTACGTTGGAATAAACTGGTAAAGCTTTGGTACGAATCCAAGATGGCGAAACAAAATGGCGACTAAAATATTTTAAAATTCAGCCCGAAAACACTGCATAATGGATTGATTTTTAAATCAAATAACTAATTGTGGTATAGGGGTCAACTAGTAAAATAGTGTTACCTACTAATTCAGGTTGGCCGGACAAAATGGCGGTCAAATAAAATGTTTGTAATTGTGAAAAAAATCGCCCTCTCAGGCTTTACATATCTTCACGTTTTAACGTCCCTAGAGGCCAAAAAATATGTATTATCAATTTCGTCGTTCCGTCTGTCGGTCTGTCTGTCTATCAGTTAGTGGCATAGCTACTTATCTGATTGACTTCAAATGTTGATCAAAATTAAGCATGTGAGGATGATCGGGTGATATTTTAGTAAAAATCCAATATGTCGAAAAAAATGCCGGCATAGTAAAATCTTAAAAATAATATGATTAAAAAGCTACTTATCCAGTCAATTTCAAATTTTGCACAAACATCAAGTATTATGTATGTTTGTATAAAACCAAGTGCGGAACAAAAGGCGGCATAACAAAATATATAAAAATTCAGCCTGAAAAAATTACTTATCCAATTTATCTCTTTATTTATCAATTTGCACGAACATAAAGAATCAACTGGTAACATTTTGGTATGAATCCAAGATGGCGGAACAAAATGGTGGCTTAATAAAATAATTAAAAATTCAGCCTGAAAAAACTATTTAATGGATCGATTTCAAAGTGTGTGCCATAACTAATTGTAGTATAGAGATCAACTAGTAAAACCGTGTTACTATTTCAAGATGGAGTAACAAAATGGCGGTCAAATAAAATGTTTGTAATCGTAAAAAAAATCACCGTCTCAGGTTTTGCATATCTTCACATTTTATCTTCCCTAGATGCCAAAAAATATGTTTTATCAATTCTGTCGGTCCGTCTGTCTTAATGTCAGTTCGCGGCATAGCTTAAAATCTACTTATCAGATTGACTTTAAATTCTATTCAAAAATTATGACCCATATGGGGATGACCTGGTAATATTTTGGTAAAAATCCAGTATAGCGGAACAATGTTAAAAAATTATTACTAAAAAACTAATTATACAATTTGCACATAAATCAAGTGTTACATGAACGAACTGATAACATTTTGATATGAATATACGACAGCAAAACAAAATAGCGACCTAATAAAATATTTTGAAAATCAAGTAAAACATTGGTAGGAATCCAATATGATGGAACAAAATGGCGCTCAATAAAAAAGTGTGACAGTATATGTGAGAAATATATACTGTGACTATGCAATGAACTAAATTGGGCCACACTTCACTATTCCTAACAAATCGCAAAATATCATAACGAGGCAAGTTTCGGGTAAAGGAAATTACCGATTTTTACTTCCCTCGTAAAAGGGAAGTGTTTTAAGTTATTACCAAACAACTGTATAGATTCATAAAATGTGTTATCTTTGTGTAGTGGATTTCTGTACTAAGGAAGTTGTGGGCAAACGGTGAAACACCGAGCATCCTTTGAAGTTTCGTTTTTATTGGTTATTTTTTACGTTAAACGTTTACGGGATTTCCATTGTATTCCAGGCGTAAAGACAAATTCTTCTTGCTGATCATAAAGATATTAGGTTTTATAACTTTACCTTCAAAGACACCCTAGTAATTTGCCATAAGAGGCAATGTATTAGAGAGAGAGACGAATAATTTTCTGCTGCATAGTTCAGTCACTCAATTCAGGACTCAGAATACATTACGTCTAAAGTGGGATTTTTCCTAGTATATGTATTACCAGCAAGAAGGGGCCCATTTGATGGACTAATAATAGATAGGATGGGTTATTTGAAAAACGTATGTTGGGTCTGCTACAAATTATTGGAACAGTCTGTAAACATAAATAATAATTTTTCTATAAATTACATAATAAACCCTACAACTTTTATAATGGTCACAAATAAGTGGCGCACTCATAAAATTTGTTTTTTTGTTAACATAATACATTGATATTTGGTTGCTTAACTTGTGGTTTTTTTACTATAACAGTGTTGCCATATCGTATTTTATTTTCGAATTTCTGTTATTAACTTTTGTTTTTTAAAAACACCATATATATATATTTGTTTGCCTATTTTGAATTAATATGACATTATAAGTTCAACAATATGTCAAAATTTTTAAATGTGTTGAGATTATTTGTTGCGTTTAGATTGACAAACAAAAATCTTTTTTGGCTTTTTCGCAACTGAATAAAAATATTTAACTTTAAATTAATTGAAGCAGATATTTAATATAATTACATACGTCTACGGAATGTTTCTATACATAATATACATAATATTATTTAAGCAAGCATAAGAAATTAATTATAATAATTTCTTATGCTTGCTTAAATAATATTATTTATATTATGTATCGAAACATTCCGTAGACAGATTAGTCTACATGTTGAGGTATGTAACTATATTAAATATCTGCTTCAATTAATTTAAAGTTAAATATTTTTATTCAGTTGCGAAAAAGCCAAAAAAGATTTTTGTTTGTCAATATGTCAAAATCTTAATGTTATTTACACTTAAATGCATATTATGGCCTGATTTGATTAGAAAACACTCCTTACAGTACATATACACACTATATTTTCTTTCATTCCCCTAATAAATAGAAGGATTTATTAGGAAGAAAATTCCGGATAACTGAATTAAAAGAGCGGGTAATTGGATAAAATAAAGTAATTAGATAAGAAAAAATTAATGATACGCCACTGGGCATTCTCATCTCATTTTCTTTCATACTAGTTTTAAGAGACATATTTACATCTTATTAGTGCGTACCAGAATGCAAAGTAACCTCTCCAAGCATTTCCGAAATCTTAAAGAAAGGTAATTTTTAAAGAATAATTTCCCTACAACGTACGGAAATATATACATTTCCGCAAACACTTTACTATGGAAATGAGCACTAGTGCACAAAAAATAGTTTTATGCACTAGTGCATAAATAACATTGATATTACACGTTATTCATATCGACAAAAAATATGCATCAACAGCAATTATTATGTTGATGTTCGTCTCTTTAATAAACATCTTTATAGCAAAATATTATAACAATGCAAAGAATGGATGGTCTCAATTTTCTAATAATTTCGGTAAGTATGTCAGCTAATACGCTATACGTTTTTCAGTCAACTGCAGTCGCATGCGGAAAAGTATCACTTTCCGCATTTGTTAGGGAAAATAATTATTTACCAATCTATACTTGCAGACCGCCGAATCGCGTTTATACTTAGTTACTTTAAAGTATCTAGTTTCCGATATCTTAGTTTCTTTATTTTTTGGCAAAAAGTAACTAGCATCTTAGATACTTTTTAAAAGGAACTGTATCTTAAATAAGTATCTTAGATACCGAAAAGTAACTTAGATACCGAAAAGTATCTAAGATACCAGAAAGTAACTAAGTTCCTTTAGACAAGTTACGACTTGTTGAAACGGCGATCGAAGTCATTACTGGCGGCTGGCGCCGTTTTTGTTTTAGTTTTATCGCTGTGACTAATCTCCCGGCTCTGCTATTCATATCAACATCGGCTGATTGTTGAAATCGTGCAAGTGACGTCACGATTAGCCGGGATTTATAACAATACCGGCTACACGTCTTATTTGTAAGCTGTCCACCAGTATTCGCAGTAATATTGGCTAACAGCAAGTGGGGTGTTATATTACCAGAAGCGAAGACCTATTATAGCTTACGCTATAGATAACTCATTTAAATGAGACACCTTGAATCGGCCTGGAGACATCAATGCTCGCCTAAATTATATACTTTCGTGTGGTAACCCTCAACTTGCAAACGGGAACGGGACGCGGCGTTTCCAATCACTAAATATTAGAAGAGACCTTTTAGTTAAAAGAGGAAATATTGAATTTGGCTGTAAATCTTTGTGGCTGAAATTTGAAACAGGTTAGTTTGAAAAAAAGTTTCCAGGAGTAAGTCATACGCTTAATAGGAAACAAACTTATTCCTACAAAAACCTGAATAACTAAATTAAAGAAACAAAGCTAAATATTATTTTAATTAAAAAGCAGTTTTAAACCTATTAACTTATACAGGGAGAGGAACATTTTTTGCTTTTTGAGATACTTGTATATACGGGGTGAGTTATTATATTATCACACCCACCTACAGGGTTATTTGTTAACAAAGATAGAAGTGCAAATACAAAATGAGTAGGGCAAGAAATATGTTTTTAATGGAATACCCTTTATATTGTTTATTTTTATGAAAGGCCATTCTGTACTGATTTCAAAAATATATAATTTGATTATTTTGGCGCAAAGCGCTTATTAATTATTTTAGCTTAACTGCAACATTACTTGCAGGTAATATTATAATATAATGCAAAACTTGTTATAGTTAAACCAAAATAATTGAAAAACTAGTTGCTCCAAAGCAGTCAAACTGTATATTCATAAAAATACAGCGTGTTCCATTTAAAAAAAGTATATTTTTTCCATAAAGGATTCTGGTGATTTGAAAGAAACCCTAAAGCTTTTATAATTACATTTTTCTCTATCTTCGTTAATAAATCCTGTAGGTAGGTGTCAAATATAATGACTCACCCCGTACATTTTTGAAACAAGTCAAAAAGTAATTGTCACTGTAAAAGAACAAAGTAACTAAAATCATTTTTTTGAGACGAATCGTAGTCATTTCCAGAAGTTAATTTAGGTTAATATAGCCGCCATGGAAAAATGTATACATCGGGGGATAGCCGCAAATTATCTTTGGCAAAAGTCTGTGGTCGCTACTCTCGTTTGCCGGCTTCCTCGGCATACTTGGCAACATTGCGCGTTAATTTATCGGAATCGATGCAGGCTTTTCAAAGTCTGCATCCATTTAGGGGGGCCTGAAAGTTGCCGTGTCTTGTTCGATCTACTGCGTAGCTTTATTGATCTATTCTAGAAGGTAAGTATTCGCTTTAACCCGGAAGTAAACTCTATTTACACAGTTCTCGCTGCCTAAATAAGTGATGCGTGTAGTGGCTTGTAGAAAAGAACCACGCACGTATCCAGGAACCGTAATATCCTAAGTGTCGATAGATTTTCCTCAAATGTTTATATTATTATTAGACTTTTAAGTGGAACTTTTTTATATACAGAGTGGGCTGAAAAAATAGGTCTCATTTTATCGGTTCAACTATTTTTTTTACCAAAAGTTGTAGGGTATTGAGACAATCCGCAGGTGATTGTTGTGACAAAAAAAGTGGGGTGTTTTATACAATTTATTACAAAAAACTGATAGTTTTTTAAACTTCTACACATTTTTTAACCTTAAACAAGTTTAAAATAGCATACTTTGTTTATGAATACAGGGTAATATAAATTCCGATCGAGGATAATAATTACATTATTACACACTCTAGATTAAGGGAAGCATTGTAATCGAGAAAAAAAATTATCCTCTGAGATTTTTTCAAATATTTACTTTTCAGGGTCCCTAGATGCCAAAAAAACATGTTTTCTCAATTCCGTTGATCTGTGTCTTTTCGCGGTATATCTAAAAAACTACTTACCCGTATGATTTCAAATTTTGGTCAAAACTTAAAGGTCATATGGGGATGACCTGGTAACACTTTGGTAAAAATGCAATATGGCGAAACAAAATGGCGCCTTAGTAAAATGTTAAAAAAATGATTACTAAAAAACTTCTTATCCAATTTAATTCAAATTTTGCACAAAAATCAAGCATTACGTAGTAATCAACTGGTAAAATTTTAATACGAATCCAAGATGGCTAAACACAATGTCGGCTTAATAACATATTTACGAAATTGTTTTTTCCTAAATTAATAAAAATAAGAAACACATTACCTAACATAATACGTTACGAAACTTACATAATATTTATTTATTTTTATTTATTTATTATTACAAAACATCTACAGCATATATCCGCCATTTATAGACAACAATACCTAGACATTTATAAAGTAACTGTAAAATCTTAATCTAAGTGTAAATTCAGTAGAACTAAGTCTGAGCCTTGAGTTGCTAATAATTTAGTTTCTGTGGTCCCGATGTACTGCTCCAAACTCAGAGTAGCTAGGTCCATATCTTGCAAATCTATTGAATAAATCACACATTCTGTAGACAGTTGAGTTCTTTTATAGATTTGTCCTGGAGAAGTCCAAGAAGAATTTATTTATATTTCTTGTATGTCAAAGAGTAACCAAAAATGGCAGCTGAGATAATATATCAGTATTAACTGCTTCATCTTTCAACAGTTTGTACAAGTGTACCAAACATATTTTTATTCTTCGATTCTCAAGTGACAACCTATTAAACAGCGACAATAATTGATTGAGACTCAACCCTCGAGGAGGGTAATAGCCATATCTTTTATAAAATAAGTAATTAAGAAATTTTCATCGTATCCTTTGAATGGACAGATTTCATATTGAGGGGACCATATTATGCAACCATAGTCGAGTTTAGGAAAAACAAGGATATCAAAGAGTTTAAGGCATACATTTACATCAAAGAACTTGGCTGACCTGACAATAAAACCCATTATCTTATGTGCCTCATTGATTTTTGTCACCATATGTTCAGTAAAATTAAGTGTGTTATCTAAATAAACACCCAATATAACAATATTCAAAGTAACTAAAAAGTATCTTAAAAAGTAACTTAAGATAAGTATTTAAGTTCCTTTTATTAAAGAGTCACTAGTCAAAAGTAACTTCAGATACATTTTTAAAAAAGTAACTTATCTAGTAACTAAATACTTTTCCAAAGTATCTTTGACAGCTCTGCCTTTGGAGGGGGGAGGAGAACATGAAAATTTTGAACCACAAAAAAAAGGTCTTCAGTTTTTGTTGTTTATTTAATTTAGCGTAAATAATATGAACAACAAAAACAAAGGTTTTCAGTCTTTGCTTTTTAACTATTTCAGCGTAAATAATATAAGTAAAAGTGGCTCTGGGGGGGGGGGTTTATTCGCGCCAATGTCGAATAAAAGGTCCTTACTTTATACTACTTCTATCATTTTAGCTTAAATAAATGTGGCTCTTGAAGGGGGGGGGGTTTAACCCCCAAACCCCCCTATATACGCCACTGGATCACCCTGTATATAGAACAAAAGTTTAGAAAGTCCGCTTAAAATAGAAACCGAGGTTTGGTGGTTGAACATTTTCATCGTGTTCACGCTCTTAGATTGCTAAAGTTTAGAAATTTAAAAAAACCCTTCCCAAAAGCAATACTGATTCCACACTTTAATGCATGCTTTTAAACTTTAAGCATGTCTTTTTTCAAGTCTCTGTGGTTTCGTCATTTTGATTGTTCTATTATATGCAAGATGCAAGCAAATGCTAATAAATCAGTATATATGTTAAGAATTGTAAATACATTTTCCCCACGCAAATAATATGAAAAAACAATGCATTTCGCAAACATCGGACTTTTTGATGTACTGAAATGTTTACAGAATGTATGAATGAACAATTATAAAGTCAATATTAATATTTGTGTTTTTTCATACGTGATCGAAATGTAGGTGGAGAAAATCGAACCACTCAAGTAAATGATGAGAAATTTTATTTATTGCTGAATAATACAAGCATGTGCATACAATTAGGTATTGCCGTACGGACGGAGGCCTAGAACGACCTTCCCTGAAGCAGGTAATTAACTATCGGTTTCTATTTCATTTTCATTTAATAACTATTATTGCAAGCAAGAATTTATATTTCTAAATAACTTAATTTAAAGAATTTTTATTAAATATAAATGCATCAATTAAATGTAAGGAATAATGGTTTAGGAAGAGGAAAGTTCTTTTAATTTTGCCATACAAAGATCATTTTAAACTTGACCATTACCCGAAATTTTCTCCAGAACGAGTACTTCTTTTTATCAACAATTTATTGAGGGATTTGATAATACCTATATACATACTTAGATTGTTTTATATTTCACTTTCCTTGGTAAAATGTATTACTAAATAACTAAACAAATTAATAATAAAGATAAAAATCGGTAAATTTCTTTTACAAGAAACTTCCCTCGTTATGAATCTTTCCTTTATTACGAATAGTGAAGTGTGACCTACTTTAGTTCAACACATATTCATTTAGAAACACATATGTTCTGTTTTTTCAAACATTTTTATTAGGCGCCATTTCCATCATATACGTCATATTGTATACCCACGAATATTTTACCAATTTATATTTATGCCACACTTAACTTTTGGGATTAATTTAAAACAAATCCAATAAGTAGTTTTTTAATTCGTTCCAGTTTATAACTATATCACATTTAATTTTTCTGCAAAATTTAAATTCAATTGAATAAAATTTTTTACGTTGATTTTTTGAAAATTTTATTTAGACGCTATTTTTTTCTTGAAATCCTACCACAACTTTACCAGTTTATCTCTATATTGCACTTAATACTTGCACAAAATTTCAAATTAATCTAATAAGTAGTTTATTCAGGCAGATTTTTTAAATATTTATTAGGTCGCCATTTTGTTTTGATATCTTCAATTCATATCAATGTTACCAGTTCATTCCTATGTTTCACTTGATTTTTCTGCAAAATTTGAGGTAAATTGGATAATTATTTTTTTTATTAATTGTTTTTTTAACGTTTCACTACGCCGCCATCTTCTTCCGGCCTATTGGATTTTGACCAAAATATTACAATACATTTTTTTACTAAAATTTAGTCAATCTGGTAAGTAGTTTTTAAGCTATGCTGTGAACTGACAGACAGAGAGACGGACCGACAGATGGACCGACAGTATTGATAAAACATATTTTTTTGCCATCTAGGGACTCTAAAACGTGAAGGTACGTAAAATCTGATAGAGTTATTTTTTTCACGATTTCATTTTTATGACCACCATTTTGCGCAATATTGAATTAGTACCTACCACAATTTTATTAATTCATCTTTATACCAAAATTAGTTATGGAACACAATTTGAAATCAACCCATTAAGTAGCTTTTTTACCAGTTGATTCCTACATAATACTTGATTTTCGTGCAAAATTTGAGATGGTAAATACTATTTTTTTTTATTTTTTAACATTTCACTGGACCAAAATTTGAAGTCAATCGGGTAAGTAGTTTTGCCGCGAAGAGACAGACCGACGGAATTGAGAAAACATGTTTTTTTTGCATTGGGAACCCTGAAACGTAAAGATTTGAAAAAATCTCGGAGGCTGATTTTTTTCGCGCTTAAAATACTTCCCTTTTACGAGGGAAGAAAAAAGATGTATTCGTTACAACGAAATTTCGGATAATTACACAATGTGGAAACATGCGTCCAAACTTTAACTTAAAAGAAGATATCGTAGTGAATTAAAGTTATCCATTCTGGTACCTCACATAAATCACAGTATAATAGGTCCAAGTGAATCACCGACAGATAAACTAAACATGTTACGATTTGTTGTACTACATGTAGGTCAACCAAAGTTTACTAAACTTTGGTACAACATGAGTCAAAACTGCTGTCTTAACAACAATTGTATCGTATGTAGGGCAGCGGTATATTTAGAGAACAGGTTTATAATAAAGTGCCTCAATATATTTTGACCTACCTTCTCAGAGGCGTATCGCTGGGGGCGGTTTTGAGTTTTGAGGTTTAGCCCCCAGCAACTAGATATTTAAAAAGTCATTCACTTACTAACCGACAAATTACTTTGTTTTTTAAAGTATATTTGACAATATATCACTTTGGTTGATTTCTTTTTTAATTAGGCATACAATTTGTGTGATTTTTTCTGGGCTATTTTATTATTATTTTTTTCTGGGCTATTTTATTATTTTTTTTTAAACTTTCCAAGATATTCGCGTTTGAATGTTACAGTTTCATATGTACTTGTGAGACCCCAATAAATACCAAACCTAAAAATTTCGGCAGATTCTTTTTAATTGAATTTCAATAAAATTCAGCTTTTTAGTGACTACAAAAAAGGTAGGCACATAATATATTAGTTTCTGTCAGGATTTAGGCCTCGAAAAAGTTGAAGCTCATTGCTACAACTACAATAAGGCTTCGTATAATTGTGAACCCCGAATAAAATACAAAAAAGTCAAATATATTTTTTTATAAAAAAATACTATTCCAAAAATAAATACGAGAAAGTAGAAAATAGTATTTTAAACCATTTTGAATATTTTTTCAAATAAATCGTCAGTTTTTTTCAAGAGACGCCAAGGGTAGATTTAGATTCGGATCTTGGAAGGTGTTATTTTGAGTGACGATATGTGGTAAAGGAAAATGCCATAATTTTAGACCTGCAAATCCGCTGTTTCGTAAATCTAACTGAATTTAGGTGCAAGCTTTAAAGAAAGATAAAACAACGAATTTTATTTATAAATGTCTAAAAGTATATTTTTGTTTCGAAAGTTTAGTATATTTTCAAAACTACACAGAAATAATGAATAATCAAAAATTTAATATAATATACAAATTATAGTTAGATTTTTTTCAAACTTCTAAACAAACATGTGTGGATTAAAAAGAGTAATTAGTGAAATTTCGCGATATTTGAATAAGTTACCTTCAAACAACGATTTTAGTCAAACGAGGTAAACAGTTTAAAAAACAAAGTCGCTGTTTAGCGTTAGCAAAATAATAATTGATAAAATTATTTATATTAATGTAGCTACTCCGTGGGAATGCATATGTGCCAGAGTCCATAACCTTTTTTCACATATATATAAAACCGAAAACTATATTTCTCAAGAGAGGGTGAAGTTGATTTATCTAGTGGATAGGTAGACATTAGACCTATGTGAATATTATTCTAAAAATCTAAATTTTAAGGAAAAGTCCCTAAAATCAAATACAAACACAAGGCACTAAATATACTAAATACAAATTTATATAAATTAAACGGGTTGAAACAATGAAATTTTCAAGGCGTGTTTAAAAAATGCTAATTTTTACTTTTTAAAGTTTGTTAATTTTTTCTAAGTTTCAATTTTTCTGTTGGTGTGTCCCATTTCGAAAAGTCACGGACATGTCACTGAACGAGACTGCAAAGGGTAGCGCTTACAATTAAAAGAGTTCAAATTTACCAAGATAAGCTTACCTTACCTAATTCTTAGTCAACCAATTAGCAATTGCGTTTCTTACAGCTTAGGAATGAATAATTACTACAATAAAATATTTTAAAATATATCCAAAGAGTGTTAAACCTTACACCCAACACAGGTATAGATAGTTGCATTATTAGTTATGAGAATTTGGGTCCAGCCTCCTCGATAGCTTGACCATTTTTTATTACTTCAGTTGCCAACAAGGGTTTTATGTCAATAATGAAACGTGAAACCTGAAACAGACATTATAGGATACTTAAAAATCCTTACCATTTCACTTAGGAACGACCAAGAAAAAAAATCTGACTTAACTCCTTTTGTCGGACTTGAGCTTTTCATTTTCTCAAACAATATTTTGAGTGTACCTACTGTATAATATAATATACTTATTTGATTTTGAAGGTAGCTATCAGTGGCGCAATCAGTGTTGGCTATGGGGCTGCAGCCCCCCCAAGTCAAAACATATATGCGGCGTATTAAGATTAAGGGTATTATTTTGTCATTCATATATGAATGTGAGGCTTTTTTCTTGGTCATCAAAAATTATGACCCCCCCCCCAAGCTGAAATCCTGGTTGCGCTACTGGGTAGAACAATATGGCACCCAATAAAAATGTTTAAAAAGACAGCATATGTATGTATATGTGGTACTAAATGATTATTTGAGGTACTAAACTGAGTCACACTTCATCACTTCAAGGAAATTTACCTTTTTTATTAAGTTATTACCAAACACCTATGTGAATTCATAAAATATGTTATCTGTGTGTAGTGAAATTTCTATATGAGTTATGGATAAAGGCAAATTTACCGATTTTTTTGTTTTTAATTTATTTTTATAATATTATTAATGCTATTATTATTATTATTATTATTATTTCTCGACTTGTTGCCTCACAGTATAGCTGTGGTTATATTTTGTATTGACGGGATTATACCAAGTCAGTACAAAAAAAGAAAAAAAAACAACTATTGTGTACTAAGAAATAATCTAACGATGCAACATGTTTTTAAAATGACCGATTTCTGGATGTGTAAAATTTGAGGCCCATTCGATAAAGATTTTTTTAATAATCATTTTTTAACAGTTTGTGTCGCCATTTTGGCCCGTCATATTCGATTTTTAACAAAATTTTTGATTTTTGACAAAAATTTGAAGTCCATCGGATAATCAGCCTCGCCACGCACAGAACAACTTACAGACGGAAATGGGAGATCTTGTTTTTCGGAATTTAGGGACTGGAAAAGATCTGCAAAAAATCTCGGAGGGTGATTTTTTCACGATTACAGTATTTCCCTGTTACGAAGGAAGTAAAAAGCGCCGGAAAGTGAATAATAAAATTTTAAACTACCTTAAAAATTTGATTTAGTGAAGTCGGCATCAAACTAGTATCTGATTACTAGGTACATATAGATTTGATATTAGTTGCTTTTCTTTATAATGCATGAGTATCAAGCGTGGTAGGTAATAGATAAACTGTAAAAATGTTGGCATGAATTATGCCCTTGGAAAATGGCGATTTAATGAAATGTTATAATATCAGTATCAAAAAAGTACTGAAAACTATTTATACAATTAATTTCAAATTTTATACAAAAATCTTTTTCACGATTACAATACTTCCCTTCTAAGGGAAGTAAAAATTGTTTGGCCGCTATCTTGAATTCGTACCATAACTTTACCAGTTTATCTCTATATCACATTTAATGCTTGCACAAAATTTAAACTTAATCTAATAAGTAGTTTTTTCAGGCCGATATCTTAAATAATTTATTCATACCAAAATGTTACCATTCCTATGTAACACTTTATTTTTGTGGTGCAAAATTTGAGGAAATTGGATAATTGTTTTTTTTAGTATTAATTTTTTTATCTTTTCACTAGACCGCCATCTGTTTCGGCATATTGGATTTTTACCAAAATGATATTATCATCCCCATATGTCCTTTCATTTTTGACTAAAATTTGAAGTCAATCTGATGAGTAGTTTTTAAGCTATGCCGCAAACAGTTTTACTAGTTTATGTCTCTACCACAATGACTTAATTATAGCACACAATTTGAAATCAGTCCATTAGGTAGTTTTTCAGGCTGAATTTTTAAATATTTTATTAATCCGCCATTTTGTTCCGCCATCTTCGATTCGTGCCAAAATTTTACCAGTAGATTCGTACATAATACTTGCTTTTTGTGCAAAATTTGAGGTAAAGTGAATAAGATGTTTTTTAGTAATAATTTTGTTAATATTTCACTAGGCCGTAATTTTTGTTTGCCACATTAGATTTTTACCAACAATTTCAGATGTTTTTTTTTATTGACCTATTGTGGTATCAACACTTAGTTTAAACAAAAATACAAAAAATTCTGCCTATGTGAACAAATGTCACTGTGTCTGTGAATAAAAAATGGCATGATTAGAAAGAGCAAAAAAAACTAAGGTAGAAAATAATGTGCGAAAAATAGGTTGTTAACAATAAAAATAAAATCCACAGGTCTTAGCGTTTTTTTTCCGTAAAATTGAATGTTGTTTTAATATGGAATAATCTTCATTAAAAATTCCACCCTGTATGTATTGCAAGTTTCTACATTATAAAACATAATGTTGGGATTTTAGAAGAATTCTGTTTTAAAGGAGGTTTCTCTTCTTAGTGTCAGATTCAACAAACTCGATAGTTACTATTTTATATGTATATTTATTTTCATAATCAATATTAAACTACGTAAACGGGTATTTCAAAATGTATCAAACTTTGGAGGTTTTTATTCTATATTTAGTCGTGCGGTATGAACTAATGCAAGTATACAATTATACATGTGACAACGTAACTAAACAATTAAAATACATTTTAATCATTTGGACGATAATAGAATTTTAAGTTAGGTCATTTATGTATAATTGATGAGAGGGTCAAGGTAAAAGAAGATGCCGCACAGGTATGCGTGTCCTCTTCGGTTGACCTCACCTACCTATATAAACAAGAGTTTGTTTATTTACTATTTCAGTGTCACCAGTATCTTCTTCCGGCTCACTTGTAAATTCTCAGACTCAATCGGTTTAGTTCATAAAGTTAATCAATTTATAAAAAAATCGTACTGACCTTCTGTTTCGTTATATCTGTGTATATTATTAGGTATGTATATTTATAAGTTCCTTAGATGTAACTAGTCTAGATGACATTCAAATCTTTTTTGTGCTGTCCACTGAAACATATATAACAGGGAATTTTACTATTTAATGAGTTTTGATGATAATAATGTGTGTTGGAAAGCTATAGGTTCTGTAGTTTTGATGTATTTATGAATGGCATATAAGCTAACTTGCGGAAAATTATTACATTGGGTACATTTCAAATTAATATAATTTAATTAGTAATCAGTAGCCATATAATTCCTTATTAAACTTTAAATTTTTTATTTTAGAAAATAAAATTAGTATTAATATTTAATAAGTCGACGGTAAAATAGAAATACCTATTTATACATTACTCAATTTATTAAAATTGTACAAATGATATTTTTATCATTCGCATCTTTACCATTTACATGGGCGTATTAAGGGAGAGGGAGACAAAACGAGGAAACACCCCCCCCCAGATCAAACTTTTTTTATCCCAAAAATATAAATTTATAACAAAAATAATTTTGATGTATTTTTATACGATTTTATTCGGGGGAACTTTTTTTTAGCCGCTGATAATCATGGGAGGTGTTATGCTTATGCAATATATTTTATGAAACAAAAAACTGCTTATCCAGTTTATTTGAAATGTATCACAAAAATCAAGTATTACGTAGGAATCAACTAATAAAATTTTGGTATGAATCCGAGATGGTAAAACAAAATGGCGGCTTAATAAGATATTTAAAAAATCAGCGTGAAAAAACTAATTATTAGATTGACTTCAAATTTTATGTAAGAACAAGTGTGATATAGAGATGAACTGGTAAAATTGTAGTACGAATTCAAGATGCCGAAACAAAATAACGGCCAAATAAAATGTTTGTAAGCGTAAAAAAATCATCTTCCAAGGTTTTATATATCATCACGTTTTTGCGTTTCTAGATGCCAATCAAATTTTGAAAAATATGTTCTGTCTGTTCTTGTATTTTTATTCGATTTTATGCGGAGGAAGTTTGTTTTTGCCGCTGATTGTCACGGAAGGTGTTATGTTCATGCAATATATTACGTGTAAAAGGAAAAACAGGATTTTTTTCCCATTCGCCGAATTAGTTATATAATCATATCGCCCTGACATGCAAGTGATAGCTTATGTTTGCCACCCCCCCTCCTTTCCCCAGGAAGACATTTTAAATAGGCCTATGACGATGGCTTAACAATATAATATAAATTAATTGCAAAATCATTAAATTGTAAATTTGTAAAGCATAAATGGCTTTACATTCCTTATTTTGGTAGGTAATGTTCACTTTCATTTTCAAGAACGGCGACTCATAATGTAGTGTGTAGGTAATTGATAATTGATTTTCACTTCAAGCTTAAAGCAATAAACTAGGATTTGCTTTAGGGCTTATTTTAGTTTTTTCTTTAATTTATGGCTTAAATGCTTTTACTTTTCATTTAATAATTGTAACAACCCAATATATAGGAACCTCGAATTTGTGCCAGTATAAAAAATGCTAGTGCATTTAATTTTCTTATTTTGATATGGAATATCTTTTAAAGAAATAGGGAACATTCCGAAAACTTAAATAAAGTGCACTTCTAATCAATTTTAACTGTAATTTTGCCCCAATTTATTCTAATCTCATGCGTCTGTAAAATACAAATTATCCTGAGCTGGATTTAATTGGTCCACTTGGTACCATGAACTTGCTACTAAAACTGTAGGTGATTTTTATTCCATTGCTCATTATTAGATTTTCAATAAACTGTGTTTTTATATGATTTAATTTGCCGTCGATGCTTATACCTACAGATTTCCAAATTTTAACCTTAGTTTTTGTTAGTATTAGAAAGTATAACAAAAATGTATCATCCTGCATTACACTCACAAAATGCAGAACAAGGATGGTCAATGCTACATTCAGTTTTTTTCTAAAACCTCTTGCTACTCCACCGAGTCAATTCCCCAGATGTAAGCCAAAGGTTCTTACTATATTGAGTACTCTGGCATTGGGGGTGGGGGAGGATACAAGTTATTGAAAAAAAAATCATTATCTGTTAAAAGACACACTAACCTCAGAAACCAATATAGCAATCAGTGTGGTGTAAATAACAAAAAAAGCTTAAAAATAGACGAGTTTTAAAATTAAGACTGTTAAATTCTCTCTACAACTGAATTGTTTTTTTCTTGACGTCACGACGCCTGTATTGATGGCGGCGTCAATTTTGTTTTAGCTTTCAATAATTACAATTTATTCAATTAAAAAGCTAATTTTTACCAATTTTTAATATTCCCGTTAATTTGCGAGAAATCGGGCTTTGAAATTTAAGTCAGACACCCTGTATATCTCAGTAATCAGCAAGTTGAGGAAAATAACAAAAATAGGCTATGATATCTGAGGTTTTTAAAATTCTTTTGTTTTGTATTTTCTTGGCATCGTGACGCCAAAGTGGTGAATGCGTCGTTTATATTTTATCTGCAAATAATTAATTGCATTTCACCTCATTAAATACAAAATATTTTACCAAATTATGACATCTCGGTCGATTCCCAAGAAAACACTGTAAAAAAAATTTGAGACAAAAAGTTCCAGGATTTGTTTTGCTTTGTGGTTCTAAAAAAGTTTTGTTGTAGAATCAAAAAATGATTTCCCGCTGAGACCATATCACGTCGAAAAACTTCTTGCATTGGAGACATAGATTCTGTCCTCCTTTTCCAAAAGGCGCAACAAATAATGAATAATTATTTGCAAAAATAAAAATTATCAATTAACAGCAACAGGTTTTTTAATATAGTCCCGCCCTTAAGAACCAAAGCTATTTTAGAACCGCATACCTGAAGTATTTGAAGTACCCTGTATGGACATGACAGTTATTCATACGAAATACGTATTAACATATACAGATAGTATGCGTTCCGATCTTCCAATTGACTATATTTTAAAGTTGGATATAAACATAAATGCTGGTGTAAAAAAACAAAGAATGTTAACGGAAAAAATTGTTTGTAGTACCATATAAAAATACTCATATAAACGAACTTGGCTTATTTGGTTGTTTAGTGAAAGTGAACAGCTTAGAACTTGATTTCACTGAATGCTTTAATCTTTTGACGTGCCACACTCTAAATTTAACAGAGTTTCAAACCGTTTTTTCAGTTTCACTTCAGTGTTCAGTTGTGGTTAAATGTTGTTATGATTTGGAATTATTATTTCATCACTTGTCTTGATATAATTCGGTAAAGAAGATTTGAAATTGTTGTTTATTCTTTCATAATTCGATAATAAAAGGACTGCACATTTTAGGATTAATTCAGGTAAAATGTTTTATACAAATGTTAATCCCTATATAAATAGCTTTAATAGCGGTATACTTAGAGAACGTAGAAAATGCCTCACTATTTTTTCACCTCCATTCTTAGAGGTGTACCGCTGGAGACGGTTTTGAGGTTTAACGCCCCCACCAACTTGATATTGAAAAAGTCAATATTATTCATATACTAAATACTATGTTTTTTAACATTAGTTGATTTATATTTAAAGTATAAAATATATCTATTAATAAGTTTATATCGCCTGGTTTAAGTTTTATTAACGAGCAACAAACATAAAAATAGTCGTGTAGTTTTTTGTGCTTTTTTTAATATGAAGACTAAAAAACATCGGCAAATTTCCTTTACTTTCCTTACTTTATGGAACTTCCCACGTTATAAATCTTTGCTTTTATTAGGAATAGTAAAATGTGGCTCAATTTAGATCAGTACATATTCATTTAGTAACACATATGTACTATCTTCTCAAACATTTTTATTGGGCGCCATTTTGTTCTATCATATTGGATTCCTACCAGTATTTTACCAGTTTCTACCTATGCCGCCCTTTGTGATTTTTGGGCATAATTTAAAATGAATTTAATAAGTAGTTTTTACATTTACAACTTTACCAGTTTATCTCTATATCACACTAAGTGGTTGCACAAAATTTGAAATTATTCTAATAAGTAGTTTTTTCAACCCGATTTTTTTAATTTTTTATTAGGCTGCCCTTTTGTTTTACTATTTTACATCCATAACAAAATGTTACTAGTTCATTTCTATGTGACACTTGATTTTTGTGCAAAATTTGAGAAAATTGGATAATTATTTTTTTAGCAACAATTTTTTTAACGTTTCACTAGGGCGCCATCTTTTTCCGACATACTGGATTTTTACCAAAATATTACCAGGTTATCCCCATATGCCCTTCATGTTTGACTAAAATTTGAAGTCAATCTGATAGTTTTTAAGTTATGCCGCGAATTGTCAGACAGACGGACCGACCGAATTGATAAAAATATGTTTTGAATATTTATCTAGGGACGCTAAAACCTGAAAATATTTAAGGGGGGTGAGAGGGTGATTTACTTTTACTAATTTATCTCTATACTACAATTAGTTATGGCAAAAAATTTGAAATCAGTTCATTAAATAGTTTTTTCAGGTTGAATTTTTAAATATTTTATTAAGCCGCCATCTTGGATTCGTACCAAAATTTTACCAGTTGATTCCTACATAATACTTGATTTTTGTGCAAAATTTGAGACAAATTGAGTAGTGTTAATTTTTTTAACATTTCACTGGACCGCCGTTTTGTTTTTTCATACTGAATTTTTACCAAAATGTTACCAGGTCATCACCATATGACCCTTAATTTTTGGTCAAAATTTGAAATCGATCGGGTAAGTAGTTTTTTAGCTATGCCGCGACAGACAGACCGACGGAATTGAGAAAACATGTTTTTCGTCATCTAAGGACCCTGAAACGTATGCTTGCATAAAATTTGAAATTAATCTAATAGTTTTGTTTTAGGCCGATTTTTTAAATATTTTATTAGGCCGCTATTTTATTTTGCTAACTTATATCCATCCCAAAATATTTTAACAGCTCATTTCTATGCAGCAACCTAATTTTTGTGCAAGATTTGAGGAAACTGGATAATTAGTTTTTTTTAGTAATAATTTTTTTAACGTTTCACTAGGCTGCCATCTTGTTCCGTGGTATTAGATTTTTACCAAAATATTACCAGGTTATATCCATATAACCCTTAATTTTTGACTAAAATTAGAAGTCAATCTGATTAATAGTTTTTAAGCTATGCCGCAAACTGACAGATAAACGCATAAACCGACAGATGGACCGACGTAATTGATAAAACATTTTTTTGGCATATTTTTTAACGATTACAGATATTTTATATGGCCGCTATTTTGTTAGTATCACTGTTTTACACGTTTATCTCTATACTACGGTGAGCTATACTCGTACTATACTAGTTCCGCATCTTGGATTCATACCAACATTTTATCGGTTGATTCCTACATAATACTTGAATTTGAGATAAATTGGATAAGTAGGTTTTTAGTAATAATTTTTTTAACATTTCACTAGGCCGCCATTTTGTTTTACCATATTGGATTTTTACCAAAAGGTTACCCGGTCATCCCTATATGACTCTTAATTTTTGACCAAAGTTTGATGTTAATCAGACCGACAGAATTAACAGACGAATTAAGAAAACATGTTTTTCGGCATCTAGGGATCATTGAAACGTAATTAAATTGAAACGATTAAAATACTTCCCTTTTACGAGGGAAGTAAAAAGCATTATCTTTAAAAACAAATTTTACTCTTGTACAAGTTGGTAGCAACGCATGCGAATATACAATTACATACGCCCTATTTTTTTTTTCAATTTGAAGTTGTGACCGGGTTTCAGAAAATTCTACTAACCTAGGGCACATGTTATAAAATTATGTCTTATGAAACTATTGTTTTAATATGCCATTTCAACACTAGCAAGGTCGTGGCCACCTTTAGGTATAAAAAGAAATGACCGCCCTTTAAAAAAACTAGAACATATGTTTTTTACCACACTTTTATTAGCTTTACTCATCTGATTTTTTGTTTGTATAATTGTTTGATTCAAATCTTAAATTGATTAATTTCAAATTTGGCGTGTGTACCTATGAGTAACAGTTCGCATGACAATACAATTTGACACTATCCTATATAAAAAACTCAATCGGTACGTTACGTAATTTAAGAGTGCAACTTATAAACTTTTAGTTAACATCTAAAACCTCAAAATGGCAGGTTCATCATGGGGAATGAATTTTGTCATTTCTGGAGATTTGACTGAAAATCTGTATCTGAGACTAAGATATACATATGCAATAATCTGTATTCAAATCTACAAACGCCTATAGGTATTTACTATTTATGTTGTATTCGGTCTCGCAAAAGCTAGTACGGGCTGTGACAGTTCTTAAAAGTCTTTGTTTTGCCTTTCTATTGAAGTTGGTCTTTAACATTTTCTTTATTGAAATAAAAAGAAAACACTAACTCCCGAATTCACTAAAAAGGTTTTAGAGTTAGACCTAGTTACCATGGTACTTAAAACTCTTAGTTCGCCAGTTATGTTTCGCTTATGTCACTGTTATGTTGTAATTGTGACATTTAGAAAAATGATTTGTTAAAAATGTCATCTTAAACCTATAACTGTCAAGTTAGACCTAGTCTAAATGTAAACCTGTTTAGTGAATACGGGTATTACAATATTGTTGACACTTCTTTGTAAAAAGTTTATCTATTTACTAAACAAAAGTTTAATTTTATTTGTACAAAATTAAAATATTTGATGACATAATTACTTAAATTATTCAAATTACTGATAGAATGTTCCTACAACAGGAGTTTCGAATGTAGCTATTAAGTATATTCATTTTTTATGCTTCTTATACCTACACACAAAGACAAATATTTTAGTTTTAGATTTATTGACTGTAATGGAAACAATTCGACTTTTTGAACAGATCATAATTCTGTATGTAAAATCAGCACGATCTTAAATTGATAAAATTAAAATGTGATGTGATTGATCTATATCAATAAAACCCTGACATTTTTTACAACTACATTAATTACGTTTTCCTAAGTTGATTTGATTTGTCATCCAAATAACACTGGTATTTTCTATAGTCTTTGTAGTGTTTAAATTACCAAGAATATTTACTGCAAAGAATTTTAATGAATTTGTTTGTTTAACCAGATAATAAAGATTTTATGACGTAACTAGCATTTTGAGATATAAATATTATTTAGAGAATCCCTCTTGATCTACATGTTCAAATAAAAAGGTATTAATTTTTTATGTTTACACGTATACAGGAAGTTTACTATTTTAAGATTGAAGGAAAGTCTTATTAACACTACAATGTTAACAACAAAAAATTTAGATTAGTTCCTAAAAAATAAACATATGCTTGTTAGTATATTAGCATAAGTTAGATAAAAATTTAAAATTATTAAGAAATATATATATGCAATTATAATAATGAAATATACATATTATATACCTTTATTGTCTCAAGTAAAAGGTAAATATACAAGGTGAAAATTTGATCATATCAATGGGTCCAGGGAAATAGTATACTTATGTCAAAAATAAAATCGAGAGTTCTTGTAGGAAGGATTCTGCTGCAACTAATTTGTTTTCGTGATATAAAATGTATTTCTAACCGACAAAAGGAGGAGGTTCTCAATTCCATCTGTATGTATTTTTTTATGTTTGTTCGCGCATATTGTCTAAACGACTGGGCCAATTTTGATGGGTCAAACGTCAAATTGTAGAGGACTTTTCAAATCTCAAAATGCTGGCCGTCATTGTCAATACAAAGTTGCAATATTTCCTGTGTCCATTGGACTGCAACTTCCACTTCTGCTATAGAGATACTTTGGATGGCATTCTTAATACGGTCCATCATATCGTTTCTTGTAGTAGGTCGAGTCACATATACTAAATCATGTCCTGCCTCGCCCTAGCTTTAGCTATTGCGAAGCTTATATGATTATGAGACTGAGTTTTAGTATTTTTTTGTTTTGTTCCTTTGTTAAGTTTTGTTCTTTACAGTTATCCAAGATTACTAAAGTTTCTGTTAAAGCCTTGTTTTTTTCCAGTTTTTTTGGTTTTCCTAAAATTTTAGGATTAATTGAAATTTTGAAATGAAAGATGAAAATAATTTCCACTTTGCCATTGTTACTTTCTCTCCTCTACAAAAAAGTTAAGTTAATTTTCTAATCTGACTTTTCCGATTCGAAAGACCATTATCAACTTTCTTAATTTAAATACGGACATAGATTTTTTATTTTACTATTCAATGGGCTTCATAACTACCAAATAAATTTTGATATAAAAGTCATAGCGTACCCTTTGATTTTTTTGAGAAAATTAGCATTATTTGGAGAATTCCGAAACAACACCATCTAGTGACCACTAACAAATTCATTGCGGTGTAGTTTATAGCTCCACGAGTAGAGCAAAAAAAAGCACTTTTTTCGACACCAAGTTGAATAAAATCGGTTTATCCAAATCAGAGATATCTACATTTGAAAGTAAAAATATTTGACCTTCCCCCCCCCCACTTTATTTTTGAAAATAGACAGAAACGGTCTCAAGCAAAAAAGTGCATAATTGGTTGAAGAATACAATGCTTATATTTTGAACATACCTCAATTATGAACATTTAAGAGAAAAGTGGCATTTACACTTGTGTAGCTGTTACGCCTCCCTAGCGGCCAACTTGTGAACTTGAAAATAATTTACAGCTATTTCTTTTGGCCGATTTATATATAAATAATTTTTCCTTAAGTTTTGTCATTAACGGTTCCCGATCTACAGCCGGCGTGCTCCATTATTGGACCAGCCTGTACATGCCAGTGGATATTATTAACAATTAACATTTTAACGATTTTATGTTCAAACTTATTAGACTAGTCTTAAAAACATTAATAAGTAGATAGATCTGACATAAAAATCGTTGTTTTGCAAATTGTGTAATAATGTTTCTTAATAAAGCTATTAAAATGCATCATTTACATAATGAGAGTTCATTCAACTCTCAATAGTAATTTAACAGATGAAAACGTTTTCAAATTTTCAAATTCTCTAAAGAATATAATATAATTTTTCTGTTTACCTAAAACTGTTGAATATTAATAATGACCCTTATTTATTTCAAATGAAATCGTTAATAATAATACGTAAAATGTAGAAATAAAAGCTAATTTATAGAAACGCTTCCACTATGTTTAAAACAACGTGACATGTTTCGCTACAAAATAGCCTCTTCGATTTAAGAATAATTCTTTATTTATGTATTGTAATACAATTATTATTGTTCGGAATTCTTCAGTAGGTAATATAAAATTTTGGAAATTTTACTTATAGATCGGGTGGCGGCTGTACTCAAACGTGAATCTATCTAGTTAAAGAAAATATAATCTACCTGGTAATAATTTACTATAAGTTGATGGCAAAAAGATTGGTCGTCCGAAGTTTGTTGTCCTGGTCGATTTTGTGTAAGGTGGCGAATCTGTGATCGTGGATGTCGTCGTGCTAAAATCGTACTTTTAGCTTTCGGTTTCTATATCTCGTGAGCAGATTCACATATACTTTTCAAAATTCGTACTCTAGAGCAGATTTGGGTCTCTTGAACGGTATCAAACAGCTTTTCCTATCATTTTCATATCTAAAAATATACCCATTTACCTCTGATCTTTTATCTAAGGCAAGTGGATACTTTTGATATTTTTGATTTTGGCAAAAAATTACAGTTTAGTGCACATTTTTTAAATTAGATATTCTCTTGTTTCAGTACGTGATAGAAACAGGCAGTAAATCAGAAACTTGTAGAAAATTAATTGAAGTGTTTGGATTTGCTTTTGTGTGAAACTAGAAAATGATTTAGGCTATATTCCGCCTCAACGTAAGGTCATCGTTTGGTTTTTAATTTGATATTCAAAAAATCGTAACTTTTTTAGTTTTTAACCCATAGGGTCAGTTTTTTGCCAGGATCTGGAGGCTTCGATGAATTTTAGATAAAAAAATACCCCAGAATTCTAAAGATTACGGATAAATTATAATATTATTTAATGTTGGTCAGTGATGGGCAAAATCTGCAAACTGGAAAAAATTAATTTTTTCGCACATAAATAGTTCTTTTTTGGTCAAACATTTAACGCAGTTTTATACTTTTTTAGCTCCTCATTATTTTTGTCTTGTGGCATTTTTCAACAAAACTAATTTTTAGCGAAGGACAGCAAAAGTAAAAAATAAATAAATACATTGATTTTTTTAAATACGCCGCGATAGTCGTAATTTGCTCAATCTTTTCAATGTTTTCTAGTACTTATGCTCTTTCAGAATCCTTTTTGCTTTTGTCGAAAACTTGCACAGTGTAGGGATCAGAGAGCGTTCAATTGAACCTTGCTATTGACCTATAAAAGCTTTAAAATTAAAAAAACACTACCCAAACTTTGGTCCTATCCATTTTAAAGAGTGTTCGACGTGTATTCGACGCCGCAGTGCGTAATTATACAGTTATATGGTTAGAAATGAATTTTTATCCTTTGCACACTTTAACATAACGCTCTTGCAACACTGTTTGATTTATTTTCAGAGTTTTTAACAGGGGAGTCACTTGATATCGTGGGGCTATCCGAGACCTGGCTTGATGCTTCGTTTTCCAGTGAAGCAGTGAGTATACCTGATTACAGAATTGTTAGAAGAGACCGTGAAACTCGTGGAGGTGGAGTAGCCTTTTACATTAAAATTTTTATTAAGTTTAAAATTTTGGACACTCTGCCTTCCTATAATTTGCTTGAAAATCTGTGGATTTCATCTAAGGTCGGAGGTAAGAGTGTGTGTCTGCGAACGTTTTATAGGCCGCCTACAGCGAATCTTTATACATGTTTAGATATTTTAGAGTCTACTTTAACATCGTTTCTACCTGAGTATGATCTAGTCTTATGGGGCGGTGATCTTAATGTTGATATGTCTCAATACAGTAATGTCTCTGCTTCGTTTAATAACTTATTACAGAAATATAATTTGTATCAACTAGTCTGTGAACCGACTCGTGTAACAGATAATACCCGTACTTTAATTGACCTAATAATCACTTCTTCAAAAGATCTTGTAACAAATGTTGATGTTGTACCCATGGAAGATATTTCAGACCACTCGTTAGTTAGTTGCTTAGTTAAGATAAAGAAAGAAAAATTTAAACCCTTTTTTCACACTTGTCGCGATTTTTCTAATTTTGATTTAGAAATATTTTTAAGTGAACTGGAAGCTGTTTATTGGGATCAAATATATAATTTTACAGATATAGTATAGACACTTTTTGGAATAATAATGTTAATTTTCTTTTTGATATGTTTGCTCCATTTAAAACCGTTAGGATTTCTAAACGACCTGCTCCATGGCTTACTGAAAATTTAAAATTGATTCTAAATCTCAGGGATAAAGCCCTATTAAAATATAAAAGAAAAAAGTCTAGAGATGCATGGAATGAGTATAAAGACTTAAGAAATTTTGCCAATGCCTCTATAAGAATGGGGAAAAAAGCATATCTGGAGTTTAAATTTAGATCTAATCCTAAAGAGTTTTGGAAAACACTGAAGTACCTAAATATTTCAAATAATTGTACAAATTCCACATTTGAATGTAATCCAAATATCCTAAATCGTCACTTTATTAACAACGTTCCAAACTCTGATGATTGAGTCCCAAATGATGCTTTGAATTTAATTACTAAGTACAAGAATCGCCGTAGTATACTGGACAGTGGCGAATTTAATTTCAAGGAAGTATCTGCAAATGATATTTTAAAAATCTTTGGTTCGATAAAAAGTCATGCCTCGGGAGTTGATAACCATAATTTAAAAATGCTTACGTGTCTTTTTCCTTACCTTTTAAATCATCTGACTTTTATAGTTAAAACTTGTTTACTCAAAGGCACTTTTCCCAATGGGTGGAAACATGCAAATATTATCCCTGTTGTCACTAAATGTAATAATCCTACTGAGTTAAGTCAATATAGGCCAATAAGCATTCTGCCCACTATTATATAACTGAGGCTCGTATTTTGCCTGTGGTGCAATCAGGATTCAGGTCCTATCATAGTACTTGTACAGCTCCCCTTAAAGTTTCAGATGATATTTTCACCGCTGTGGACAGGGAACTGAATACCTGCTTGATTTTGCTTGATTTTAGCAAGGCTTTCGACACCCTGGACAATAATTTGCTTTGTGATAAATTGTATTATTTTGGCATGTCTAAGACCGTGATCTCATTCTTTAAAAGTTACTTAAATGAAAGAAAGCAAATAGTAGTTTTTAATGGTAATAAATCAGAATTTTCAATAATCGACAAAGGTGTCCCGCAGAGTAGTATTTTGGGGCCTCTTTTGTATTTACTTTATACATCTGATTGTTATACTTACTTGAAATATTGTAATATTCATTTATATGAATGATGATTTTCAAATTTATTTTTCCTTCTTACTCTCCGAATCGCATACTGCAACGTTAAAAAGTAATGAAGACCTTGCTATGATACACAGCATTTCTAAAGCGCACTATCTTACTCTCAATGAATGTAAAACGGAAGTTTTGCTGTTTGGCAAAAATAGTGAAACTTTAAAGAACAATAACGATTTTGTAATTTCTCTAAATGGTACCTATCTTCGGTTCTCTGAAAGTTGTAGAAACTTGGGAGTATACTTCGATTGTAGCCTGAGGTTTTTAAGTCATGTAAATAATTTATTACAAAGATCGTATTTTAAACTAAAGGTGTTATATAGACACAAAGATATTCTAAGTACTGAAATTAAACTTAAATTTTGTGATTCCTTGATTGTCGTTTATTTCATATTGCGATCTAGTATATGGGCCGGCTTTGCGTCAACAGGAGAAATACTCACTGCAAAAACTGCAAAATGCGTGTATACGTTTTTCGTTCAATTTACGGAAATTCTATCATATTTCAGACTGCTTTCGGGATTCTCATTGGCTAAATTTGGACGAGCGCAGCGGTTTCAAGTTCATATGGCATGTTTAGTATACAAAATTAATGAAGTAGGAACTCCGCAATATTACTTGAAAAATAATGTAAAAGAAATGAGGTACATAATCGTTCAACTAGATCTGCATACCTTTATGATATTCCCAGATACCGTACATGCTTATTTCAGCGTTCATTTTCATATAATTCCGCAAATATCTTTAATAAAATCCCCGAAGTTATCAAAAAGTCCCCCAGCGTCCATTCGTTTAAAAAGAAAATTAAAGAATTCGTGTTGGGAGGGCGTAGGTAGATTGTGTGCTTTCTACATGTATTACAATTGAGGATTTATTTAATGTATATATATATATATATATATATATATATATATATATATATATATATATATATGTTTATTTAAGGTCATTACTTATATATTTAAGTTAAGTTTAATTAGTGTTTAACGATGGTTGCGTGGAAGAGCATTAATTTGAACGTCGCCATCATTCTAATAATTTTTGTATATGTATATATTCAAATCGTAATAAAGACTTTTGTATTGTATTGTATTGTTCGGCTAAATTATAATAGAATTTAATGTTGGTCATAAAGGGTAAAATCTCCAAACTGGAAAAAATTACATTTTTTGTACATAAGTATTTCTTTTTTGGTAAAGCATTTAACGCAGTTTTATACTTTTTTATCTCCTCATTATTTTTGTCTTGTGGTATTTTTCAACAAAACTAATTTTTAGCGAAGGACAGCAAAAGTAAAAAAAATTGAATAAATTGATTTTTTTAAATACTGCTTAATCTTTTCAATTTTTTCTAGTATTTATGCTCTTTCAGAATCCTTTTTGCTTTTGTCGAAAACTTGAACAGTGTAGGCATTAGAGAGCGTTCAATTGACCCTCGCTATTGACCTATAAAAGCTTTAAAATTAAAAAAACACTACCCAAACTTTGGTCCTATCCATTTTAAAGAGTGTTTGGAAGATCGCAGAGAACAACGATTAAGAATGTCAAATTAATATTTTAATTTTTTCGACAGTTATCATGTATCAAACGACACTTTAATAAACGAAAAATCGAAAATTATACGAAAATCTGTTAGATACCTTACAAGAGCCTCAGGTGTACTGTAAAAACGTACCAACTTTCAAAAGTTTATCTTAAATCGTTTCCGAAATATAGGGATCCAAAGGTAAAAATTAAGATTTGACACGATAACGACCACGATGACGAAATCCACCCCGTTACCTATATTCTACCAGGACAAGCTTCGGACGACAAATCTTTTTGGCATCTATTAATAGTAAACTACTATTAGATAAACTATCTTTTCTTCAATTGGAAGGGTCCCCGGTTGGGAACAGCCGCCGCCCAGGCTTACTAGCTATAAAATTAATGTTATAAAAATATGTTTAACAGGGGTGAATTGTTGAGGTTTACCTGATCGTTCAATGAACATTTTTAAAGTTTTGAGTTTATTTAGTTATCCTTGTGTAAAATTTTAAAATTATTATCAAAAGTATGACCAGCCTGAATTAAGATTAAGGGATATGGGTAATTGAGACTGGTCGTACTTACAATAATAATTTCAAAATTGTACACAAAGAAACTAAGGGTCATTCAAGGTTCTCTTAAGATTTGTTTATTCGAGATGGAACGTCCAAAGAAGACAAAGGGGACATGTCAGCATTGTTTTAGACAAACAACGTTTGTAAATAAAAATTTTTATTTTTACATTTAACATACTGTTATTACGGATTTCCACTAGTGGCGTATTGAGAATGACTTCCTGGGTGCTAGGCAAATATCTGCCTACTAATCTATATTACAATTTAGGCATAACACCCATGAAAATCAGCGACTACGAAAAAAAAGCTTCCTACTTTTTGTGGCCGATTAAAATTTGCGGTAATGTCTATAACACCCATGAAAATCAGCGACTACGAAAAAAAAAGCTTCCTACTTTTTGTGGCCGAATAAAATTTGCGGTAATGTCTTATAAAATAATTTTTGCTTTCAAACATCTTTCTTGGGATATTAGCCCCCACCTTAAATACGCAACTGATTTCCACAAAGTATCGGTTGACACAATCGTGCTGATATCGTTAATATTTTTTTCAGATACAATATGTTAAAATACGTATTATTTATGGCTTTGACTGTCACTCTTACCAGAGCTGATCTGCCACCAGGGAGAAGCCTCGCAGCGCCAGATTTACGTTTGTGCCATCAAAGAACCATTCATGAACTTGGGCCAGACGGTGAGTGACGCATATTTTATGTATAGGTTATTGATATTTAATTATTTATTGATTTAAAACCTGTTATTAAAATTACAATAAAAAAAAATAAAGAAAAACTAAACTCTTTATAACAATTGAATGAGGTGGCGTCAAATAAAACTCGCTTTAAATTAATTTCATTCTGAGTGAGCAGGATAGATAGACAAAAATATGTAAATGGTTTTATAAGAGAACTGCAAATTAGCCTTATATCCTGCTTCTTTCTCTTATTATTTTATTTTCCAAAATAGACGCAAACCATACACTTTTGACTTTCGGTATGAACATTAGGCAGAAAAGGCTTTGATTGGAAATCGTGAAATTTTTCTTGAGAAATTTAGAATTTAGGTCAATTTATACTCCTTGAACTTATCTAGGGCAGTTGCTATTGTTGTACTCTCTAAGTTACAAAAAAAAACCAATTTCAGGGGTAAGTGATAATTGTTTTGGTTCTACTATATATCCAAAACCCGATTCAATTAACCCTATGGCCTATCCTCGTTATCTTTTTTTGCTAAATGACTGATTTGTCTTGGAGTCCAGGAAGAACAACAGTAGTATAATGATAAAAAAAATATAAAAAAATAATTTTTTTTTGATTAACTACACTTTATTCACATTTTTTTAAGAAAAGATATTAAATCATTTTAAAGTTAACATGGAAATGGAAAAACACGTCATTCCGCTTTTTTTTTTATCTTTTTTGCAATATGTTCGCCATGGGACCATCCTGGCACTACCCTGATTAATTCCTGAAAAATGTATTTTAAGTAATAAGTGTATAAAAGGTCATCCAATGAGGACTCTTTTTCGGTTATAATTTTACATATTAAAAAACCTGAAATAGTCATTAGAACTTTCTCTGGAGGATTGTAAAATGTCAATAAAAAATATATGACCTGAAAGTGAATGAACTATGACATAAGTATAACGAAAGATACTATTTTTTATTTAATATTTGGTATCCTCGCATTTTTTTACCTATATCTTGATATTTTTACTTGAGACAAATATTAATAATTTGAAAATCAAAAATGATAAACTCACTATGACTATGGTTTAGTTTGTCAAATATAATATATTTTTCAAATTGTATTAATTCTGCTATTAAATATTCAGTGTAAGAGAGACTCAGAGTTTTGTTTGTTGGATTATTAATGACCATTTCGTACTTGTTTTTAAATACCTACCGTGTATCCTTAAATAAGTAATACAATTGATAATTCAAAGACAACCTTGATGTCAGCTGGATAAATTCGTTTATAGATCCGTTTTACGCTGTTACCCGGCAATATTATTTATCGTTTTAATTTGATTTTGAAATTGCAAAATATCTTTTATCATTACATCAAATTTATCGAAATTTCGTGGACCGATGGCGTAATATACACTTAATACATGGTATTTTCCTAGGGTGGGATAGCAAACGACAGGAGAATTAATTTATTTTTATAAATGCAATGTCTTTCTTACCTTAACTTAAAATTAAACGAAATTCTGTAGGCAAATGGAGTAATATGCCCTTAATATATGGTCTTTTCCTAGGTGGGGTGGCAAATTACAGGGGCGGCATAAAAAATTAATTTATTTTAAAAAATGCAATGTCTTTCTTAACTTGGAATTAAACGAAATTCTGCAGGAAGATGGAGTAACATACCCTTAATCAATGTTCTTTTCCTAGGTGGGGTGGCAAACGACCGGGTCGGAGTAAAAAATTAATTTATTTTTTTTAAGTGCAATATTTCTTTTATCGTTACCTCAAATTTAACGGAATTCTACAGGCAGATGTAGTAATATACCCTTAATACATATCTGGTCTTTTTATTGGTGTCATTCGGTCAACTTTGGTATTATATTTCTAAACAAGTAGTAGTATTAAATCAGTCTTCCGACAACACCAACCCACCAAATATAGTTGCGTGCATACTAATATCACGATTAAACGGCGAATTTATGAAAGTGCATAATAGACTGCCTATTTGAAATATAATCGGTCTTTGTTATAACCTAATACTGAGGCTGACACTGATTGAAGGAATTGAACTCCTTCAATCAACGCTAATTATTGTAGGAAAACTAAATTAGTAAAGATTAAATGTTTTCAAGTCACAACAGTAATAAAGCCTCAATTTTTAAACAGGTAAAGGATATTTCTTCAGTTGGAGGGACCCTGCTCTGAAGGATGCTCAGTATGATTGGCTTGACGCACGCAATTATTGCAGAAGACAATGTATGGAAACTGTATCCTTAGAGACTTCAATTGAAAATGAATGGATCAAACAAAACATTGTTAAAGATAATGTAAGTTAAATGACGTCTTTTTTATTACATATTATACATATACCCCCGTATTCACTAAAAAGGTTTAAGAGATAGACCAGATCTAGTTGCCATGGTACTTAAAACTCTTAGTTCGCCAGTTATGTTTCGTTTTTGTTACTGTCATTTTGTAATTGTGAAATTTAGAAAAATTAGTTGTTCAATTGTTGAGAATGTCATCTTAAACCTACCACTGTTAAGTTAGACCTGGTCTAAATTTAAACCTCTTTAGTGAATACGGTTGTTAATGTTGGAAAAAGTCAGATACATAGGATGTAATTTATTATACAAGATCGCACAATCTTAAACGCGAATAAGGTGTACTTTTTTAAATAGGATCTTGTACATTTTATTACAGCTTGCAGTTCTACTTAAAAATGTAAGAGCATATTGTGATGTAGCATATCGGATATCTTAATTCAACTATTTTCGAAATAAAGATATAACGACTCAGAGAAGTGAGATGCGTTCTTTTTTTTAACTATTTAAGAAACGAAAAAAGCTACATACAAAAGTTGTTTGGTTGATCATAAACTATACTATGTAGATAACACCTCTTTTACAGAGTGGCTCACAAATCAAAGGCATAGATCAAGTGCATTTTTTTAAATATGACTTGAATTCCATAAAACAATTTATAGAATTTAAAAATGTTAGAAAATACAAATGTTCTTTGTTGCGCTTAATTCACCTCTACAAGGTTTATTTGAATTTAGGTGCAGGATATGATACATCAAATATTCTTAAAATCTGTAATAGAATCAAAAAATACATAATTCTATTTAAAACCCTTCACTGTCTTCGTGTTTGTAGTTTTCAACTACCTTGTAAAATAAGTTGTTTCTGTATAATATAGATTATTGTCAACAGAACAAGTTTTGTCCACCTTTTTTTTATCTTAAATAGTTGAAACGATTCTTTTGTTATATTTGCTAGATCTGTTTGACCAGGACTGAACACAAATTTGTTTTAAACATGTTTTTTGATTAGCTTATACTATATATAATGCCTATAACTCGCGGTGAGCTGTTTAAGTTAATTTAGCAGTAAACTTGCCCATGATTTAATTAAACCTACAAATTTTATCGAAGATTCGTTTTATTCTAGGTAAAATACATCTGGACCTCTGGAAGAAAGTGTGACTTTAAGGGATGCGACCGCGCAGATCTGGTCCCCGTTGATGTTAATGGATGGTTCTGGACCGGAACCCTAGAAAAACTTGCTCCCGCCACACAAAGAGATCAAAACGACTGGTCTGAAAGCGGTGGTCTTGGAAAACCTCAACCCGACAATCGCGAACCACAACAAGGAGGTATTAAGATAAATATTCCTTACTATTAATATTTTGAGTCTAAATACTATTAAATTACTAGCCAGTAACGATATTACAAAGTCTCAATACCATCACTAGAAAAGATAAAGTACTTATAATTTTACAACATAAAAACAAACCATACTTTTGCGAATATCTGAACATTCAACAATCGTTGAAACATGATTAATCTGGAGTTTTATCAAACATCATCAACCAGTCACTTTAGTCCACTGCTGGAAATAGGCCTTCCGAAATAACTTCCAGCCTTCTCTACCTTGTGTCCTGTATATCCAATTTCTGCATATAGGCTTGATATCAGTTTTTTCTTTGTTCATCTGCGCTCCCTCACTCTTTGTACCCTTTGTACAACTTTTATACAAAAGTTTTATATATTGTGCTTTTGGTTAAGGCCAGCGTCTTTGCTCTGTAAGTGAGCACGGAAAAGACACTTAGTCGAAAACTATTCGTTTCAGGCAGATAAATATAGTGGACTTGAAAATGTGTTCATTTTTCCTAACGCTGCTCATTCTAAACCGATTATTCTGTTCAGTTCACAGGCTGATACAGGTCTAGTTTATTATAACTTATATGGTTACTATATCTCCCTTCATGTACGTGATTATTATTCCATTTCCCCTCGGTGGTTCCTCTAAGAAGGAACTGATTTAGTATTTTTTGCAGGGCCTTGATCACTGCCTTTACCCCACTCCTAACAGACTCGTTCGCCACCTCCTCTCTCCAGGAGTCCTGTTGTTTTTTCATTCGAGAAATTTTCTAATCGCGGGGATCTTCTCCGAACCTTGGTTCTGTACATGTGTTTTCGGATTTCGTCTCTGTGATCTCTGGTATCATATAGGGTTTTGTTGTTTTGTTGTCAGACTTGACAACAACCTTTCGTTACTACAATTGCCCACCATTGGTACAAGATAAATTCATTTGAAAATGTTCCCCTATTAGAAATCTATATATAAAATGTTCTTTACTAAATTCAGCGTTAAGACCGTCTTCGACACTGTTCTCGTCTTTAAACACTTTCTAACATTCTGCAAATTAAGTTAGTGCATTGCCTAAGCTTTTATTTAAATCATCGCTTTATGCATTGATAAGATTTATTGCGCTAGTTTTTATACCTGTGTTGTTTATTTGATCTAATTTTCATAAAAAGCAAACTGTGAACAAATGGTTTCATTGAACAGAGAGCCTTAGAGTCAACGCCGTTATAAATCGATCCACAACGGTATTCAGGAGATTTTCCGTAACCCAATGGAATAAGGCGAACATTACGTTTTCGTTGCCGATGATAAGCAAACTCTCTTGTCCCAGACTTCTCTATATCTAGCAATATGTTGAAAAACTATTTCGTATTGAAGAAACAAATTCTTTTAAGAACTTTACTGCTCCGATTGCAGAGTTAAGATCAAACTTAGAATTACAAAGAAGGTGGCTGGGTCACATTTGTTCTTTCTAATATGTCATATTACAAAGACCTTTTGCATCACCACGCACCTTGAGCATTTGCTCCATATCGTCCGAAATTTTAATCAAAATATCTATATCATTGCAGCTTTCTACCAAAGCCTTGCAGGCATCAAATCTACAAGACCGGCGAGTTATAGCAACCAATTTAGGTACTTGTATACGAGTATGAGCTTAATATCTCTCCAAATTTGCCGACTTCAAGGATTCCATAAGCAAATTGTACCTATGGGTTGATGCAGTAAAAAAAACATAGAACTCTTTTAAACAATCAGAGAAGGCTACAACAGCAGGGCAACATTCAGCAGCGTCTTTTCCGTCTATGTTCAAGGAATGAGGCTCACAGGAAATCCATGATGATAATTATTCTAACTTTAGCCTGAAGTCAATTGTATTTTCCACTTATACACAACGCATTATCGTAGGGCTGTCCCTAATTAAATCTTTATTTACCACATGACTAAGAGCTAAGAGGACCAAATATAAATATTTCAGAGGCGTGGTGATTTTTGCACTAATACTCCCTCAGTTATGCATGATTTTAGTGCACACGTCCTGTTTTAAAAATATAACACGTATCAACCAGTTTTTTATATGAGACGAGTACTTCTTAAAGTTTTATCAATTAGGTTCTTTTGTAATAAAAAATTAGCAATTTGAGAAATTTTATCCGAAAAGAAGTTTCAAATATTTAGATTGATAATATGATGGCTATGAAACGTCGCAAGCAATGTCCTAATAACTAAAAATTCGTTTTACTACAAGTCTTTTATGAGCTTTATGATCTTCATTGATATTAAAAAAAATAATATAATTATTTATATTAATTCACAAAATGTTTAGTTTTTTTTATGTAATCTGTTTCAATATAACACTTTTGTTTATAAGTAAAAAAAATTTCATCAATAAGTGTATCCAGTATTTTTTCTTGCTGCACTCTAAATCCTTTTTTTCTGATATAAAATTTAGATAAACTTTATTTTAAATTTTTTGTTCCAAAAACACAACGGTTTTTCTACTTAACGAGGACGTATTCTTCAAGGGTGCACCGCCATATTTTGTATTTGGCTGAACATCTGGCTCATGTCTGCTGTGTCACGAGGCAGCTACCATGTGATTTATGTGCAGCAGCAAAATCGAGCATTCTTCACTCCGATATGCTCTTAACAATTAGTATTATTTTAAACGCCAAATAGATAATATATCACTAACTTCGAAATTTGTATTTCAGGTGCGCAAGAAAATTGTTTGGCTGTCTTAAATCAATTTTATAATGATGGTGTCCACTGGCACGATGTAGCTTGCCATCATGTTAAGCCGTTTGTATGTGAACAAAATGATGAACTTGACAGAATTGCCCGATTCGTCAATTAGCGAATAGTAGATACAATTATTTTATTTTTTTTTACATATAAGAATAAACAGCCACTACGTAAAATTTATTTTTAATTATTCAGTCCAGCCCTCTATTTTGAAAATTTTAACTAATAACTACCTAATTTCGCTTTTTTATGACAAGACTTATCTGCCTGTCTGCAGGGCCGGCGTAAAGAACATAAGCGAGGTGCACTAAACGCGTCCCCGCGACTACAGCGACACCGCGCTTAATCTTTTTAAATTTTTAGATTTTATTATTTTATTTAATCGTCTAATATTTTCATATTTTACCTCATTTTCTCAGTAGTTGCCTACTTTACCACAATGCAAGAACCTTAATACAATAGTAAATTTTAGATTTAAAAATAATCAAAATCAAATTATCTTTTAACTTTTAGACTTCGAACATATCGGGGTAATTCGGTTCTCGCCGCAAGTTCGTAATGTACGTTTTTCGACAGGCACAGGCTTTTTGAGATTGCACTGCGTGAGACATTTTTGCCTAACCAAATTCATATTTCCACACAGAAGACTCTACAAGTTGATTAGATCAGCGTCGCTCGGAAAAGTCATGACGTAATACTTAAAGAGGCTTTATGCGTGTCTGAAATGGCCGGAATATTCTAAGAGGCCTGGATTTTTTCGAAAATCATGTGTGGGCAGACAATTTTATTTAATGGTTTCCGAAAATAAAGACCAAGGTGTGGATTTTTTTTTGAATCGTCAACCTTACAATTACAAATTTTCTGCAGGCGGATAACTGGTGGGCCCGCACGTCATATCCCGGGGTCGGATTTTCTCTTGACGGTCCTGATCTGATCCTCTTAAGAGGACTCCAGAATATAACGGTTTTGGAAAGGCAGCTGGCTATTTGAATTTTTCTGTCTATTAAGCTTTGTTATTAACTCATTTTCTATTAATTATAAAAGTTATTTTAAATTGTTTTACCTTTGTTTTAAAATATTAAGTTGTGAACATTAACCTAGAGGATATAAAGAAGACATAATTCAAATACCATTTCATATATATCTGACAGGTAAACATAAATCGTGTTTTCTGCTACTGTAACATAATTTGTTTTTTTTTTGAATAATGAAGGAAATAAACGAATGTGATTTATAAAAAACACAATTTTTTTTTGGAATTGCCTGGTTAATATTTATGTGCAAATAGTATTCGGTGGAGAATTCGCCGAATAAAAATAATGGTGGATTTAGGTTCTTGTAAAAATTTAACGAACTTTGTTTATACAGCGCTTAATCAATCTAAACAAATCTTCGCAAGTGTCGCGCACAGTCCATATGTTTAAGGCGGAGCCAAAAATAGAAAAGTTTTTTATTTGGTGACTTAGACGTAAATGCTTTATTGTGATTGATTACTGATTTTCATATAGACAGGTATGCATGAAGGACAAAATCTAATCTAATTTCGCTCGCGCGCTCGAGAATAATTACTGATCTATGACTAGATGCTAATCCAGATTAGAGTTCCTGTATTTGGAGAGCTGATGCAGCTAGTGTCAAAAACGGCCAAATTGGTATGATAAGAATAAGGTATTCACTTGCTAAATAAGAAAACGGGTAAGACAGCTGTTCTTGGGTTAGAAAGCTTGGCAAATATGTCAACTTAATAGAAGGCAACCTAAAAATTATTCAAAAATATGCAAAGGAGTGGACATAGAAAAACTGGTAAGATGTATTGCAGAGTTTCTATCTAAGACACCGTAAACCAAAAATTCAGAGAACTTAAATAATTACACTGTGATGTGCTGCAACAAAATCTAATTTTAATTTACCTTTCTATTTATTCGATTCCCGGCTATTTTGGTAAACTGCTTGATCTTCGTTTATAAATCCTTTTAATGTTAACTGAAACTTTTGGTGCCTGGTTTCGTTTTTCTTTTTCTATTTTTAGTTTCTTGGGTTAATTGAAATGTTTTCTTGGGACAAGTTCTCTTGGAGCGTATGTTGTCGAGAAATTTTGTTAATATAAACTCACTCTTCAGTTTTGTAGCCTTTTGTACAGCGTTTGATTTCAAAATTACTTTGGTGACACCTAAGTATAATAAATCAGTGATAATTAAATACCTTGGTATTGGTATAATCAGTTGAACCGGTGATTGAAGGTGTTGTTACGACGTTGTTTAGATGGGTGACCAGCGACAGTAACATTTACAAGAGTTTAAATACGCCTACGAATCTACTTCAAATCCGATTTCCGATGGTTTAAGCTTTAATGACGGATTATTGGCGAAATTGGACTAACCTAACACGAACAAGACAGATCCACCTAACACTATAGGTTACGTTAAAAAAATTCATAGACTCGGAACTTTGTTAGCGCTCTACCGCTTTTCTTGCACCAAACTTAACTAACCCTAACCTAATCCGCATTTTTAATAATTATAAGTTGTTGCTAAAAAATAATTCATCTACCTGAACGGGGATTCGAAGACATATGAGCATCCAAAGCCGAGTATTCTACCACCGAGCCAGGAAGTATATGCTAAACGTTCAATAAAACTTATACTCCGCGGAAATAAACGATTAACCAGTAAGAAGTTCATTGAACAATATGTCTGTGGTTGGAAGATTTCCAGGTGTATTTAAGGTACCTTGTTAATATTTTTGCTGCATAAAACTAAAAAAAAGTCATCGTCTGCACCGGGATTCGAACACACATCCGTTGCAATGAAACTTGAACTTGCTTTTTTTTTTTGGCTCGGATACTAGTCCATTCGCCAGATTGCTCCGGGGCTTAGTCAGGCTGCGGCGACTCTCCCAGATGATTTACACCTTATTCCGGTTTGGAGACGTTATCGGTGGTATGTCCGAATGACGAGCATTAAGCTTCCGGAACACCCCGATTCTAATAAATATCTTTTAAACACTTCTCCTTTCTTAATCTCTGAAATGCATCATAGCTTCCAATAGATACCCCTTGAGAGTACTACTGGCATCACGAGATGACCCTTACTTTCAAGCTGTCCCCTCATCCATCCTACTGCCGCCTCATAGCGTCCACCACGCTAATATTCTATATAAAATTGGACAGGCGAACAGGATATAATGCAGGAACAACTAGACCTCACGCGTTCCCAGCGCCTGCTCCCTTTTTAGCGAGGTCGTTAGCTTCCACACAGAGCAGTTGTGTCTCCCACCTCCCCCCGAAAGAAAGCAGGAAATCAAACACGTGGAATCATTTACCTTAAAAACACACAAGTTTGCCTTCCACGAGGCGATTCGAAAGACTGTTGTTTTGATTTAGAAATAGGACCAACAAATGCAGCGGTTCGTGACCAATAGGTGCATTGGCTCTGACAAGTCCAGTAGGTTTAAAAATCACGTGTCTTGGATTAATCGTTTCATCTTCCTCTTCCCGTCGGCCATAGTTTATTCAATATTTCCAGGTCTAAGGCTGCGGTCCGTTTGTATTCATTATGAACTGTTCGTATATCAAAAGTTCTGTTCATATCGAATTTGGTACGAATGCCTAATGTTCGAACATTTGGTTATGTGCCATCTTTAAAAAATGCTGAAATAATTTACTTAATGACATCTGTGATAAGAGGCAATCAGTATTCAGTGGGGTACGGGACAAAAAAGTGGCGATTTTGTGTCTCTTCTAGACTAAAAGAGTTATATAGACGGTTTGTAAAGTTTAGAGTACGGGTTTCTTAAATGATTCAAACGAAACTTGGGCGTCTAATTGCTCATAAAATGGAGAATGCGTTGGAAATATCCATTTATTTTTATGTTGCTACTATAGTTCGTACTTACAACAGAAAAAGTTTAGGCTTTTAAACTTATAAATGTATTTCAGGTTCAAACTTTAGACTGTGTGTTTTTATCATTTCTATAAAATAACTAGCTTGTAGTTATTGACAGTAAATAGTATTTATTACAGAATAAATAATCTCAATTTCAGTAAAAATGTATGTAAATAATATAAACATAAAACAACAATTTTATCGTTGTTTGAATAAATACAAATAACGGTTTTATATGCACATGAATGACCGATCTGCTAGAAATAGAAATATAGTGCAAATTAAAATTCTGTGTATCAACAATTTACAAATCCCAAAAGCAGTAGAATGTCAAACGTGACTCGGGAGTCGGCCGTGCAACTACTTATAGAAAGCCCCTAAGTTATATAATAGTTAAAATGAGCAGAGGTAGTTACTTAACCTACTTTAAGAACAGTTATAAACATTTTAACCTTCAAAATTTTGAATGTTGAAAACACTGTGATTGTGTTGTGTAGCTGCAGTGTTTGTATAGCTAGATTCAAGTGATAGCGTGCCAGTAGAATAGAAATATGAATTAAATATGTTTGAGTTAGATACTTCATAACTTTACTCGATCGTTTCACGTTAAATGAACCAAGCTTTAAAATGATATTTCATAAGTGCTTAAAGAATACGGACAATTGGTTAGTTATCTCATTGTTATTAAGTGTATTTGGTTTTCTAAAAGAAATGAGACCATCAGAACCTTTTATTTATGAATTTTTAATTGGAGAATGGAGAAACATCACAGAAGAACAAGTTAATCAGCAGGTGTATCCAGTGGGAACATACAGTTATTTGGGCTTGCTAATTTTAGTGTTTCTCATAACTGATATATGTCGCTATAAACCTTTGATAGTAGTTTTAGGACTATCAGGGATTGTAGTCTGGGGCATGTTGTTATGGACAACTAGCCTTATTGAACTTCAAATTCTAGAAGTAAGTTTTTCTTGTTTGTTCCTTAGGTACCAATCATATATATATATATATATATATATATATATATATATATATATATATATATATATATATATATATATATATATATATATATATATATATATATATATATATATATATATATATATATATATATATATATATATATAGATATATAATATATATATATATATATATATATATATATATATATATATATATATATATATATATGTTCTTTTCAAAATGACAGTACTTAGTGAATGGATGTAAGAATGTCAGAATGAAAACTTCTTATATATATATATATATATATATATATATATATATATATATATATATATATATATATGATTTTTAATTAAAATTGAATGAAATACTTTATAGAATTGATAAAAGGCAGAAATTAGAAAAACCATAAAATACTAGTTCTATATAGTAATTAGTAGGTTAAATTAAATTAACATAATTTAATACAAGGTATAATGCAAATCTCTCAATAAATTTTTTTCTTCAGTTTACAGAAAAAAAATTATGTAGGGAAATTTATCTACCTCGTAAAAGGTAAGGGATACTGATTCGACACCATTCATTTTATTTTTGTCAGGGTTTTGCTTTTCATTTCTTAATTATGCAACCCTCTCACCCCACCCCCAGAAAAAACTTAAACACACAAAAAAGTTGATTTCTGGGTATGCATGAAACTGTGAAATTTTGCATGTTTTAGCTTTACCAGTACTAGAACTCGGACACCCTATGTGTATATTAATAAGAAAAAAAGAATAATTCAAATTATATCATCAAATAATAAAAATATTCATGCCCCGAAATCACTTACAAAATCCCCAAATCTTTTCCGAAATCGTGAAATCGATACCAATATCTCGAAATCGCATCAAATATTGCCGCCGAAATTGGGAAATCTCTTTTTTACTTTACACCTTTTGAAAAAACCAAATTTATTAAATTTAAACACATTTAACATTTGTTTTTACTTATAACATATGATTAATTATATTCAGGGTTCGAAGGATATATATCCATGGATATATATCGTGATATATATCATGATATTTATACATTGATATATATCCGATATTTTCAAAAAAATTTAATTTCTCTGGAAAATGGTCCCACGGCCTGACGCCGACGCCTCAGCTGTTAACTGCATTAACTACGAACAGCAAGAGTGAACGGCGGCGCTACATTCGATTCGGTATCGATCGCTTACCGGGGAATCCCCGTTATCAGGGAATCTCCGTAACCGGGAAATCACAGCGGTTTTGTTGTTTTGTATATATAGGTGAAATTCACAGGGCCAGTTGTTTGTTTCCTAGCTCCACTTATTCTACGTTTTTGTTTTATTATTGAATCAGTGTAGTGGTGTTTAGTGATTTTGATTGTACTTATTTAATATTAATTATCATCAAATAAATATGCCAAAACCAAAGCATCGGGTTTGGCGATATTTTGAATGTATATCCAAGAAGGCCAACAGTACTGGAAAATGGGCAAAATGTAGAGAGTGTTCAAAAGAGATGCAGGGTATACCGTCACGAATGGAAAAACATATTATGTTACACAAACAAAATGCTTCAGCTGACACACAAGAGCCTGTTCTTGAAGTCTTCGCTTCAACTAGTTGCAGTTCCACTAGTTTTGGAATTGCTTCTACTTCTTCTAGTTCTAGTTTTACTACAAAGCAGGGGTCAAGAACTTCAGGTAGGTAGTTAAAAATTAGAATACAACCTGTTTACTCATATAGATAAATGAACAGTCACTTTCAAAATTGAAGAGATACCAGGGTTATAAATTCTTTTAAAATGTGTCGTTTCTTATGTTAATTTGTATGTGTTACTGTACAGGGTCATCCAAATAAAAGGAAAGGTCCATTTTTTCCATTTTCCTTTTATTTAGTTAGAGTACAAATCAAAATAGCCATTTTACGTAATTTTTTCCGTAGAACACAAAAATGCTAACCAAAAAACAATTAAAATTAAAACAGAAGAAATATGACATAAACTTTGCTTTTTTTAAAAGGATCATACTAATTTTTACTTCATATTTCAAAACTTTATAATTTTGAAGGTTTATTTTTTTTTAGTAATTTCATTACAAATAATTTAATTTTTTTAAAATATTTATTTTTTATTAATACCAATAATAATATCAGAGGTGACAACGTACGACAGGTTATTGCAGGTATAAATAAAAATTAAAATACTTTTTAAAAAATTAAAATATTTTTTATCAATGTAGTAAAAAGAAAATAATTGTTTAAACATTTAAAATTAGAAAGTTTTGAAATATGAAGTAAAAAGTAGTATTTCCATTTAAAAAAAGCAAAGTTTATGCCATATTTCTTGTGTTTTAATTTTAATTATTTTTTGGTTGTCATTTTGGTATTCTACGGAAAAAATTACGTAAAATGACTATTTTAATTTTTACTCTAAATAAAAAGAAAATGGAAAAAATGTACCTTTACCTTTTATTTGGATGACGCTAAACCTATACCTATACCTAGTTTTATTTTCAGAGTTCGGATTCAGAGGGTCCAATTTCCCAGCCTATCAAAAAGAAGCAGCACTCCTTAACGATGGCAAAAAATGCAGATGTAATTGCCACATCAGAATCATACTCTAAAGAACTCAACCTTCAAATAGGAAGATTTTTCTTTGCAACAAATACACTGTTTTTGGCCTAATGGCCCCTCTCCATATCAGATTGGAGAGCCGATTGTAAACGAAGTGTATGAGAAACTTTTAAAAGAGTGTAGAGATAACTTAAAGGGGCAAATAGTATGCATGTCACTGGACGGGTGGAGTAATGTGCGCAATGAGCCACTGGTATGTTGCAGCATCGTAAATCAAAATGGTGAGTCATTTTTGGTTGACACCGCAGAAACGGGAACAGAGTCACACACTGCAGAGTATCTAAAGAAAACAGCACTTGAGGCAATAAAGAAAACTGAAAGTCAATTCCACGTGAAAGTAAGGAGTTTTGTAACAGACAACACAGGAAATGTCAAGAAGATGCGTTTAGAATTAGAGAAAGAAGCTGATATTATACAATATGGCTGTTCAGCACATATCTTAAACTTACTCGCCAAAGACCTGGAAATACCCGGGGCCACATCAAATATTCTTCGTGTCATTAAATACTTTCGGAATAAACATGTACCATCTGCATTGTACAATCAAGCCGGTGGAAAAAAATTGGTTATGCCATTGGAAATACGATGGAGCACAATGAATAATGCACTGAAGTCTTTTTTAGAAAACAGGGGTGTTATGGTTCAGTTATGTCAGGACCATAAAGACATAATAGAAAGTGACATCATTAAAATTGTAAACGATACGCAAACTTCATTAAATGCGAATGACCTGATTGCCCGACTGGATCCAATCGCTATAGCTCTGGATAGAGTTCAACGGGATCACACGACCATATCAATATGTGTAGAGGTTTGGCATAAATTAGAAATGGATTTGTCTGAACAACCACTTAAACCAGTAAAGACATGTTTCATAAAAAGAAAAAATATGGCACTGGGACCAATGCATTATCTGGCAAATATTATGGATCATCCGTTCTTGGGGCGGCATCTTATGTCCACTCAAAAAGGACAAGCGTTTGAGTTTTTAAATAACATCAACAGTTCTTTTGTTCCCTTTGTAATGTCTCTCATGGCAAAAGAAAATCCATTTCCAAAATACTTTTTTGGAGATCTCTTTAGACTTACTTCTCCAATAACGTGGTGGAAATCGGTTCCTGTATCGGACTCAGATTGGCCTGATAAAGGAGCATTTTTAGATTTATGTAAACAGTTGCACACTGCAGTGGCGTCCACAGCTGGAATTGAACGAACCTTTTCATTGTTTGGTTTGGTTCAGTCTGATTTATGAAATCGTTTGGGAAATGAAAAAGCCAGTAAATTGGTATTCATGTTTAAGTTTATGAATCAAGATACCAACAAAAAACAATCCAATCTTGGTTGGGCATGGGACGAACCAGTACCTGAGCATCCTGAAACTGACTCTAACAATAAGTTTGTAAACGTCATCGAGGATTCATCAGATGAGGATCTGCCACTGGCCACACTTTTAGAATGATTGTCAGTGTTTATATTTATTTTTAAAATATTTTCAATTGTTCCTTGTTTTTTTTTTAATGAAATGTAATGTTTATGTTGTGTTCCTGTATTTTTTTTATGTAGAATATGGTTTTGTGTTCCTTTGTATTAATGTGTTTGTATAAAATACATCATTTTCTTGTGTTTAATAACTTATTTTTCCTTTAGACAAATTGGATATATATCGGATATATATCCGATATATATCCTATATGATATTTTCAAATATATCGTGATATTTTCGAACCCTGATTATATTATTAAAACATCAATACATGTTTTAAATGATTTAATACTATACAAAAATATATTTAGCTATTAAATGCCTTTTTTTTTCTAGTTAATTTAATATAAAACTGGTTTGAAGAACATACTCTAATAACAAAACCTAGTTATACTGATACATCAAGATAATAATAACTACCTAACTATAATATCCGAGTTTTAAACAATTTATTTTTGTTTTAAACATAATCATCATTGTTGAAAAATATAGATTTTCTTTAATATTTAAAAAAACATGTGTTTTCAGCCCTGGATTAGCCATTATATGATTTCTTTTGCTTATAATTAATATTTTATATATATATTATAAATGATATGTTTTTAATGTTGTGGCATGATTTCTGAATATAAACTCTGTTTCTGGTCTTATTAAAATAAAATATTTGACCATTTATCTGGGTTTTCATTTTGAAGTTATTAAACATATAATATGTAGAAAATATCATATACATATAATGTACACAGTTTCCTACATGTAAAAAATTACGTATTAGGCACCTTGTAGGCATGTAGACTTCAATCGGACACGAAACAGAAAGCTTTGAAAATGCCAAAGGCGATTTTGGCAAAACGTCAGCAAAATTGTTCTTTTCAAAATGAGAGTGATGAACGAATGTACACCCAGAATGAAAACATCATATATATATATATATATATATATATATATATTTCCCGAGTGAAAGGAATTCTCTTCCCTTGGTTTTGCATCTCATTGCCTCATTGGCCTTGCATAGCAGGGATTTTCTCTTTTCTCAGGGTTGCGTTGCAGGCATCAATCCTAGTATTTATAATCAGCAAAAATTGATAAATTCGCCTTTACCAGAATTCCACTATGTACGGGCTATATGACTTATATATGCATTTAATTATTTGGCCAAAACTATATAAATCCTGACTGTAATTTTATTTAAATTTTTTTTTTCATTTAGGTAGCACCAAAAAACTATATGGATTCACAAAATGTGTTAGATCTCTTTGTAGTGGACTTCGGTACGAGGAAAGTTGTGAATAGAGGCGAATTTGCTAATGTTTACTTCCCTTGAAAGAAGGAAATAATTTGTTATTTATATCTTTATTTATATAGTCTATAATAACATAGACATACATAATCAATTATGTCATTTATTATTTTCCTCTATATAGAGATTTTATTCCAGGAAATGGAATTTTACCAAATAGTTAAGACTTTCACTGAGGTTAACACCTCACAATTTCGTCTTGCAATATAAAATTCACACAAAAACACCATTTTGTTTCACCTTGGCTTTTTACCAGTGCATCACTATATAACACTTGATTTTTCTGCAAAATTTGAAATCCATTTATTAAGTAGTTTTTTAATAATGATTTTTTTTTATTGTGGGGCTGCCCATATTGGATTTTTACCAAAATGTCACCATTTCATCCCCATATGGGTAATTGCCACAGGTGAGGTATAAATAGGATAAATTTGTCCTCATACAAGACATAATTTTATATTATTATAATGTGATTTTCTACAAGGCATTCAAAGTTACTTGAATTGATTCCCAAATTTATAATGTCTAATTTCCCAGATTTTATTATTTTTTTAAATTTTGGAATGGAATGAATCATAAAACATGGCAATTATCCTTTAAGCCTAATTATGGACAATATAACTTAAATTTAATAAAAAAAAAATCTTTTAAGGTTCCCTTTTATTATAAATATAAAAATATAAAAAATTAACTTTGGAATTCTATCAGGAACAAAAAAAAGGAACTTAACAACAGCTAGGAATATTTCCATCAGGAGCTTCTTCATCGCTGTAGAATTCACTATATTTCAATTGATTTTTTTTTATTGCAACTTGTGTTATTTCATTCAACTGTTAGTCTGCAAAATCAAATGTATAGTTACAGTACAAGATCTTATAATAACAGCAATAGATTATACCAGAATTTATAGAAGCAGATATTCATTTAACTATTAAGGTGTTAAATTTTATAATAAATTACCTTTCGAGGTAAACCAAAATAAAAAAATTTCAAGAATTACTAAGCCTATTATTACAAAATATGATAATGGAAGCATATTATACATGTTTTAAAGTATGGTAATGGAAAACACAACAGAATAGAAGCAGTGGTGAATAAGATAGCACCTTAACTTTTTTCTTAATTTTTTTTGATCTTCTGTAGTTTTAATTAGGCAGTTTATTGAATACATAACTGCTAAAACAAAATGGGCTTTGGTTTACACATTGATAAACGAAAATTAGGAATTTATTGTTGCTTTGTCTTGTTTCATAATTGTGCTGTGTAGATGCAACTGGAAACTATACCTCAAATGTTTTAACATAAAGAGTGGCTTCCATTAAAAGTATACATGATAACGGAAATAAATTATGCTTTTTAAAAACAGGAAACGCAAGTTTCCATGGGAGTTAGGGAGAATATTTTTCTAATTAGCCGTTTCTGCAAAACAAATAATCAATTTTCATCTGTGGCCTGACGCCAATAGAGAACCATATAAAGTGGCTGTAAGCAAGAGCATAGTAAAAATGTATTAAACATTTTTAAATTTGCATGTGCAAAATATTATTATTCAAATTTAAATTAAACTCTGGTAATTTTTATTTAACTGAAAAATTCAGACAATGAGTTTTTGTTTTATTTAGAATAAGTTTATTTCCTTGACATCTTTAATCAAAAGATTTTAAAATCTGGCTTGCAAGCAGTATTAATACATTAAATAATGGGTCAGTTACTATTATTGATGTGTCTTTCGCATATAAAATCATAATATTCTTTTTTCCCAGGTCTAAAAAGACTTCAAGGTCATTTATAAATAAAATGAAAAGAAGGGGTGACAAAACACGGCCCTGATGAACTCTGAATTTTAGTTCTTGATATTCGGAGTATGGATTACCTAGTATTACCGAAATTTTCCTATTTGTTAAAAAAGATTTAGTAAGGTATTTATTTTTCCCCTAATCCCACCTTAATTTTCTGATAAAATATCCCTATCTATGCATTCAAAGGCACAAGTCGAATCAAAAAGCAGTGCAATTGCCTAATATTTTTTATGTATTACTGCATACATAAATTTGGGGAAAGTGAAGGCAGCTGAGGTAGTAGAGCATTCATTAAGAAAGCCATGCTGAGCGCATACTAGTAATTTGTTTTTCTGTAGAAAATTCTCTAGTCTAGATTTTACATTTTTTTCAAAAATTTTTGAAAAGCTAATTAGGTTTGTTACTGGTCTATAGTCCTCAATCAATTTGTGTTTGCCTATTTTATAATTTATCTGTAACTTAATGTTAGGACTGGTCTTAGTGGATCGATAAGTTACAAAAAAAGACATGTATTTTTACTTATTCAGGAATGACAAAACAAGTGGTTTCATTAGGGGTTTTATAGTTAAGAAAAAAATTGGAAAACAACTCAGTGAGCTCTTTAAATGCATAGAAAGGCTTAAGGTGGTTGGCTAGTCTGATCTTGTTAATCTGTTCCTGTTCCAATTGGTCATGTGAAATGTCTAACCTTCACTTCAAAATATTTTCTTTATTACTAGTACACATGGAAATGATGTTTAATATGCAGAAAAAGATTTTATTTACCTCAAAAAACACTAAATTCTTATATTATCAATTTTGTGTATTTTAACATTAACATTCATCATATTTCTTAATATTAATGACAATAAACATAGATTTTGATTTTAAATTTACGCAAAATGACTGAGACAGAACACGGGATATATTCTATTAGGTAGGTACACCTTGTTTGGCGTTTATCAAAAATTATTTGTAATTATATTTGAACATTTGAATTGTTTAAAACCTTTTCTACAGGTTTGACATGGAATATCCCACATTTCTGGCAATCACACATATGACCTTGCTTTTTTAGCAAAATTTCAAATCGAATGAGTAATTTTTGAGCTATGCCGTGTACAGACAGACCGACGGAAATGGGAGAACATGTTTTTTTTGGGTTCTAGTGACCCTAAAATTTCGGAGGTTGGTTCATTCCGGATTACTTCTGAGGAAAACAAATACTATATAGGGGCTTTCATTAAAAAAATTAAGTTGTTGTCTGTCCGGCTCCGAAAAACCCTATATACATAAAAAATAAAACTTTCATATTTACTTTTTTTGGTAGTTCAGATAATTTTTGGTTTTAATATTGCCCAGTTTCTCTAATAAATAGATATACAATTTTGATAACTCTTCAATTCAGATTAATTTTAGTTACTGCTAGATTAAATTAGGAAGCACTTAAATAAAAATTAGCGAACACTTAAAACAATATTGTAAAAACCCACTTATCTCTAACACTCCAAGGAATTTTAAGAAATAGGTAGGAAAGGTCAAGTACAGATTTTGCACAGTGTATAAAAATAAGATGTTACCTATGTACAATATTGCATGCAGACCATCGCATGTAACACTGGATCAGCTGTACACGGTTAAAAATACTTTTTGAATTTTTACTTTCCTCATATAAGGGAAGTATTGTTATCGTGGAAAAATTACCCTAGGTGATTTTTTCAGATCTTCATTTCAAATTGTGTGCCATAACTAATAGTAGAACAAAGATGAACTAGTAAAACTGTGATATTAATTAAAGATGGCGCTCAAATAAAATTTTTGTAATCTGAAAAAATCACCATCTCATGTTTAACGTTTTAGCGTCCCTAGATGCCAAAAAATATGTTTTATAAATAACCTAGGTCCGTCTGTCGGTTTCTCTGTCTGTCAGTCCGCGGCATAGCTTAAAAACTACTCACAATATTGACTTTAAATTTTAGTCAAAAATTAGGCTTATGGGGATGACCTGGTAATATTGTGGTAAAAATCCAATATGCCGGAAGAAAATGGCGGCCTAATGAAACGTTAAAAATGTATTACTTAAAATTAATTTACCTCAAATTTTGCCCAACAATCAAGAGTTACATAAGAATGAACTGGTAACATTTTGGCATGAATATAAGTTAGCAAAACAAAATGGCGGTTTCAGAAAATATTTAAAAAATCAGTCTGAAAAAAAAACGACTTATTAGATTAATTATGTTAAAAAAATTAATGTAAAAAAATCTTTATATTCAAGTTACTGTAAATTTTGGAGAAAAATTAAATATAATATGGGCTAGGATAAACTGGTGCGAATTCAACATGACGTAACAGAATCGCGGTGTGTGTCAATATAAAAGGACGTATTGAATTCAGTTTAAATTATCCCTAAAAAAAAAGTGTGGCATAGGTAGAATATGGTAAAATATTGGTATTGGTAGGGATTCAATATATTGGAGTAAAATGGCGTCCAATAAAAATGTTTGAAAAGACAGCATACATGTGTTCCTAAATAATTATGTACTGAAATAAATTGGTCCACACTTTACTATTCCTAATAAAAGGAAATATTCATAATGAGGAAAGTTCCGGGTAAAGGAAATTTACCGATTTTTTATTTAGCATACAAAATTAAATTTTTTTCTACGCGTCGGTATCGAATCCCGCTGGACGGTAGAAAATCCAAAAAGTGTTGGAAGATTTACTGCTTATCAGAGAATAATTTACCAACATGATGAGATGCTCCACCTCATATTATTCAACAAGTAAAAACTTCTTGGATTAAAATGATGAGAAATGAATTGGGCGGAATGGGATTAGTCTTTGGCCAGCAAATAGCTCTAATCTGACACCAATGGGCAATTTTTTATAGCTACGCCACATTTAAAAGAATTAGTTTCTAAACACATTTTAGAAAAAATTAATGCTTTAAATTCTCCTATTAGGCATGTAGGAAATGCAGACAAACAAATCAATATTTTGCAAACAAATTATCAGTTTACTAAAATGAAAAATACACAATGACTAATTGAAAACAAATCCTGATACTTTCACATTATGTTTTGTGACTGTGATCCTGCAGAACAGAGAATACAATAAAACGAGACTGGCCAAAATTAATTTACTAAAATCACTAGAATCATATTTCTAAGCCAAGGGAAAATATTTTGTATTTCATACTGTCTAGTAAATCTACTTACCCTGTACTGATTTGCGGCCGATAATCGAATGTTACAGTATCTGATATCGTAATATGACATTATATGTAGTATCTGATACCGTGTAACATAGTAATGTGTTGCCAACACTACTATTGTTTATTAAGAAGCAATTATTTCCTGCATTAAAAGTTTATTTTTAAATTAACTACAACCATTATTTATTGACACAACTTTCAAATGCTCTTCTAATTATTTCAGTACTTCTTCTTTCTTTAATGTTGAACAGGTGAGACAGAATTTATGAATGAGATGCTTTTCTACAAACTTTAGTACATGGATGTTATGCAGCTATAAATTAGGCTACTTACAAAATTTTTATTATTTTGTTTAACTAAAGTTAGTCATTTTCATATTGTTTGCGAATTGAATATATTTTTTTCTACCAACTTTGGTAAATAAATTAGGCTTCTATTTACATTTTTTTAATTATTTTATTTTACTAAAGTTAGTAATTTTTATTTTATTGGGACCTATACCTATAGGTATAATAGTAGTATAGCAGGGGCGGTCCTGAGACACCTCGGTGGCATCTTGACCACCGATCGGTCCCAGGAGCTCTTCAGCTCACCTGCCTGCAAGAAGTGTTTACCTGTCAACTTTTGTGCACCTGTCTTAAGCGTGACACCTGGTTTGCACAGGTAACCGTTATTTACAAAAAAATAATTCCAAGACGCGAGCTTCGCCGAGCCTCGCGTCATCACAAGAGCCGAGCCTCGCCTCGCCGAATTCCGTAATACCGAGAATTGTTTTTCTGTTAATTAAAATTAATATGTTCGACGTGAGACTAGAGGTCAGGTTCGCAGATAAGAAAAGGTCGAGGACGTAGATAAGGAGATGTTTGTGTAGTATTGAGATGAGCAATGTTGAATAAATACGTAAAATATTTGTTTTTGGAAAAATACCGAGAATAGCTTGTTTTCATTTTCGACGACGTAAGACTAAAGGTCAGGTTCGCAGATAAGAAAAGGTCGAGGATGTAGATAAGGAGATGTTTGTGTAGTATTGAGATGAGCAATAATAATGTTTTAATAAATAATATTTGTTTAGAATAATAACGTATACCAGGTGATTAAAAAATATGTATAGCACACATAATTAATACATATGTAAGCCTTCTATAATTGAATACAATTTTTATGCCAAAGATGTAATTGTTCAGTTGAAAAAAAAATATTAATAAACACTTAAAACATAGAGTAAAGTTATTAAAATTTTGTGATCCTTGTTTAGCGAATTATGTATTTGGTGAAAATAGTATTAGGTCTATGATTTTAATGTCAAAATAGAACAGTGCAAAAATATTAAAATTAAAATGTAAAAAAACTACTACGGTGTATTTTATGTGTTGTTAGTTTTACTTAGTGGGTCTCGTAACTTGGACTATGGAAGGAGAAAATTCATTTTTGTGTCTTAATATCCAAGGATTTAATTGTGCCTCTGGATTTATTCCAAAAGAACTAGCTGTGTATGATGGAACGCGTTGTTCAAATTTTCTTTTCAAACCACCATATAACAAAAGCATGTTAAAAGGCCAGGATTTAAAAACGATATCTTATCTCGAAAACTCATATCATGGTCTAATATGAGAACATGTGATGAAAAGATATGATGCCCCAAAAATATACGTCAAAGGAGATAAAAAGGTGATTTTTCTAAGAAAATTTATAAGTGCAGAAATTTTTTTTAAAATACCACTGGAGAGTGAACTGAAGCTAAGCAAGTTTAAGAAAGTTCCCGAATGTCACTTTCACAAGGATCCATATGGCACTACTTGGCATTGTGCATTATCAAACGCCAAGTTGTTATATAATTATAAATACTGTTTTTCTGTTTGAAGATAAATAAATTATTTGTAGAAAACATGTAAATAATATATAATAAATAAAACTTTATTATTAAGTCATTCTACATTATTTTTATCAATCCAACTATTATGCTTATCACTGAAACCTAACCATTTTACAAATACTCTATTGTTTTTACGTTTTAACACTTTTTCCACTAAATAAATGTCTGGATATTTAACTTTTTGCAATTGAAGTTCATAGAGTCCTCCCTTGATGTCTTGTTTTTCTGCATCTTGAAGTAGGTATGTCACTGGATTTGTAAATTGAACGTTTTTTAATATAAATTCGGTTTGGATTTATAAAAATTTGCAGTTATAGTGTGTTATTAGTATAGGTTTTTTAAATAAAAAAACATAACATATTTTAATATTTTATTATATATTATCAGATGATCCGAAACCTTTATTTCCCCTTAATGTCTCAAAAAGAATACTGTTAGTCGATACAAAAGTGCAATTAATAGATTTTTTTTGATGATGATTTGTGCAATTTTGTCTGATTTACAATTTTTAGATGCGATATTTGAATGATTAAATAAAACTATAAATACATTCTTGATCAATGATGCCCGCTCCGACTTCGATTCCATATTTGTAGTTTAGGCCCGATCTTGAATGTATTTCAGCGTAGAATCCTTGTGGTATTTCAATTTGTATGCCTGTGTCAATTTTTGTCCTTGATGATGGTTCAATGGTGTGGTCTTCTACGCTGAAAAGATCGAATCCAGCCGCTTCAGAGGTAAATTGTCTAGGAGCTAGAGCCTCTGGGTGTGTTTTTTCTTAATTTAATCTGAAAAAATAAAGTAAATTTAGTTATTATATGAAGTAAATATTGGTATTCAACAAATTTATTAATTTAATACCTGCCTGGATATTTGGTTTTGTTGTTGTTGTTGATGATGAGACTGATGTTTTATTCGTTCTAATCTACGAAATTCTCTTTTTACACTTTTTGAAGCACCTATCGGACTTTGTCGCAGTACCAAATGGTTAGATACGTAACGGATAGGATCATAAGTTTCGAATGTTCCATCTTCATCCCAACTAGAATCAACCAATTGTGATGATGATGTTACTGCTGTTGTTGTTGTTGTTGTTGTTGTTGTTGGTGCTGCTGTCAACGATGACGACGACGATGATGATGGGGCATCAAAAAGTTTGGTTCTTGGTGTAGTCATTTTTTTTTTATTTATTCTAAAAAAAATAAAAAAAGTAATTTTTTTTGTATATCCTATTTATTATAATATTTTTTGATATATTTAATTTTTTAGAATATAGTTACCTTTTAATATTGTTGTTTACTTTTTGTTCTAGGTGCTTTATTCGAAACAGATAATAGATAAATTAAAAAAATTAAAAAGATGAATATTGTTTAATTAGGTAAATTTTAGTTTTAAGGAAATTCCCATGGTAAAGTATCTGTATATTTGTAATTGACGATTCTTTTATCGTCGTAAGGATTTAGAGCAACTTTTGTCTGATTAAATGTATAAACTTTATGTAATTTTGATACAATCATTTTTTGATTAACATTATTACAAGTTATTGTTTTAAGAGCAGTTTTATTAATTCCCTTTTTTTTTTAATGTTATAATTTTGAATAAAATTATCAATTTCTTTTAAATCTATTTCTTGATTTTTCATTTTTTTATATCTTTTTCTAATTCCATTTGTGTTTTATATACTTTTATAGAATACGTTTTAGATTTGAGACCTATAAATTCTAACATAATTGTTCCATTTAGTTCATCTTTCATTAATCCTAAATTTTTTTATTTTTTAAGGGCATATTATATATACGTTGTTATAAGGATTATATATCTGAAGTATCAAATAAATGAATATCTTCGTTAATAAATATGTTGATAGATATCGTCAACGAAAAAAAAATGATATATTAAAGAATCGGTATCTGTATTTTGCGTTAGATCCAAATTTATTTTTTATATAGTTATAATGAAACTCATAAAGAAACGTTTTTTTTTGACAGATCCAAAAAAAAATGCTAAAACCTGCAAATATTGGTTTTATTTATTTTTACTTCTAATCGTGACATTTCGATAAGAACAATGTCATTAGAATTACAAGTACAACTATGAAAGTTTGGTTGTGAAATATAAAAATTTGCTCTATGTCTACCATTCCATCTTGTTACTAACTTAATATGTTTATGTTTGCATACGTTTTCTATGGTTTTTCCAAAGAATGCATTATTTAATAACTTAAAAAAATTTTTTTCGAAATCATTTTTACTTTCTTTTCGTAAATTTGTATTTAAATCAATATATTTTTTTTAACCAACATGATTGATCAAATTTTAATACTTTATCTATTTCTATAATTTTTAATCCTAATTGTAAAGCTTGTTTTAAATTTCGATAATGAATTACATAATTTTTTTTTAATAAAAAATGTAGTTAGCAATTTTGGAAGTTTTGATTTTGGTGGACATAAATGTTCGGTACAAAGTGGTATATCTTTATGTAATTGGAAAAGTTCTTTAGGATGTTCTATATCAACTTCAAATATATATCCAATGGCGCTATCGTCAGCAATATTTAAAATAATATTAGGTGTAAAATTATTTGGATTACTCTATTTAAAATTTTTTTGAGGTAATGGTAAACTCATTGCTGCACCATATGAATTATTAAGATTGAGTTAATTTTGAATCGTAAGATGTTTCCATATATTTATTATTAGCTTTACCATATCTATTCGAACATTGAGATATACCTCCTCGAATACCTCTTTCGATAAATAAAAGCATATCAGTGTCAGTTAGTAGTAGTTCTAATTCGATACCTTGTGACAAAACAATTTAATAAGTTAAACCTGGAACTGTATAGGTCCACAATGCATCTAGTTCGTATGTTGTTAAACACATATCTCTAAAGTTTTCAAAAATATCAGCCAAAAGTAAAACGTCAGTTTTAAGGTATAATTCTGCATATTCTTGTAAATTTTTGATATTAAAAGTATTCCAAAAACGGTTTAAGCAAAACAATATTCATCTTGTGAAATATTTTTACCACTAATGGAACTATAAAAAAAGATTCTATTTTTCGGTGATATTGTGTCTTTTAATTTTTCCCAACAATCTAAATATCCATATGGAACAAACTCCTTTACGTGATAGTAATTCAAATTCGTTAGTTATTTGAAGTATAAAAACTTTTAAGAATATTTTTTTATCATTAGGTAAATAAGAGGATAAATTGTTAATACTGGAAGACATAAATCTATAACAATCCAGAAATCTAAAATTAATATTTGTATTTTCTATATATTTTGTAAAAGAAATATATCTTTCCTTATTAATGGGTAATAAAATAATGTTTTCCCTTTACATTAAGACTGAGTGCTTTAATTAAGAAATGACTATCGTAGCCGGAGAGAGATTGTGGAATAATACAGGTATCATGGGTCAGTTTCGCAGATAACAAAAGGTCAAGATGATTACAAGATGAATGAGTAGCACCACGAAACTGACAATGATCTCTAACTTTTTTTCATCGAATGCAAATGGTTTTTTACAAATAAAACAATGAGATACAGAATAAAATTTATATAATTCTTCTTTGTTTAATTATATTTTTAAAAATGCAATATTCTCAAGTTCTTTTACGAACCATTCAATGCAATCTTTTCCTGTAAATATTTTAAAATATGATAAAGAATTATTATATTTAAAATAATATGTAATGCTGAAAGCTTTATGTTCTTGATATATTGTAGTAGTAGTAGTAGAAGACTTTGAATTAATTGTGTTTGGATTTATTTTCTCTAAAATACTTTCTAAATCGGCATAAATTGCAAAAGGAACTCTTTGTTTAAATTTAAAATTTGTAAATTTTAAAATATTGTTATCTTCAGATGGTAAAGTTATTTTGGTTTTATTCATAGTTTTACAACAAATTAAATGTTTTTGAGGATTTTCTTCAGTTTTAAAGTGATTTAAACATCTTTCACAAAACCATTTTTTGTGAATTATATTTCATATTTGATAGTTTAATACACGTGATAGATCTTTAATTATTACCACTTTGTCCGGAACATTTATGTCCACCAAAATCAAAACTTCCTAAATTGCTAACTACATTTTTTATTAAAAAAAATTATGTAATTCATTATCGCAATTTAAAACAAGCTTTACAATTAGTATTAAAAGTTATAGAAATAGATAAAGTATTAAAATTTGATCAATCATGTTGGTTAAAAAAATATATTGATTTAAATACAAATTTACGAAAAGAAAGTAAAAATGATTTCGAAAAAAAATTTTTAAGTTATTAAATAATGCACTCTTTGGAAAAACCATAGAAAACGTACGCAAACATAAAGATATTAAGTTAGTAACAAGATGGAATGGTAGACATAGAGCAAATTTTTATATTTCACAACCAAACTTTCATAGTTGTACTTGTATTTCTAATGACATTGTTCTTATCGAAATGTCACGATTAGAAGTAAAAATAAATTTGGATCTAACGCAAAATACAGATACCGATTCTTTAATATGTCATTTTTTTTTCGTTGACGATATCTATCAACATATTAACGAAGATATTCATTTATTTGATACTTCAGATTATCCTTATAACAACGTATATATAATATGCCCTTAAAAAATAAAAAATTTTAGGATTAACGAAAGATGAACTAAATGGAACAATTATGTTAGAATTTATAGGTCTCAAATCTAAAACGTATTCTATAAAAGTATATAAAACACAAATGGAATTAGAAAAAGATATAAAAAAATGAAAAATGAAGGAATAAATTTAAAAGAAATTGATAATGTTATTCAAAATTATAACATTATTAAAAAAGAAGGGAATTAATAAAACTGCTCTTAAAACAATAACTTGTAATAATGTTAATCAAAAAATGATTGTATCAAAATTACATAAAGTTTATACATTTATTCAGACAAAAGTTGATCTAAATCCTTACGATGTTAAAAGAATCGTCAATTACAAATATACAGATACTTTACCATGGGGATTTCCTTAAAAATAAAATTTACCTAATTAAAAAAACAATATTCATCTTACTAATTTTTTTAAGTTATCTATTATCTGCTTCGAATAAAGCACCTAGAACAAAAAGTAAACAACAATATTAAAAGGTAACTATATTCTAAAAAATTAAATATATCAAAAATATTATAATAAATAGGATATACAAAAAAATTACTATTTTTTTTTATTTTTTTTTTAGAATAAATAAAAAAAAATGACTACACCAAGAACCAAACTTTTTGATGCACCATCATCATCATCGTCGTCGTCGTCGTCATCGTTGACAGCAGCACCAACAACAACAACAACAACAATAACAACAACAGCAGTATCATCATCATCATCACAATTGGTTGATTCTAGTTGGGATGAAGATGGAACATTCGAAATTTATGATCCTATCCGTTACGTATCCAACCATTTGGTACTGCGACAAAGTCCGATAGGTGCTTCAAAAAGTGTAAAAAGAGAATTTCGTAGATTAGAACGGATAAAACATCAGTCTCATCATCAACAACAACAACAAAAACCAAATATCCAGGTAGGTATTAAATTAATAAATTTGTTGAATACCAATATTTACTTCATATAATAACTAAATTTACTTTTTTTTTCAGATTAAATTAAGAAAAAACACACCCAGAGGCTCTAGCTCCTAGACAATTTACCTCTGAAGCGGCTGGATTCGATCTTTTCAGCGTAGAAGACCACACCATTGAACCATCATCAAGGACAAAAATTGACACAGGCATACAAATTGAAATACCACAAGGATTCTACGCTGAAATACATTCAAGATCGGGTCTAAACTACAAATATGGAATCGAAGTCGGAGCGGGCATCATTCATCAAGAATGTATTTATAGTTTTGTTTAATCATTCAAATATCGCATCTAAAATTTGTAAATCAGACAAAATTGCACAAATCATCATAAAAAAAATCTATTAATTGCACTTTTGTATCGACTAACAGTATTCTTTTTGAGACGTTAAGGAGAAATAAAGGTTTCGGATCATCTGATAATATTAAATAAAATATTAAAATATGTTATGTTTTTTTATTTAAAAAACCTATACCAATAATACACTATAACTGCAAATTTTTATAAATCCAAACCGAATTTATATTAAAAGAAGTTCAATTTACAAATCCAGTGACATACCTATTTCAAGATGCAGAAAAACAAGATATCAAGGGTGGATTCTATGAACTTTAATTGCAAAAAGTTAAATATCCAGACATTTATTTAGTTGAAAAAGTGTTAAAACGTAAAAACAATAGAGTATTTGTAAAATGGTTAGGTTTCAGTGATAAGCATAATAGTTGGATTGATAAAAATAATGTAGAGTGACTTAATAATAAAATAATTTTTTTTTCATGTACGTTTTATTTATTATATATTATTTACATGTTTTCTACAAATAATTTATTTATCTTCAAACAGAAAAACAGTATTTATAATTATATAACAACTTGGCGTTTAATAATGCACAATGCCAAGTAGTGCCATATGGATCCTTGTGAAAGTGACATTCGGTCAACCTTCGGTTCACTCTCCAGTGGTATTTTAAAAAAATTTTCTGCGCTTATAAATTTTCTTAGAAAATTCACCTTTTCATCTCCTTTGACGTATATTTTTGGGGCATCATATCTTTTCATCACATGTTCTAAGACATTTGCTATTTTGTTCAAGTCTACTAAACCAGACTCCCATATTAGACCATGATATGAGTTTTCGAGATAAGATATCGTTTTTAAATCCTGGCCTTTTAACATGCTTTTGTTATATGGTGGTTTGAAAAGAAAATTTGAACAACGCGTTCCATCATACACAGCTAGTTCTTTTGGAATAAATCCAGAGGCACAATTAAATCCTTGGATATCAAGACACAAAATTGAATTTTTTCCTGCCATAGTCCAAGTTACGAGACCCACTAAGTAAAACTAACAACACATAAAATAAACCGTAGTAGTTTTTTTTACATTTTAATTTTAATATTTTTGCACTGTTCTATTTTGACATTAAAATCATAGACCTAATACTATTTACACCAAATACATAATTGCTAAACAAGGATCACAAAATTTTAATAACTTTACTCTATGTTTTAAGTGTTTATTAATATTTTTTTTTCAACTGAACAATTACATCTTTGGCATAAAAATTATGTTCATTTATAGAAGGCTTACATATGTATTAATTATGTGTGCTATACATATTTTTTAATCACCAGGTATACGTTATTATTCTAAACAAATATTATTTATTAAAACATTATTATTGCTCATCTCAATACTACACAAACATCTCCTTATCTACATCCTCGAGCTTTTCTTATCTGCGAATCTGACCTCTAGTCTTACGTCGAACATATTAATTTTAATTAACAGAAAAACAATTCTCGGTATTACGGAATTCGGCGAGGCTCGGCTTTTGTGATGACGCGAGGCTCGGCGAAGCTCGCTTCTTGGAAGTTTTTTTTGGTAAATAACGGCTACCTGTGCAAACCAGGTGTCACGCTTAAGACAGGTGCACAAAAGTTGACAGGTAAATACTTCTTGCAGGCAGGTGAGCCTAAGAGCTCCTGGGACCGATCGGTGGTCAAGATGCCATCGAGGTGTCTCAGGACCGCCCCTGCTATACTACTTATAATTATTTGTTTCGTTTGACAGTGACAAGCAATATAATTAACTATGGAAAAAATGGCTATACAAATTTGAATGAAAAATATACCTTTATTTTTTGGAAATAGATTATAAAGACAGCATGAAATAATATATTATACTATATACGTTCGTGGTGCTATTACAGTACTACCCTTGTTTATGAATAGATAGTTGTTCAACGCTGAGTTAGTACTGGACATCACTACTAGATGTCGAGTTCACCAAGTGTGCTCATTCTTAAATTTTTACTACTAAAGACGTGGTGGGATAGGGAACGAACCCTTGATTTTCGGAAAGGCGGCGTTGTCAAAGTGAACTCGTTATGTCCATACTAAAATATAACTGCCTTTAAGATTTTTTGTTGGAAAGTTATTATCCTCGTTTATATATGCCCATCTATAAACAAGATTACTATCTTTCTTTGATGATGTAAATGCGCTATTAAATGTCATAATAATTGATAACACGGTTTTCGAGAGCTAATTGGATATTCAATTTTTTTCGATTCGGCAAGACAGCGTGGCCGCTATTGATCACCCGAGCATGGTAAAACTACCACAAAAAATGATCCGTCTAAAGACAAAAATAAACAACAAAGGCCATACGTTTTCTTGGAATTATAATCGTATTCCTTTCAGTTAAAAAGTGGATTTTGTCGTTTGTAGAGTAATGGACTTAACCAATATCAAGATTACAAGATAATTCTGAATTTTATTTTGGGAGATAACTATTTAATTAAGTAATTAGGTATTCGATACATTTGATTGTGTTAATTTAAAATTTTAACTTTCTAAAAATATCAACGATCCATGTGCTTTTAAAAAATGTCGGCCGTGCACACTATGAAATAAATGCTTTAAAAACATAATAAAAAATGTCTAATTTAATTTTAAAGAGGGCTCGAAACCCTCTATAAAATTAAATCAGTAGAAAAAACACTGGTACCCAGGAAATTCCTGTGGTGGCAGAGGTCTAAAATTTTACTCAGAAATTTAGGGCCGTATCTAGAATACATCACCATCTCGAGTAGGTAAGGTGTTAAAAAACTACGCCCCCGTAAAAACAAGCAATTAAAAAAAGCCTTTTGACGTCCTTTATTTAACTTTCGGTTGTATATTTTGTTATATCGTGTTTGTACAAAATAAAGTATATTTTTAATACAAAGTCGCACTATATAAAATAGGTATTTTTAATGTGCTTATAATTTTGATTTGGATTAAAAAGATTATTCAGAAGAAGCGTGAACCAAAAAATTCAATTTAGTGTTATTAAAGTGTACAAAATTTAAAACTTTCATCTTTTTGGTTCAGAAGATCTAAGAGGGCATTAAAGATATTATATGTTTAATATAATTTTACTACTCCGTATGAAATTTCAATTTCCGCGACGAAATAAAATAAAAGAACAAGGCATTAATTACACTGAAAAATAATGATGGTTCGATTGGCAGATTTCAAGCTATGACAGAGCAAAATTATTATACATAGTGTATCACAAATTATAGTTCATTTGTAGATTTGCTTTTACCTCATTTTAATATTGAGCTAAAATTTTATATAGTGTTTTATATTTATTGCTTACTAGATTAAATTAAAAGTATTCGCAGGTAATTAGCTCTAACAAGAACAGAGTTTAATACAGAGTGGTAATTAAGCGATGTCACACTCTGCTGGTAAACATTATTATCATAAAAATAACAAAAAAATATGTATTGACAGGGCTTCACAAATAGTTTGTTTTGGAGATATCGGGTATTGAAAATACACATTTTTAACATACGAGGTGAGTGTGACGTAGGGGACATCTAATACTCCGCATTTTTTTCTTTGATTTTTAAAAATTTTTCACACATATATTACTCAATACAAGGAGAATTGAAAATTAGCCATTGCTGCTTTATGAAAAAAAAAAATCAGTCACAATAAAATACTTGTTTTAAGCAGCTCGAAATAAACTTATTTGTTAATTTTTTAAAACACTTCGATCTAAAAAACGTCTGGGTAACGGTAACAATAGATTTCATTATTTTTTTTACTTCTTGTTTCGTCAATAGAGCAATTTAGTTTAATATTTCTAGTGGCACCAAATGGCCATCTTGAAAATAAAAGTTAATATGCGATACATCTTTAAAAATCGGTAAATTTCCTTTACCCGGAACTTATAAATTATGAATCTTTCCCTTTATTAGAAATAGTGAAGTATGGCCCAATTTAGTTCGGTACAGTGATTTAATAACACATATATACTGTCTTTTCAAACATTTATATTGGGCACCATTTTGTTCCACCACATTGGAATCTTACTAATATTTAATCGGTTTCTGCCTAGTAGTTTTTACATTGACACACCGCCATTTTGTTCGATCTGTCACAGTTAAATTTTCTGCAAAATTTAAAGACAGTTGATCAAGAAAATTTTTCAGTTGATTTTTTAAACATTTTATTTCGTAATCTTGAATTTGTACCACAATTTTTCCAGTTCATTTTTTTCCACAATTAATATTCACATACATTTGAAATCAATCTATTAACTTGTTTTTTAAATATTTTATTAGGCGCCATTTTATTTCGCCATATTGGATTCATACCAAAATGTTGTCAGTTGATTTTCTCATAATACTTGTTTTTGGTGCAAAATTTGAGTCAAATTGGATACCTAAGTAGTTTATTAGTAATATTTTTTTAACATTTCACTAGGCTGCCCTTCTGTTTCGCCATATTGGATTTTTATCAAAATGTTACCAGGTCACCCTTAATATTTGACCAACATTTGGAGTCAGACGGATGAACAGTTGTTTAGCTATGCCACGAACAGACAGACAGATCCACGGAATTGAGAAAATATGTTTTTGGCATTTAGAGACCCTGGAATGTGATTTTTTCAGGATTACAATTACGAGGGAAGTAGAAAGGTTATTTTACTGGAAAGATCGGTAAATTCCTTTTACTCGGAGCTTCCCTCGCTATGATTTTTTTTCCATTTGTTAGGAACAGTGAAGTGTGACCCAATTTAGTTCTGTACATAGTCACCAGTTTATCCCATTTTCACATTTAATTTTTCTGCAAAATTTAAAGTCAGTTAAACAAGATTTTTTATGTTGATTTTTTAAAAATTTTATTTGACCGGCATTTTGTTTCGCTATCTTAAATTCGTACCACAACTCTACCAATTTATCTCTATATCACACTTAATTCTTGCACAAAAATTGAAATTAATTTAATAAATATTATTTTCAGGCTGATTTTTTAAATATTTTATTAGGCCGCTATTTTGTTTTATCATTTTGGATCATATCAAAATATTACCAGTTCATTCCTATGCAACACTTGATTTTTGTGCAAAATTTGAAGAAACTATTCAAATTAGTTTTTTTAGTAATAATTTTTTTTAGTTTCTAAATGGTTTTCGTTACCGATCCTCTTGTTATGTTAGAGTGGTGTATTATTTGGGGTTAATTAATACACCACTCTAACATAATAACAAGAGGATTGTGAACGAAAACCATTTAAAAACTTAATACCTAGGAAATATCTGCGGAGAAGGTAAAGACTGGGAATATGGGTTTCATGTAGTATACTGTGCCAGAAAGTTTGTTTATGACTGTTTTGTTTGTTGATATATTACAATGATGCCGGAGATTACCTTTTTAGAAGCACTGATGAAGGCAAAAACTTGCCGAAAAGTTTGTAAATAAACAATGCTACATACAAACTAAGTTTTCGTTTTATATATTTTATATATAATAAATTAGGACCAAAATACCCAAGAAAACTATTTTACTAAATATATATATATATATATATATATATATATATATATATATATATATATATATATATATATATATATATATTTATATATATATATATATATATATTTATATAGGGTTTCCTCCTACTTTCGTTGTTCGATGGCTTGCTGGTAATTGTCTAGGGTTCTATGGGTTCAACTCAAAAAAACATCCGGGAAAGTTTATCGAATAATATAATATGTAAAATAAATGTAACATAAAGAGTTACAGCAATCAGTCGCAAACTTCTCAGCGACAAATATCTATATATGCACGACAGACCGACTAAAGTATAGGCGACTTTAATAAACCACGTCTTTATTTATCAACTAATGGCAAATATACCCGTCTTTAGTTACTAGATCGGATTATAAACACACGGCTCTTGTTTAAATCGCGACCCCGTCTTTCGTCGTAATTCTTAAATCTTTCACCTGTCGAGACCACCGAGATTTTGCTGATTCAGTCATCAATGCATATCGGTTTGCTGATATGATTTCCCAGTAGGTTGCGTACGTGATGATTTATACCGGGGGCAAGTAACTTTTAAACAATAATTATAATAACACTATACTATTAATTAACACTATATACATACATTTCCCATATATATATATATATATATATATATATATATATATATATATATATGTCCTGATGATAAAACAATGAAGTTGCGAAACGTCGACAATTTAAAAACAGACTTTTGTTTTTTTTACTGGATCCTAACCGCAAATAATACACCACTTTAACATAAAAAAACAAGAAGATCGTTAACGAAAACCATTTAGAAAAGTAATATCTGGGAAATATCTGTCGACTAACAGAGTAGGTAAAGTCTGATAATATTGGTTTGAAGCAGGATATAAAATCTATGTGTTCTGAGGATGCAACAATAAAGATGCTGCAAAACGCCGACCATCTAAAAAAAGGCTTTTTTTTACTGCAGCCTAACCCCTAATAATTCACCAATCTAACAATTTTTTTTTAACAATGTTCCGTCATATTGGATTTTTACGAAAATATTATCAGGTCATCCCCATATGAGCCTTAGCTTTTGATCAAAATTTGAAGTCAATCGGGTAAGTAGTTTTTAAGCTAAGCCAAAATCCAATATGACGGAACATTGTTAAAAAAAATTGTTAGATTGGTGAATTATTAGGGGTTAGGCTCCAGTAAAAAAAAGTCTTTTTTTAGATGGTCGGCGTTTTGCAGCATCTTTATTGTTGCATCCTCAGAACACATAGATTTTATATCCTGCTTCAAACCAATATTATCAGACTTTACCTACTCTGTTAGTCGACAGATATTTCCCAGATATTACTTTTCTAAATGGTTTTCGTTAACGATCTTCTTGTTTTTTTATGTTAAAGTGGTGTATTATTTGCGGTTAGGATCCAGTAAAAAAAACAAAAGTCTGTTTTTAAATTGTCGACGTTTCGCAACTTCATTGTTTCATCATCAGGACATATATATATATATATATATATATATATATATATGTGGGAAATTTATGTATATAGTGTTAATTCGCACTAAGTTTTTAAGCTAAGCCGCGAAATGACAGACAAACAGACCTACAGACGGACCATCATGATTCCAAAAAATTTATTTAGCCGCCATTTTATTCCACCATCTTCAAGTTTACTAGCTGATCCCTATACCACAATTAGTTATGGCACACAATTTGAAATCAAACCATTAAGCAGTTTTTTCAGGCTGAATTTTTTAATATTTTATTAAGGCGCCATTTTGTTCCGCCATGTTGGATTCGTACCAAAATGTTACCAGTTGATTCCAACATAATATTTGATGTTTGTGCAAAATTTGAGATAAATTGGAGAAATAGTTTTTTAATAATAATTTTTGTAATATTTCATTGGGCCGCCATTTTGTTTCGCCACATTGGATTTTTACCAAAATGTTACCAGGTCATCGCCATATGATCATTAATTTTTGACCAAAATTTGAAGTAAACCGAGTAAGTAATTTTTTAACTATACCGCGAACAGACAGACCGACGGATTTGAGAAAACATATTTTTCAGCATCTATGGGTCCTGAAACGTGAAGATCTGAAAAAATCTCGAATTCACGATTACAGTACTTCCCTTTTACTAGGGAAGTAAACATGAATGAGATATTATTACACGATTTTTAATTCAATGTTCGAAAAAATGAACAAATAAGTTTATTTTAAGGTATTTAAAACAATTATTTTATATATAACTGTTTTTTCTTAATTAACCGGTAAAATTTAATTTTCAAAAAAAATGATTGTTCACCCGCCATTTTGTAAACCAAAGTTAACTTATAATGTATCATGGTAAAGCTATTTTGATTCTGAACTTGATATTCTGTAAAAATATATAAAATCTTATTTAAAGTAAAAACTAGAGGTCATTTCCGGTAAAATCAGAAGTATCATAAATCTGTCTCATATCGAATAATGTAAGTGTTCGAAATTTTGAACTGATATGTTTAAAACTAAAATAATAGGTCTCTGTTACATGTCTTCTGAGTTTACTCGCTATATATTTTTTTAATTTTATTTTTTCTCAACATGAGTTATTCACTTTATTTTTTTCTGGATAGGTACTCCAAACTAAACCAAATTTTACTTGTATCGTTGTAATAGAACAAGTTATAAGAGAGCACCTTATAATTTCATTTTTATTTATCTACATTTTTCAGAAACTATAAAATGTAACTAAAACTTACAACACAAGTTTATATTCCTCATCTTATTACTATTTGTTTTTAATCTATTCGGTGCTCATAATTTAAAACTGACATTAAAAAGAAAAATATGTAAACATAGTTACTGGTTATCAATTATTCAAACCAATGTAAACCTACTTCAATCTCGTCGCTCCCGCTTGCCCCCACCTAATTTCTAGGTTCATTTATAAACTAAGGTTCCCATAATGACAGGTGTCAGGAGCTCTCGATGGCCACGGTTGACCAACTATCTATCTATAAACAAGAGTACTACTCGTTCATAAAACAACTCATACTGTAATAAGTCACCTACCGGATTCATTTATTAAATATTAAAAGTTGCCTAGCTGTGCCCCTAATTTTGTCAAATCGAACATCATTTTGAGTTTGGCAGATAAAACTATTTTAAACAAGTGACAGTATGAAAATTCCAAACAAAAATGTAGAACGATATATTACGATTTCAAAAATAATATATAACATATATAAATATAAAAAAAATATTTTTCAGTATAGTATTATGTTCAGTAAACTTTGGTTAGGTGATATTACAGTACTCGTTTATATTCCGGACTCGGCTCCTATGTCGCCCCCTTCATAAAACAACTCGTACTGTAGTAAGTCACCTGCCAGCCTTGTAACATAAATTACTATTACGAAATTAAAAAAAAAATGTTTGGCTATGTTATTTGATACCAATGAGTGCCATTGAGGTGAAAAATACACGAAGTACTTCGACTTAGTGTCTTACTGATAAGGTCTTATTCTTTGAACATTTGCACTTTATAAAAGTGTGGTTTTTAAATGTTTACATATACACCCCCCAGATACCCATTTTTAGTCGAAATTGCACAAATGATAAAATTAATCCGCAATGTTTGGCGCCACCATTTTAAAATTTTAAATATACTAAAAACACGTAGTTTGCACACTTAAATACCCCCATATACCGATTTTTAGTGGAATCTGCACATATGAGAAAATTTGCTCCCTGTATTGGCGCCATCATTTTGAATTTCTAAGTGTTGATTAAAAATTTATAATTTGAACTAGTAAATACCCCCAAATAGCGATTTTCATTCAAATCAGACCACTTGTTTATATTTCGCGGAAATAAACGACGTACCAATAGGAAGCACATTGATCAGTGTTGTGATTACCGGGTTGCGAGGGAAAGGTTGCACTTTATCAAGGACAGCTACTGATGGCAACACAGTGGTGAAATAACAATAGCGTCTAACGCTTGGAACACATTCGAACTTCGTAAACGTTTTATTTAAAAACGAAACTTAAAAAGGAAGTACATCATGGTGGTACAAAAATGGGTGATAATTTTGACGTTGCTAAATATAACCATTTATAATCTATACTTCAAAATAGTATCTAACAGAACACCGAAAAATACACAAAGGAAAATAAAGGTTGACATAAATGGACAGAAACGAATGTCTGTAATTGCATTGTGTTCCAAGCTTAAAACCTGCTTTCAATTCAGGCATGACTTCTTAAAAGTTTTTTTCAACAAAAGTAATAATTAATAGAAATGTGGATTATGTTAGGTTATCATTGGTTAGGTTTCTTGTAAAGAAAGCGCGCCAACTGAATTCGGAGTCTTTTTTTTTATTTTTTTGTAACAAAACCCATACTGTTACGTGGATCTGACGCATTAGCGTTTGGTTAGCACAGGTTCCTCGATAAAACCATTATTAAAGCCATAAAATCACATCTCAAATCATCAGAAATCAGTAGTGACTAGTAGAAGACGCGGTGGATTGTTTGTTTTTTTAGGGTTTAGCTTCTCCTGTAAAATAACCAGCTATGGTCTGTATTCATCTGGCTTCCTATTGGTTTCTTTGTTTCATTGGGCGGAGCATAAACAAAATTGGTTGAACATTCAGTGTAAGCTTCCTGGGTCAGTGGCAGGATTCTCAGCTTTGGATGCAACGCATGTGTGTTCGATTTTTAACGAAACAATAAAAATGCGGATTATTTATAGGTTAGGTTAGGATTAGTAGGTTTGCTGCAAAGAAAGCGCGTCAATTTTATAAGAATTGAACAAAATTCTGGGTCTATATTAAAACAAAGGTTTTTTTTAACAAAACCTATACTGTTAGATGGATCTGCCCCGTTGGCGTTAGGTGAGTGCAAATTCGTCGTTAAAACCATCATTATAGCCATAAAATCACATAGTTTTAGATGTGAACAAATTTATTTAATTTTACCTCTCCACTAGGGAAGACGTTACTTAAATCAGCTACGGAACCCGCCAATCACAACGCATATTGTTCGATGTGCTTACTATTAATCCGTCGTTTATTTCGACGGAGTATAAAGTTTTGTTGAATTTTTAGTGCGAGCTAACTGACTAGTGGTAATGATCTCGACTTTCGTTTCAATGAATGTGTGTTCCCCGTTCAGGTCATGACTTTTTTCGTTTTTTTTAACAAACTTATACTTTTGTATAGTACTTGTTAAAATATCGGATTTCGCTTTTGGTTAGCCTTGGTTAGACATTTTTTTGAGGTGATATAAAAAAGTAAATCCGTATTACAACAGAGATTTTTGTACAAAACCTATATACTGTTAGGTGAATTTGTCCCGTTAGCTTAGGGTCGTCGATAAAAACATCAACAAAGCCGTGAACCATCATTAAAGCCATCAAATAACTTCATAGTACCGACAATCAGATTTGAAATCGGGCGTACTCTACAGTTGTGTGATTAGTAAGATCCGTAAACGATTTAGGGTCTTGTACTTTCGAGGCTCGTGCACTTTTTAATTATTAATATATTTCTAATTTTGCTTTACTATTGTTGTATATTCCTTGAGCTTTACAGTCATGTGTAAAAGTATTTAAATTCCACCTCCTTAAGTTTCGAACATGACAGAGAATATTGATCTGTTCAACTATTTCTGATGAAGTTATACATGTTTCAATTTAGCTTGAACATCAAAACCATGTTTTTGAAATTAAAAGATATATTAAGTCATTCGTAAAACCGCCGTTGATTAATCGACTTACGTAATCTAATTTACTTTTTAATTTTATTAATTAGTTAATAATACTTAATTGTAGTTAATCAAAGATACGTTAAGAATTGTATTTTAAAAAAATAATTTTGAATCGTTATTTTTAAGACTAACTAAAAAATTAAAATACCAGAAAACTTTGCATCACTCATTTGATGTTTTATACAGTCTTACAAAAAATGATTCCTGATTAGTCATTTTCTGTAGCGTTTGTTACCTTGCATCATTTTAAATTAAACCATGAAAAATTACTTTTTACAATATTAAGGTCAAATATTATGTTTCTGTGTGGGCTGGTTTTTAGATAAGACATTTAATATATATTGGTTAGGAACGATTGATCATGTATAAAAATCAAACTAACTAATCAAAGTTAGAACGGCGGAGTGATCGCAATGATTTAGTATGACCACATTTCTTGTAAAAGAATGTACAACGAAATAACTGGGAAGAGGAATACAATAAATACAGTTAATAAAAATTTGAACAAAATATGTTTCTAATAAGAACAAGTAATCTATAGTAAATCATCATAATAAAATATCACACATCACGAAAAGATAAACAAAAAAACTTAAAGAAATTCAAAACACAAATCTCATGAAAGAAGTATTTTTGTAGGGCTTTCTAAAATAATTTTACAAATAAATATTTTAAAATAATTTTATATCTTATTTACTCTAAAACAAGTATGAAAGGTGGTGCACCTAAAATGTACATTGCAAATTAGTAGAACAAAAAAAAGAAATCATGGCTCTTGGGTTTAGACCATGTTAAAATGAAATCACTTTCAGCCGATTCAAAACAACAAAAAAATTAAAAGTATTTTGACTAGAATTACCTTTAAAAATACTCTTTGGTTAGAATATCCCATTTTAATTACAAGAAACCCGACAATCTAATGAAATTATTGCACTTAATATCGTTTTATTTATTTTTTCTCGGATTATTTAAAACATTAAAAATCTTACGTTTTACTTTTTTACAACTGTATGTTCATGTATGTTCAGTCAGGGTTCGGACTTTCATATTCATGCAAAATTCCATGACTTTTCCAGTTTTCCAGCTTTTTCAGGATATATGTTATATTCCAGGTTTTCGATTTAAAAAAAAATAAACTTTTTTTATTTTGAAAATTTCTTTATACTGTTTCATGGCTTTAAATAATAAATAAACAAAGATTTTATTTTTACATCGTTATCAACAGCTCATAAGTGTGATACATTATTCGTTTTATCAGCACAAGTTCCCAAAAAATTTATTTATAAATTTGTTAACCGAAGAAAATAAGTGCGACCAAAATTAATTTTATAAATAACACAAATTTGAGTGGGGACTGAACCCTTTATATGATAATATACGAAGACATTTAATTTTTTGAATCATTTCCCATAAGCCATAAAACCAGTGTTTTTTTCTTCAAATCCGTGGACATACTGTATGACAGATATCCTAAAATCGCAGCGAAGTGCATAAAACAATCCTTTAAATTCGGTTATTTCCCCTCTCCCCCAAAATATGCGTAAGGAAATCATACTAGTCCCGCAAAAAAATTCAGCTAGAACACCAACCACCAAACTTCAACATAATTAAATGACTGCTTTAGAAATGTATCCAAACTACGTAACATCTCACAAAATTGGATGCAAATACTATAGGTAATGCAAATAGGTATTTATACAGTGACAATCCCGGTTGTTAAAATATTATCTAACAAAAAAAAAAATTATTTGTTAACTCTCTTAAAATTATGTTCAGAGGACAAAGAGGTCACAATACCTATAGATCAGGAATAAATACGAATGATCTTGGATCGGCATAGGCTCAAAAGGCACGACAGGCGGGCAACTCGGTGTATGTATGGACAAAAATCGTTTTGATATTTTTCACTCCAGCTAATAGACACATCGAATAGTTTCAGGTCCCGGTCGCGTATATAGAAAGGCTATGTCAATACGTCCCTCCGCCAGTGACCAGATGGAATAGGGTTTTTAGCCAGTAAACTTGCAGAAAACCTACTTGAATATTGCGCCGGGTGGTGCCATATTGGAGTAGGATTGTTTATTTAACACGCCGGCATAAATTCTGAAATTGCTACTTTAGTACAACGCGTGTTTCCTTGCGAGTAGGAGAGGTTATGTTTATATCAACACGTGGCGGCAAGGTTCGGTCGTTTGTGAATAAAAGTGTACTGCTAAAATGGAAGACAACGTTAAAACATTAACAGACTATCGAATCGTGAAACTGAACGGTCAAGCAGGTGAAAACTACACTTTGTCTTTTCAATGCAAGTTAAATGGCGAAACTTATGATGAAAAATGTGATAAATTTATACAATCCTTTTCCAATAAGACAGCGAGCAATTGGGTTGTTGAGAAATGTATTCGTGAAGGAGAGCGATTTGAATTTCGCAAACGGTATTTATATCACCTTTCATTAAAAAACAAGGTAAAAAATAAAAAGAAAGGCTAGAAGCGTAACTACAACTGTCATGCAAATATCAACATCAAATTTTTGAAACAAACGCATCACACTCTGAAGAAATCTAAATTACTTAGAGAAGGGCTACATGTTCTAATAGACATAAATTATCTACACACTCACAGGTTGCACGTTGCTCAGGCTTACAACCTTTTACGTTGCAATAACGATGTAAAGGCTTTGTTTGTATCATATTTTGAATCAGGAATGAGCCCTGCTGCAGCCAAAACATTCCATGAAATGGACTTGGCTCAAAATGATGATGCGGGTGTTGTTGAATGCTTGGCGAATGCTCAAAAAAACCCAACGGATTCACAGGTTAACTATTTGTATAAAAAATGGCGAAATGAACGATATGGTGAAAGAGATGTGAGTAGCGCGACTGATATTTTAAAGAAAAAGCAGGCAGAACTTTCGGAAGGAGAAATATATATAAAGGAGAATCCTACTATTTTCGTTATTATCACAGCTATCATGAAAAGAATATTTTTGGCTGGTTTTGCGAATGAAATTTTATTTATAGATTCCAGCTCTTCATGTGACCAGAGCAATACAAGTGTGTCCTTTTTCTTTGTTCCTACGAAAGTAGGAGCTTCGCCAGTTGCAGTAGCCTTTCACACAAGTCACAATGAAATAAACTACTTATTGGTATTTAATGCCGTAAAGGAAGCATTGGAAAAAAATACTGAAGTTTTATTTTTACCTGCAGTTATAATGACTGATGATTCAGCAGCAATGCGAAATGCTCTTAGAGTGGTATTTCCGAACAGTATTTTATTATTATGTATTTTTCATGTAACTCAGGTACTATGGCGTTGGCTCTGATTAAAAGACAACAATGTTCCCAAAGAAAATCGTAAATTAATTATGAATATGTTTCGCGATATTTTGTTTTCCATTACCGAACAAAAAAGCTAACGATTGTTTTAAAAAGATGGAAGATCATGATGCAGTAAATAGCAACCCAAAAGTTATGAAGCTTTTAAAAGACCTGTGGGATAGACGTGAAGAATGGGCGTTAGCTTTTCGTCGACTTACGATAAACAGAGGACACAATACAAATAATTATTGCGAGGCTTCTATACGTATCTTCAAAGATATCGTTCTGCAGAGGTGTAAAGCTTTCAATATGTGTGCTTTGGCAGATTTCGTGCTTAAGACATTTGAAATATATCACCGAAAACGATTGATATATTTTGCTAATTCAAGATCCCGAAAAATGACACTAGATTATCAAAAATTTTTTGAAAGATCAAAAAATATTACAGAAGTTATACAGGTGGATGAAAAAACATTTAATGTCCAAAGCGGTAGTGGTGGTCGCTTTTGCAAACACCTACTAGCAGTTGAAAAGAAGTACGGTGTTATGTTTAAATATTCTTTACTGCTATCTGAAAATGATCGCCGGAAGCTTGCATATCTAGCTCTAGGAAAAGAAGTTCCACTATCGTTCTTTCAAGACATTAATGCACCCGAACAGGAAGGATCATGAAGTGAGCACACATCTGAGCAAGTGGAGTCGTTAAGAGAACCATCCCAGTTTATCATGCCTATTGACCAAATAGGTATTGAAAATTACAACATAATTTACAAAATAAATGATCAGTTTGCACGTATTGGTCAAGTTCTACAAACTGACGCAAATATGAGCAATATACCACAGTTACAGGTAGGAACTTTACCTGATTATTTATCAATTACTATATAGAATGTTTTTATTTACAGAAGTTTGCTGCAGTACTAGAATCTTTACAGACCCCATCACAAATTATGTCATTTCTGACACTCAAAACGGCCGGTAGGAGATCAAGGAAGATCAAAGTACAGCCAACATCCATTTCACGCAGAAAAGCTAGAGGTATTTCAGGAGGAAGAATTCAAGCTGGACGTCCTACGAAAATAGAAACTCAATATGTCAAAAAGCGACCCCATAATATAGCCTTCAATATTGAAAATAATTTACAGTGTGCCAAAAAACATTAAATAAGTCTACAATATCCAATTGTAACTTTTGAAAAAATAAATAATTCAAGTGCAATAATTATTGTTTTTTTTATACGCAAGAGAACACGTGCTGTATTGAAGTACTATTTCAAATTGTTTAGGCTGCGTAAAAGATGAATAATCCTACTCCAATACGGCACCATCTAGTGCAATATTCAAGTAGGGTTTTCATTCGTTTCCCGCCTTAAAACCCTATTCTAGCTGGTCGCCGACAGGGGGACGTATTAAAATAGCTTTTCTATTTACGCGTCCCGGTCGCAGATTTTTTTATTCTTAAATCTTGGTTGAAATATATCAGGTGGAGTGTATAAATCGGTTTTGTTTATTTGTATGACTAGTTGTACGACGTTTGACTGTCACGCGGGTGGATTGATTTCAATTCCTTGCGGTGGGTGTTTTCTTTATTGTTGGCACAAAAAAAATGTGTTTTAAAAAGCTTATTGCGTTTAGGTGATGTAATGAAAATTTGATTGTCAGACGGAAAACTCGGCAAGCGGCAAGACTATATACCCTACCTAAAGTATTTACAATCTTAAAACCTTGAAAAGTAATGTATATGTGACAGGTTTTTTTTTAAGGAAATGTTTATGTTGTAGCAATTCGAATAGGTTAGGTGAAACCACATTTTGTAAATTAATATAGCAAAACTAAAATTGAACTGGTAGTGCCATTTAAAAGTATTACTGAATACGTTGTTGCCCTGGAAAATATATTCACTAGTAAATTTGGAAAACTGGCTTGTTATCAAAATGTTGGAAATAAACAAAAAACCATTTTGTAACTTTTCATCAACCTTCTAAAGGCTTCCCTTTAGATTATTTCATTTCTTTATATATTAGAGTTCGTTTTTACTTTAGGTACTTTAAAATTCGCAAACCAAGATATTAAAACTTTCAAAACAAATAAAGTAAATACGAGGTTCTCGCCTTATATGTTTTTAGAATGTTTTTAAGTACACAAAAAAAATTGTTATAAGCTTTTAAAAATTTACGATTTATTTTTAAAACAATATTTCCCAGTTGGAAGATTGAAAAAGCAAGCTACACTGTTTTTCATTTCAGATATACTTATTGTTTACTCTTTATAATTCCAGTCAAACTCAACTCAAAATGCTTTATTGTCTAGAAAGGGTATTCACTGACAAAGCTAAAGAAAAACATTTTACAATAGTAAACTAAAAAAGCATACCATTAAAATAATACAATAAAACCTGAGAAAAAGGTGTTTATAAGTGAAAAATAGTCTAGCTATAACTTAACAAAGAATAACATAAGGTGTCTAGTAATATTTTACATACTAGACAAGACTTAAAGTAAAAAACTAAGAAAAAATATATAATATATATAAATGTGAGTTCACAAAATGCACATTATAGACAATACACTCTAAAAATTAAAGAAAAAAACAAGAAACAAAAGGAAACACAGATAAAACATACCAAAAGATCAGCTAATGCATAAAGGGACCAAAACATAATTAAAATTCAATTAAGACAGAAAATAATACAAAATTTTAGGCTCTGGGAGGGCCAAAAAACGTAAGAAGATAGTATTTATTTGATTATATGTGGTATATAGAAGAAATACAGTTAAAACATTCCGAAAGTCAGCAAATACATAAAAAGACGAAAACAGTTAAAATTATTAAAATTAAATTAAGTCAAAAAATCTTGTAAAATGTTCCAGGGCCAAAAACGTAAATAAAAAGATACATAGAAGGAAAACAGATCTAAACTAAAAGTTGATATTTAAAAACTCGTTTCCTCGCTAGGCTCTCGCACAAAATAGTTTTTTCATTTTTTTCCGAACTTAACCAGAAGTGAAATCGACCTGATATTTGGGGGCAGAGGGTTGAATAATTTTTTACCACAATATATGATTGAGTTCTTAATTGGGTTGATGTTGGAATAGGAAGGGAAATCACATTTATATTTCTTACATTGTAATCATGCTCCTCAGTTGATACATTTCTTTTTTTTTTTTGGCCTTGAGCTTAGCTTAATTAAATTATATAAATTTTTCTAAATCTAAAAGGAGCTATACATTTAGGAAGGTTCTTAGGTTAATTATTATGTGTATTAACTATATAAATAATAGGATAGAAATGGTATCGACATTAACGTCCTCAGAATTAGGTCCCTAATCCCCTACAAGAATAAAAATATAAATAGTTGAATATCTAAAATACCTACAAACCCAAAAATAAATTAAATACGGCAAAGGAAATATAGACATGGACACACACTTCTCATCCTGAGGCCAATGCAGGACATTTTATAACTATACGTATCACAGGGGGGGCCGGATAGGTAGGTTGATAAACATTTAAGGAAAGGAAACAAAGGAGGTCGATAACTAAGCAAATAGATCCCAAAAACTAAATAACCATTTTACAGTATCTTAAATAATTCATAAAAATTGTCTCTATATTAGTATCAGTACACACTTTACTCATGAAGGAAATATGATTTAATGGAAGTAAATGCAGTTTCGAAAGTTCAGAAGAAAGATATGATACGGCTTCTGTGTTATGGGAGCAGCTAAAAAGTCTGTGGTTTAGGTCATCTAATGATTCATTGTCACAAGAACATAATGAAGTGTGAGATAGTTTTAATTTTTCCAGGTGTTTGTTGAATCTTCCATGCCCCACCAGATACCTGAAATAAGACACAAACATTTTACGAGAGAGTTGCACTCTATGGATAAGAGGTTTCTCGTTTAGATTATGGTGGATTAATGAATACTGGTTAGTGGAGCTAAGTGCATTATTTATATATAACTGTTTCCAAGTCTCCCGTGTATTTTCTTTCATAATTCTATACAAATCTGAATGTGGGATCCCTTCTGAGGGAAGTCCCACTGATATTGCTTCCTTGGCGGCTTTATCCGCCAGTTCATTTCCAGATAGACCTAAGTGACCTTTTGCCCAAACGAATTTAATATCAGTTTCACTAGAGGTGAGTCTAGAGATTATATTTAAAATACTGGCAATAATTGGATGTTTGCAGTTAAGGTTGTTTTTTAGAGAGAACAATACAGACTGAGATTCAGATATTATGACCGCTTTAGATATTGTACTATCTAAACTCGCATATTCTAGAGCCTTTAGTAGGGCTAGCGCTTCGACCGAGAAAATTGATGAAAGTTTATGGCATTTGTACATTTTAGTTATTTTAGTTTGTGGGATTACAAAGGCACAGCCTACTCCATTGTTATTTTTTGATCCATCAGCATATATTTTGTAATAGGACTTAAACTGATCCAAAACTTCATTTAAAATACTTTCGTTTAGTATTTGTAACTCCGTGAATTTGGGAAGGATTACTTCCATATTTAATTAAATAATGTTAAATGGGTTTACAAATAAAAAATAATTATCCCATTTCAGAATAACATCATTGTATTTTGCTGTTGTAGTGAAAGCTTCAGCAAGCGGAGGGCTATTTTTATTGGACCAAAATGGTAGTGTTAGGTTGTCTATAGCTAGTTTATTTACTTTAATAGATTGTTATTGTTGTATTGCATATTTTTTAATAAAAATTTCTCCGCTAATACTTTTCTTGAAATGTACCAACGATTAACCTCAAAGCTTGAACTATATCAATTTTTTTAAGGCGTGAATTACAAGCTGCTTCATAAAATATTGCTCCGTTGTCTAACAGAGATCTAGTAAATGCCTTATAGAACATTAGGGATGTTCTATAGGGCATCTGCTCTGAGAATGTTCAGACTTTTTTCGGCTTTATCTATAACGTGATTAATATGGTCGTTCCAAGATAATTTTTGATCCAAAAATACGCCCAGATATCTAATGGAGCTAACCCATCGGATACAAGTATTATTAAGTGTAATGGAATCCTCTTTAACAAGCCGGTGGCGTGAAAAAATTAATATGGCGGATTTATTATTGGATATACTAAAACCATTTTCAGAGAAGTATGTATTACAAAGGTACATGATATTATTTAAAATAGATCTACATCCTAACATATTTTTTTGTTTTGAAAAAATGCATAGGTCATCAGCAAACTGCAATATAGTAACATTCATACCCCAAGAATGTAAATCAGCTGTGTATAAATTAAACAATAGGGGACTCAGTACAGACCCCTGTGGTAAACCAGATGAGACTGACCTAAAGTCAGTGAGCCCGCTGCCAAGTCTGACAGAAATCTTACGATCAACAAACAGCCTAACTAAATTTAATACAAAACCCTCAGGTATATTGAAACTTTTTAATTTTTCCGCAAGAATATTCAGATTCACATTTTCGTATGCACTTGATACATCCAAAAATAGAGCTGCTAAGTAATCATTATCAGAAAATGTGTTTTGTATGTCGGTAACAAGGTGAGCTAGAGAATCTCGCCTAAAACCAAATTGGCAAGGGGGTAGGAGCTTTTGCGATTCATACCACCATTCCAATAGACGTTTCAGGATTCTCTCAAGTGTTTTTAAAACACAGGATGAAATTCAGGTTTTCCGGGTTTATTAATAGGTACAATTATTGATTTTTTAATGCAAGGGATGTCATCACCTCTCATTATAATATTGTTGAAAGCCAAACAAAGAAGAGTTTTAGTGGAATTTGGTAAATTTTCGAGCATACTATAGGTAATACCATCCAAACCAGGGGAAGTGTCTTTTTGTTTCTTTATATTATTATTAAGCTCTATTATTGATATAGGTTGCAGTAAGATATTAAGCTCTATTATTGATATAGGTTGCAGTAAGAAATGATTTGTGTCTGTCAAGGTTTTGGGGATTTCTAGATTGACCATATCTGGTGCAATTTTTTTTTAAGAACAATTCAGCCGTCTCGCTTGTCATAGAATTAGTAAGAATAGAATTTAATCCACCTTTAATTGAGTTAACTTTTCTCCAGATTTTAGAAGCTGGAGTTTGCGGATTTAGGCTACTACAAAAGGTACGCCATTTCTGTCTAGCTTTAATATGCAGTTGAGAGTTTTTTGATCCAGTTTTTGTGAGAACGTAGTCCAGTCAGCGTTTTTAAGATTCCATCCCAGAGATATGCTGTTGGAAGCATTATGTTGTATAGACTCATTGATAGTCAACTTAATCGGAAAATGATCAGATCCGACCTTGGAGAATTTCCCAGTTTGACTTATTATACATATTAGATATGATAGTTAAATCCAGTGCAGACCCCGTGTTATTCGGTCTTCCGAGTCTAGTGATTTCACCTTCATTCCTGATGACTAGATTTTGGAAATTCTCCAATGCATCAGTGAGTTTACTCCAAAACTATCATTTTTTGAACATCCCCAAATGTAATTATGAGCGTTAAAGTCACCAGCTATAATACAATATTTATTTACCATGGAAAATATCTGTTGATATTGATTACAAGAATATGGTACATTCGGAGGCCTATAAATTGACACGCAGGAAATTTCAATGTTGTTAAAAGTAATATTGACACCACAAATTTCCGTCCTATTATTATTTAAAGCAGAAAAATCGATAATAGAAAAGGGAAAGGATTTCTTGACAAAAACGGCAACACCGCCCTTACCTCCAGGTCTATCCTGATATATGGTAATTAGGTTTATACCAAGTTTCACAAATAAAGCCTACATCAAAATTAGTATCTTTAGCTAGATTTTTTAAAAAGTTGTGATTCGAAAAAGCAGATCTAGCGTTCCAGTGAATTATAGTTAATTTTGTAGTGAAGAGAATAACTAATGTAGATTCAATAATTTTACTGATATTATCAATAATGTCACTCATATTAAAAGGAGGTATATCTTTAATAGAAGAGGAGCTATACATTTAGGAAGGTTCTTAGGTTAATTATTATGTGTATTAACTATATAAATAATAGGATAGAAATGGTATCGACATTAACGTCCTCAGAATTAGGTCCCTAATCCCCTACAAGAATAAAAATATAAATAGTTGAATATCTAAAATACCTACAAACCCAAAAATAAATTAAATACGGCAAAGGAAATATAGACATGGACACACACTTCTCATCCTGAGGCCAATGCAGGACATTTTATAACTATACGTATCACAGGGGGGGGCCGGATAGGTAGGTTGATAAACATTTAAGGAAAGGAAACAAAGGAGGTCGATAACTAAGCAAATAGATCCCAAAAACTAAATAACCATTTTACAGTATCTTAAATAATTCATAAAAATTGTCTCTATATTAGTATCAGTACACACTTTACTCATGAAGGAAATATGATTTAATGGAAGTAAATGCAGTTTCGAAAGTTCAGAAGAAAGATATGATACGGCTTCTGTGTTATGGGAGCAGCTAAAAAGTCTGTGGTTTAGGTCATCTAATGATTCATTGTCACAAGAACATAATGAAGTGTGAGATAGTTTTAATTTTTCCAGGTGTTTGTTGAATCTTCCATGCCCCACCAGATACCTGAAATAAGACACAAACATTTTACGAGAGAGTTGCACTCTATGGATAAGAGGTTTCTCGTTTAGATTATGGTGGATTAATGAATACTGGTTAGTGGAGCTAAGTGCATTATTTATATATAACTGTTTCCAAGTCTCCCGTGTATTTTCTTTCATAGTTCTATACAAATCTGAATGTGGGATCCCTTCTGAGGGAAGTCCCACTGATATTGCTTCCTTGGCGGCTTTATCCGCCAGTTCATTTCCAGATAGACCTAAGTGACCTTTTGCCCAAACGAATTTAATATCAGTTTCACTAGAGGTGAGTCTAGAGATTATATTTAAAATACTGGCAATAATTGGATGTTTGCAGTTAAGGTTGTTTTTTAGAGAGAACAATACAGACTGAGATTCAGATATTATGACCGCTTTAGATATTGTACTATCTAAACTCGCATATTCTAGAGCCTTTAGTAGGGCTAGCGCTTCGACCGAGAAAATTGATGAAAGTTTATGGCATTTGTACATTTTAGTTATTTTAGTTTGTGGGATTACAAAGGCACAGCCTACTCCATTGTTATTTTTTGATCCATCAGCATATATTTTGTAATAGGACTTAAACTGATCCAAAACTTCATTTAAAATACTTTCGTTTAGTATTTGTAACTCCGTGAATTTGGGAAGGATTACTTCCATATTTAATTAAATAATGTTAAATGGGTTTACAAATAAAAAATAATTATCCCATTTCAGAATAACATCATTGTATTTTGCTGTTGTAGTGAAAGCTTCAGCAAGCGGAGGGCTATTTTTATTGGACCAAAATGGTAGTGTTAGGTTGTCTATAGCTAGTTTATTTACTTTAATAGATTGTTATTGTTGTATTGCATATTTTTTAATAAAAATTTCTCCGCTAATACTTTTCTTGAAATGTACCAACGATTAACCTCAAAGCTTGAACTATATCAATTTTTTTAAGGCGTGAATTACAAGCTGCTTCATAAAATATTGCTCCGTTGTCTAACAGGGATCTAGTAAATGCCTTATAGAACATTAGGGATGTTCTATAAGGCATCTGCTCTGAGAATGTTCAGACTTTTTTCGGCTTTATCTATAACGTGATTAATATGGTCGTTCCAAGATAATTTTTGATCCAAAAATACGCCCAGATATCTAATGGAGCTAACCCATCGGATACAAGTATTATTAAGTGTAATGGAATCCTCTTTAACAAGCCGGTGGCGTGAAAAAATTAATATGGCGGATTTATTATTGGATATACTAAAACCATTTTCAGAGAAGTATGTATTACAAAGGTACATGATATTATTTAAAATAGATCTACATCCTAACATATTTTTTTGTTTTGAAAAAATGCATAGGTCATCAGCAAACTGCAATATAGTAACATTCATACCCCAAGAATGTAAATCAGCTGTGTATAAATTAAACAATAGGGGACTCAGTACAGACCCCTGTGGTAAACCAGATGAGACTGACCTAAAGTCAGTGAGCCCGCTGCCAAGTCTGACAGAAATCTTACGATCAACAAACAGCCTAACTAAATTTAATACAAAACCCTCAGGTATATTGAAACTTTTTAATTTTTCCGCAAGAATATTCAGATTCACATTTTCGTATGCACTTGATACATCCAAAAATAGAGCTGCTAAGTAATCATTATCAGAAAATGTGTTTTGTATGTCGGTAACAAGGTGAGCTAGAGAATCTCGCCTAAAACCAAATTGGCAAGGGGGTAGGAGCTTTTGCGATTCATACCACCATTCCAATAGACGTTTCAGGATTCTCTCAAGTGTTTTTAAAACACAGGATGAAATTCAGGTTTTCCGGGTTTATTAATAGGTACAATTATTGATTTTTTAATGCAAGGGATGTCATCACCTCTCATTATAATATTGTTGAAAGCCAAACAAAGAAGAGTTTTAGTGGAATTTGGTAAATTTTCGAGCATACTATAGGTAATACCATCCAAACCAGGGGAAGTGTCTTTTTGTTTCTTTATATTATTATTAAGCTCTATTATTGATATAGGTTGCAGTAAGATATTAAGCTCTATTATTGATATAGGTTGCAGTAAGAAATGATTTGTGTCTGTCAAGGTTTTGGGGATTTCTAGATTGACCATATCTGGTGCAATTTTTTTTTAAGAACAATTCAGCCGTCTCGCTTGTCATAGAATTAGTAAGAATAGAATTTAATCCACCTTTAATTGAGTTAACTTTTCTCCAGATTTTAGAAGCTGGAGTTTGCGGATTTAGGCTACTACAAAAGGTACGCCATTTCTGTCTAGCTTTAATATGCAGTTGAGAGTTTTTTGATCCAGTTTTTGTGAGAACGTAGTCCAGTCAGCGTTTTTAAGATTCCATCCCAGAGATATGCTGTTGGAAGCATTATGTTGTATAGACTCATTGATAGTCAACTTAATCGGAAAATGATCAGATCCGACCTTGGAGAATTTCCCAGTTTGACTTATTATACATATTAGATATGATAGTTAAATCCAGTGCAGACCCCGTGTTATTCGGTCTTCCGAGTCTAGTGATTTCACCTTCATTCCTGATGACTAGATTTTGGAAATTCTCCAATGCATCAGTGAGTTTACTCCAAAACTATCATTTTTTGAACATCCCCAAATGTAATTATGAGCGTTAAAGTCACCAGCTATAATACAATATTTATTTACCATGGAAAATATCTGTTGATATTGATTACAAGAATATGGTACATTCGGAGGCCTATAAATTGACACGCAGGAAATTTCAATGTTGTTAAAAGTAATATTGACACCACAAATTTCCGTCCTATTATTATTTAAAGCAGAAAAATCGATAATAGAAAAGGGAAAGGATTTCTTGACAAAAACGGCAACACCGCCCTTACCTCCAGGTCTATCCTGATATATGGTAATTAGGTTTATACCAAGTTTCACAAATAAAGCCTACATCAAAATTAGTATCTTTAGCTAGATTTTTTAAAAAGTTGTGATTCGAAAAAGCAGATCTAGCGTTCCAGTGAATTATAGTTAATTTTGTAGTGAAGAGAATAACTAATGTAGATTCAATAATTTTACTGATATTATCAATAATGTCACTCATATTAAAAGGAGGTATATCTTTAATAGAAGAGGAGCTATACATTTAGGAAGGTTCTTAGGTTAATTATTATGTGTATTAACTATATAAATAATAGGATAGAAATGGTATCGACATTAACGTCCTCAGAATTAGGTCCCTAATCCCCTACAAGAATAAAAATATAAATAGTTGAATATCTAAAATACCTACAAACCCAAAAATAAATTAAATACGGCAAAGGAAATATAGACATGGACACACACTTCTCATCCTGAGGCCAATGCAGGACATTTTATAACTATACGTATCACAGGGGGGGGCCGGATAGGTAGGTTGATAAACATTTAAGGAAAGGAAACAAAGGAGGTCGATAACTAAGCAAATAGATCCCAAAAACTAAATAACCATTTTACAGTATCTTAAATAATTCATAAAAATTGTCTCTATATTAGTATCAGTACACACTTTACTCATGAAGGAAATATGATTTAATGGAAGTAAATGCAGTTTCGAAAGTTCAGAAGAAAGATATGATACGGCTTCTGTGTTATGGGAGCAGCTAAAAAGTCTGTGGTTTAGGTCATCTAATGATTCATTGTCACAAGAACATAATGAAGTGTGAGATAGTTTTAATTTTTCCAGGTGTTTGTTGAATCTTCCATGCCCCACCAGATACCTGAAATAAGACACAAACATTTTACGAGAGAGTTGCACTCTATGGATAAGAGGTTTCTCGTTTAGATTATGGTGGATTAATGAATACTGGTTAGTGGAGCTAAGTGCATTATTTATATATAACTGTTTCCAAGTCTCCCGTGTATTTTCTTTCATAGTTCTATACAAATCTGAATGTGGGATCCCTTCTGAGGGAAGTCCCACTGATATTGCTTCCTTGGCGGCTTTATCCGCCAGTTCATTTCCAGATAGACCTAAGTGACCTTTTGCCCAAACGAATTTAATATCAGTTTCACTAGAGGTGAGTCTAGAGATTATATTTAAAATACTGGCAATAATTGGATGTTTGCAGTTAAGGTTGTTTTTTAGAGAGAACAATACAGACTGAGATTCAGATATTATGACCGCTTTAGATATTGTACTATCTAAACTCGCATATTCTAGAGCCTTTAGTAGGGCTAGCGCTTCGACCGAGAAAATTGATGAAAGTTTATGGCATTTGTACATTTTAGTTATTTTAGTTTGTGGGATTACAAAGGCACAGCCTACTCCATTGTTATTTTTTGATCCATCAGCATATATTTTGTAATAGGACTTAAACTGATCCAAAACTTCATTTAAAATACTTTCGTTTAGTATTTGTAACTCCGTGAATTTGGGAAGGATTACTTCTATATTTTATTAAATAATGTTAAATGGGTTTACAAATAAAAAATAATTATCCCATTTCAGAATAACATCATTGTATTTTGCTGTTGTAGTGAAAGCTTCAGCAAGCGGAGGGCTATTTTTATTGGACCAAAATGGTAGTGTTAGGTTGTCTATAGCTAGTTTATTTACTTTAATAGATTGTTATTGTTGTATTGCATATTTTTTAATAAAAATTTCTCCGCTAATACTTTTCTTGAAATGTACCAACGATTAACCTCAAAGCTTGAACTATATCAATTTTTTTAAGGCGTGAATTACAAGCTGCTTCATAAAATATTGCTCCGTTGTCTAACAGGGATCTAGTAAATGCCTTATAGAACATTAGGGATGTTCTATAAGGCATCTGCTCTGAGAATGTTCAGACTTTTTTCGGCTTTATCTATAACGTGATTAATATGGTCGTTCCAAGATAATTTTTGATCCAAAAATACGCCCAGATATCTAATGGAGCTAACCCATCGGATACAAGTATTATTAAGTGTAATGGAATCCTCTTTAACAAGCCGGTGGCGTGAAAAAATTAATATGGCGGATTTATTATTGGATATACTAAAACCATTTTCAGAGAAGTATGTATTACAAAGGTACATGATATTATTTAAAATAGATCTACATCCTAACATATTTTTTTGTTTTGAAAAAATGCATAGGTCATCAGCAAACTGCAATATAGTAACATTCATACCCCAAGAATGTAAATCAGCTGTGTATAAATTAAACAATAGGGGACTCAGTACAGACCCCTGTGGTAAACCAGATGAGACTGACCTAAAGTCAGTAAGCCCGCTGCCAAGTCTGACAGAAATCTTACGATCAACAAACAGCCTAACTAAATTTAATACAAAACCCTCAGGTATATTGAAACTTTTTAATTTTTCCGCAAGAATATTCAGATTCACATTTTCGTATGCACTTGATACATCCAAAAATAGAGCTGCTAAGTAATCATTATCAGAAAATGTGTTTTGTATGTCGGTAACAAGGTGAGCTAGAGAATCTCGCCTAAAACCAAATTGGCAAGGGGGTAGGAGCTTTTGCGATTCATACCACCATTCCAATAGACGTTTCAGGATTCTCTCAAGTGTTTTTAAAACACAGGATGAAATTCAGGTTTTCCGGGTTTATTAATAGGTACAATTATTGATTTTTTAATGCAAGGGATGTCATCACCTCTCATTATAATATTGTTGAAAGCCAAACAAAGAAGAGTTTTAGTGGAATTTGGTAAATTTTCGAGCATACTATAGGTAATACCATCCAAACCAGGGGAAGTGTCTTTTTGTTTCTTTATATTATTATTAAGCTCTATTATTGATATAGGTTGCAGTAAGATATTAAGCTCTATTATTGATATAGGTTGCAGTAAGAAATGATTTGTGTCTGTCAAGGTTTTGGGGATTTCTAGATTGACCATATCTGGTGCAATTTTTTTTTAAGAACAATTCAGCCGTCTCGCTTGTCATAGAATTAGTAAGAATAGAATTTAATCCACCTTTAATTGAGTTAACTTTTCTCCAGATTTTAGAAGCTGGAGTTTGCGGATTTAGGCTACTACAAAAGGTACGCCATTTCTGTCTAGCTTTAATATGCAGTTGAGAGTTTTTTGATCCAGTTTTTGTGAGAACGTAGTCCAGTCAGCGTTTTTAAGATTCCATCCCAGAGATATGCTGTTGGAAGCATTATGTTGTATAGACTCATTGATAGTCAACTTAATCGGAAAATGATCAGATCCGACCTTGGAGAATTTCCCAGTTTGACTTATTATACATATTAGATATGATAGTTAAATCCAGTGCAGACCCCGTGTTATTCGGTCTCCCGAGTCTAGTGATTTCACCTTCATTCCTGATGACTAGATTTTGGAAATTCTCCAATGCATCAGTGAGTTTACTCCAAAACTATCATTTTTTGAACATCCCCAAATGTAATTATGAGCGTTAAAGTCACCAGCTATAATACAATATTTATTTACCATGGAAAATATCTGTTGATATTGATTACAAGAATATGGTACATTCGGAGGCCTATAAATTGACACGCAGGAAATTTCAATGTTGTTAAAAGTAATATTGACACCACAAATTTCCGTCCTATTATTATTTAAAGCAGAAAAATCGATAATAGAAAAGGGAAAGGATTTCTTGACAAAAACGGCAACACCGCCCTTACCTCCAGGTCTATCCTGATATATGGTAATTAGGTTTATACCAAGTTTCACAAATAAAGCCTACATCAAAATTAGTATCTTTAGCTAGATTTTTTAAAAAGTTGTGATTCGAAAAAGCAGATCTAGCGTTCCAGTGAATTATAGTTAATTTTGTAGTGAAGAGAATAACTAATGTAGATTCAATAATTTTACTGATATTATCAATAATGTCACTCATATTAAAAGGAGGTATATCTTTAATAGAAGAGCTAATTTGGTGTTTTAAATTTTCGTTAATTTTATTTGCTAAAGATGTAAGGTCATCATGGGATTTTATTTGCTGCGATTCAATCCAGGGTATACCTGAATAGGACCAATCAAACTTCCTACATATAGGCTCAAAATTGGGACTTCTTTCATTAACTTTTTATAATTCGAACTATCAGTAGAAGTACTAGGCTGAGCCAATGACATTTCAGTAATTTTCTTAGGAATATGATTATTATTTTGTGGGCTACCTTTATATGTATTTAACTCGGGAAATTCTGTATGTGACGACATGAGTGGAGCAAATTGGTTTTTTGAGACTAAGTTTGCATAGGAAGGGAGATTAACCACTTTTTCGGCTTCGTTAATAGAGATATTGAGATTTGCCATTGCTGATTAATATATTTAGGACACGTTCTGTCAGTAGATGAATGAGAATCAGATTTACAATGAAAGCACTTTTTTGCAACCATCGCACATATTGTTTTCATCTAATTCCTTACTACACTTTCTACACCGTTTTTTACCTTTACATTGCTTAGCAGAATGTCCGTGACCCAAACAATTAAAGCACTGCGATACGGGAGAATACCATATATCTACTTCATGTCTAAGCCTATACATATAAATAAATTGGGTTAATTCTAACTTATCAAACGTTATGACTATTTGCTGTCTGAGAACACGAATGGATTTTCCTTCTTTGTCAGATACATATTTGTATCGCCTTTGAACTGATTTTATTGGAATTGATTTCTGTATTTTTTAAATACGAAGCATATAGTTTCTAATACGAATAAACAGGCAAGTGCCAAAATATTGTGTTCTAAGAGCAGATACTTGCAAGAATCTCTCACTTTAGCTTTAAACAAATATTTAATTGCTCTTTTTTGCAAAACAAAAACACTTTGAAAAGTTGTGCACAACAAGTACCCCAGAAACAAACACCGTACTTTAAGTGCGACTCAATTAATGCGTAATATGAGGATCTTACTATGCTACCATCTAGTTCATTTGATAAAATTCTGATAGCATAGCAGTTTGATGCCAGTTTTGATTGTAATAACTTAATATTCAAATTCAAATTCTAAACAATTTATTTGTCAAAATTAGCAAATCACTGCAGGTTGTATATTAAAAGTTGCTAACTAACTGACAAAATGGACAGCCCCTCGATTAGGGAACCGTTTAACATTATGCACCGGCCCAGTACATACGCGAAGCTGCCCGAAGACATAAAAACTAAGGATTATAATTTAAACTGGTATTTTAAGTTGACAAAAATTTAAATAATTGTAATTTAGCGCATATGGGTGAACTGTGGATGGAAATAATGCTACATATATATAAAAAAATATAAAATACTCAATGTGCGGAGACGGAGCCCCAGAGCAAGAGAGAGCGGAACGGCAGGGTCGACAGGAACAAAACGCGATCACATGCAATATGACATTCAAACTTTAACCGACAATGAATGTAAACGGCCAAGAATTTGTTATTAGTAAGATTCTGAAGGATACTAGCCTCTAAACGATTTTCACGCCAAGTCATGCCCAAAAGACATTACATTTGTTTTAGAAATATTTAAAGCCAATTTACTTGCATCAGTCTTAATTATCTCCATATCAGAGTTAACAATTTCACTAAGTCTTTCGATGTTATTGTCATGCCAAAGTATCGTAGCGTCATCCGCGAAAAGGGTGAACTGGTCTCTTATGTTGATGCCTGCAAAGTCATTAAGTTACAACAAAAAAATAAAAATTAAGATACCATGCACTAAATACAAGACATATTTTGATTGACTATTTTATTATGATAATTAACATTATTAATAATAATTTTTTCAGAAAGTTGACATATTGCCTAAATATTTCCACATACTTGTCACGCTCTCAAACTTTTGGAAATCCCCAGGTATATGACTGGTAGGTGCTTTGAACTAAATTGCCTTCCTTTTTTGACCCCGTAATCACCACCAATATTTTATTATCAAGCGGTGTGCTATGGATCTTCAAATATCGAAAGGCCGACAAGAATGCTGTAGATTATATCTTATTCGGTAAACTTTGTCTTCAAAAATTGGCAAATAATGCCAATTAATTACTAGTTATTATGTTAATAATCACCCCTCAAAAAAAATCCGCTATTTATACATGACGTAATTTCATCCTTTTTTTTGCAATTGTTGTGATACGTCCCCACATTGTTTTTTTATCGCCCAGCTGTCCCATGCTGGTTGTTGGTTGTCACCTCACTCAGTGTTACTACTAATACTACTAGTTTACTAAGCAGTCGAAAGACTTAAGACACTCGATCTGCTTATAAACAAAAAGTTAAAAGTTTTTGTGTCAAATTGTAGCTTATTTATATGTACCACTTAATATGTTGCTGGATTTGCATAATCCGCAGTGATTTTTTTCCAAATTTAGTTTCGTTAACTAACTTAACTTAAAGGTAGGTTATTACAGACTACAAATTAGAGTATTATTAAACTGAAGTGGTCTTGGAAAATCTCCCATCACACTTTCAATTACTGACTTAGCCTGTATTTGAAATAAAATAAAACCTGAGATTTTGATAATTTGATATTTTCAGGTAATTTACGGGGTGTTTTGTGCTTGTGAAGTTGCATACTTTACTTATATCTATGCAAAAGTTGATAAGAAATACTATCAACAAGTAACGTCGCATACAAGAGGAGCAGTTTTGGCTGGGCGAGCTATTTCCGGAATATTAGGCCAATTGTTAATATCATTTAAAGTTATGGATTATAGACAACTAAATTATATAACATTTGGAGGTAATGTTAGTTTTATTTATTAATACTTATTGTTTTATTACATAATAGTAAGATATGAGCATTGCATTTCACCAATATATCTGAAAGAATAATTTTTGTTATATTTATATATTTTCTTCATTTTTATTGTTTTTTTTTCAGCATTGGTAGTAGCCACATTATGGTGTTTATTTTTGCCTCATGTAAGAAAATCTATTTACTTCCATCAAGATCCATCAGAGCAAATTGTTTTTACCAAAAAAACAAAAGCCGGATTTAAACTAATGTGGCGGTATTTAAAGGATGGTTATTCCAGTATTTATGTCATCAAATGGTCGATCTGGTGGTCCTTGGCTACTTGTGGATTTATTCAAGTACAAGTCTACATGCAGCCTCTCTGGACAGCTATTGTTAACGATCCTAACCAACCCATATACAATGGTGCAGTAGAATCGATATTGACGGTGTTAGGATTTTTAGGAACATTAACTGCTGGCGTTCTTAAAGTAGAATGGAAAACAAAAGGAGAGCTAGCGTTAACGTGCTGCTCTCTTTTACAGGGATTTATGTTATTGATTTCGTCACAAACGCAATATGTGGTCGTGAGCTACATTTGTTATGTTGCTTTTGGAGTATTGTATTATTTGGTAATTACTGTGGCAAGCAGTGAAATTGCTAAGTTAATTAAAGAGGATAGTCATGGACTTATTTTTGGAATAAATACTTTTGTCGCGTTATTCTTCCAGACAGTTTTGACGCTAGTGGTAGTTACTAGTCGCATTGGATTCGCATTGACACCAAGGAAACAGTATTTTGTTTATGGTATTTTTCATATATTTTTAGGAGCTCTTTATGTTATCATTGGGTTAGCTAGTTGGATAGCAAGTAAACGGGACTACAGAAGAGCCAGTACAGTAGCAGAAACACCAGCTAGAACTGCTATATGATTGTTTATTGTATATTAGACGACACTAACTCTAATCTTTAATAACATAAAGATAAAGGTATTGCTAAAGTTGTGGTGTCCTGACGTTCTGGTTCACTGACTATTAATTAAATCGGCTGTTATTTCAAACAATTAAAGGGGGTTAACCTTAGGAATATTTTATCACATAATTGAAGTTTTAATGATTCAACTGTCCATTTTAACCACCGAATTCACTAATTAGGCTTAAGAGTTAAACCAGATCTATTTTCCATGGCAATTAAAACTCTCAGTTCGTCAACTGTGTTTTGCATCTCACTGTCGTATTTTGTACTTGTGATAATTTAAAAAAAAATAATTGTTTCCTTGTCGCAAATGTCATATTAAACCTCTAACTGTCAAGTTGACAGGCTTAAATTTAAAACCCTTTGGTGAATACGGCTGTTAATATTTATTATTGACTAACTTGAATAATTTATCATGGAATGCTAAGCGAAACTCTTTATTAAGGCATATTTTTTATTCTTTAGTATCATAATCGGACCCTTTTGTAGCACGTATAAGAATATAAACCTTTCCATCAGTGGCGGCTCGTGCGATTTTAAAATGGGTGTTTAATATTTTTTAATCCGGCACTCTTAAACAATCTGATGAACAGCGTGTATAGTTTATTGTTTATTTGTACAAAAAACCCATCTTACGATTTTTGCTTTTCGCGAACTTCAATCACTCCAGCGTTAAAGTATGTTTCAAGAAATCAATTACTTCTCAATGCTTTGAATGCTTAATATGGCAAGCGAATTTAATCGATCTTGCAGCATTGTATTTCTGAGCAATGATTTAATTATTTTAATTATGTAGAAAAAGAATGTTTACTTTCGACACAGGTCACTGGAATCATACAGATTAATTTTAATAATAGGAAAGTTTCACTAAAGCATTAAGTCAGGTTTCTATCGAAAAAAATGTGTAAAATTACTAATTCGCTTACCGCATGATGGAAATCTTTTCTGCTATAAATAACACAAGTCATTTTTAAGCTTTGCTTTCTCAAAAAAGTTATAGGTTCTTGTAACTTTATCAAAATCATTTGTAATAAAATTCTCTTCATATTCCTTAAATTTCTCAAAGAAAAACAGTTTTATGCTAGAAGATGATGATCTGTAAACAGAAAACCATCTTTGGCCTGGTTAATGAGGGATATCACACACTTCTTTTGTTTGTTGCGAAAAGGAAATTGACTGATTACGCTTCTTTGGTGGTGAAGTTGAACGATCTAAGTTAGGAATAATGTAATGGCGTTGCCAAAACTGATTAAAAATCCGTTTATTGTATCCAAAGACCGAGATTGAAATTCTTTAAAAAGGATTTCACAGTGTGCCATTATTTAAGCACATAAAACTCAATAAAAAAAATGTTCATTATTTAAATAACCCAATATCATCTCAGTTTGATTAATTGAATTAAAGTCATTTTCGGGGGTGTCTTTGCTACTACTAATTTATTGCTATGCATTAAGTTTTTATATGCATAGCAATGTGCATAGAATGCGTATAGATATTCTTTTCTTATAATAGTTTGTACACCCCCTTCACATCCTTACTTAACGGCCGCTCCGTCATAGGTTTGACCTTCTCATTGATTTGCGGAAATAGTAAGTAATTCCAACTCTTTCTTAATTTCTCTGGCGATGTCATTGGCACTAGGTGACACAGGTTTAAAACATTTTCAGAAATGGTGATGAATTTGCCCATTTCGTTCATATCTTAAAACAATAAGTTGTTGCGTAGAAATATCAGTGCTTGCATCACGCTGAACCGCTACAAACCGCGCTTGTGATACCTGTTTTTTTTATTTCTTCTTGACAAACTATTAAAATGGAATCTGTTAGTTGGAACAAATTTTGTCGTACCTGTAAAAATATTATTTCCTTGTAAATGTTGTTTCATAGCCATGTCGATCCATGATACAAAATCAATTGGATCCGGTATATCCCATATTCCTGGATTTAAACTTTTGATAAGCCGAGACAACATATAGCAATTTTTCGTGACTTGCTGATTGAAGTCTTTTGTCAATTTTCGGTAGGCAGAATCTAATAATTGACGAATAACAGCATATCCGACAGCTGCAATACATTTTTAAATGAAATTAAAAAGCTTCACGTTTTTTAATTATTGTGGATAAATGAGGTAGGAGGTAGAACCCTAACACCCGTTTTTGTCCATTCTGTAGTTGTTTCATGGTAAAAAATTAAACAAGTTAACTAAATGAAGCATCTAATTTATCACATCCGCATAACCAGGAAGTTTTTTTATACTTAAAAGTGCGTTTAAAACTTTTTATGGTACAATATTGAGTTTGATAATTAATATCGGGCCGAGATGGTCCATTATTTTTAATAATTACCCGCTATTCAAAATTATGTTAGTTTTCTTTAATAAATTCCGCCGAAAACAATTCCATTTTCGACTCTACACTACGGTGACAAGACTGACAAAATTACGCCGCATAGAAATATTTTCATGCAGTGCACTCGATCATGCTAAATTTAACATATAAAATAACAACTGCGTTGTCTGTTTCACAAATTTGACTACGTCTCTTTCTAACCACATGGGTCCTCGTATACTTTGCGCGTTCATTCCGAATATCGCGCCGGCTAGAGCTTGTTAAAATGAAAATGTTCCGTGGCGCCTGAAACAAATAAAGCTGAACATTTCCGAAAATAATTAAAATAATAAAATATGAAGTTATATGTTGGCAAATGACCGGTCTGAACTTGTCACTTGTAACATTTATGGTCCGGTCACTTATGCTTATTTATACGGTCATTTTTAAAAACGTTCGAAAGTATGCCAAAAAGGTTTTCTTTATCTTAATTTTTCAATTTTCAGATCAAATTTGACCTATTAAATAAAAAATCGGTAAATTTCCTTTACCAGGAATTTCCAACGGACTTGATAAAAAAAAATTTGGCACCTAGGGACGCCAAAACGCGAAGATATGTAAGACTTGAGAGGGTGATTTTTTCAGATTACAAACATTTTATTTGGCTGCCATTTTGTTCCGTCATCTTAAATTAGTACCACACTTTTACTAGTTCATCTCTATACTACAATTAGTTATGGCACACAATTTGAAATCAGTTCATTAAGTTGTTTTTTAGGCTGATTTTTTAAATATTTTATTAAGTCGCCATTTTGTTCCTCCATCTTGGTTTCGTACCAAAATTTTACTAGTTGATTCGTACATAATACTTGATTTTTATGCAAAATTTGAGGTAAATTGGATTATCACTTTTAACATTTCACTAGGCCGCCATTTTGTTTTGCCATATTGGATTTTTACAAAAATGTTACCAGGTCATCCCCATATGTCCCTTAATTTATGACCAAAATATGAAGTCAATCGGGTAAGTAGTTCTTTAGCTATGCCGCGAACAGACAGACAGACCGGCGGAACCGAGAAAACATGTTTTGTGTCATCTAGGGGAAGATCTGAAAAAATTCTCGGAGTGTAATTTTTTTACGATTACAATACTTCACTTTTATGAGGGAAGCAAAAAAGGCATTTGTATTCAAACAGTTATTTATAAACAGGTCACTTACAAAGGTAAATGACTAATCATTTTAGGTTATTAATGCGGCATTTTTCTAAAACTGGTTGTATATAATAAGTAAATGACCTGGCTCGGTGGTAGGATACTCGACTTTGGAACCAAATTCTGAGTCTATATTAAAACAAGGATTTTTTTAACAAAACTTATACTGTTAAGTGGATGTCTCGTTAGAGTTAGGTTAGCCCAGCCCCCGTGGATGAAAATCATTAAAGTTATAAAATCCAGTGGCGGCTCGTAATCAACTTTTCAGGGGGGTCAATACATATAAACCACAAACAGCCGTATTCACTAAAGAGGTTTAAATTTTAAACCTTAGGTCTAAGTCTTAAACCCCCTTAAACTGTATTCACAAAGCAAAGTTAGATCCCCCTTTAGGTCTAAATTTAGACCATCGCTAAACCCGGTACTAAACACTTAAACCTGTCAGGGGTTTAAAATTTCCAAAATGGCCGCATTCACTAAAAGGTTCTAAAGTCATTTTAGACCGACAAATGTCAAATTTAGATCCAAAAGTTAGTCCTACCTTTTAGATGCGTTTAAGAAAAGTTATAATTCACTGTTCACCTTAGTATAAATCTATCAATTTAGCAAAAAACACAATTCAAATTGGTCGCCTATTTCCCTTAAAGCAGGCCGGACCACCACTATTATTTAAAAGTATTTAGGAAGAATATTACACTTGGAAATTAACATAGAAATAATTTGTCATGAAAAATGGTGTTATGTTTTCAATATGTTTTTAGCGTATTGTTTTCATTGGAATTGCCGATGAAAATTTTTTTCGTACACTAATTAACAATGAAAAAGAAAAAAGTTTGCAAGGAGTGGAATTCGAACTCAGGCTGTCTAGGTGAGAACCAAAAACAAAACCGAAGCCTTAGACCATCGGATCACCATTACTACTGATTAAAAATGTAAAAACAGAGATATAGGTTACTCTATAAATTTAAATGGAAATTACAATTTTGAACATCCGGCCATGAATTTTCCCGCTTTAAAGGCGGAATGTTTGGACATAACTTCAAATAAGATATTTTTTTACTAGAATCTCCTTTTCTTCACTTGAAAAATTTGCCATACCTTTTCGCCCACTATACCTATGTCATTTTCCCAAAGGCATACATAATACATACTCAAGTCGGCTATGGATAGTGTTTTGTTCATCGAGAGGTCTAAATATGGGTTTAAATTTAAACCTGTTGGACTAACCTTAGAACTAGTACTTACTGTTTAGTGAATACGGTCTAAATCTTAAACATGGCAGGGGTTTAAGGAAGGTTTAAATATGGGGGTCTAAATTTTAGACCCGATTTATGTTAGTGAATACGGCTGAAAGAGTCATCTGAAAAAATCAGACACACGAAACAATAAAATGCCTTTGTTACTTCGCAACCGCATGTTAAAATAAAATCCATAAAAATACGCAATCGTAACCACAACCTATCACACGATCCACATTAAACATCAACTTGCAAAAATATTTAAGTTTTCTCGGCGAGGCTGTTGACCCAAACTTTGCCAACGTAAGTCGTATCTTACCTATGCGAATTTCCTCGGGAACACTCGAGAAAAACTCGCCTCCGGTCAACGCGGGCCGCCAGCCGTGATCTATTCCAAATGAAACGAAACCTCTCCGGAGATCGCGATGCGAGGCATGGATAGTGTGTCGCGGCCGGCCAGCGAATTTATATGCTTAGAATAATAGAGGGAATTTCCAAATTAAAAAAAAAATTAAAGAATCTAAATGATGTATTATTGTATTTATTTCTGTTGGGAAATATTTTTGGGGTGGTCATTGACCATTTGACCTAATGGAGGAGCCGCCACTGATAAAATCACTTCTCAAATCATCGAAAAATCTGATTTGAAATATGCGCGCTCAAAGGATATGATTAGTAGATTCCCGGCGGAGTTAAGGTCCTAGGGGTGTTATTTTGTATTTGTCGCCGGAGGAATGGCTCCCATTGTGGCGTCCTCTCTGCCTTAGTTTTAAAGGTTATTTTCTTACGACCTTTGGTTACCTTCTGGTGTGAGCTCCCATAGCTCCATTTGCTTTGCACTGCTAAGGGGTTGTGGTTCTATTTCTAACGGCCACCGTTTTGTTTTTTTTTTTCGCGTAAGAGAGAAGTATTGTAATCGCGAAAACACCACCCTCCAAGATTTTTACAGATCTTTGCGTTTTAGGGTCCCAGGACCACTAAAAACATGTTTTCCCAATTTCGTCAGTCTGTCCGTTCAAATTTTGATCAAAAATCAAGGGTCATATGGAGATGGAAGAATAACAATTTGGTAAAAATCCAGTATGGATGGCGGAACAAAATGGTGGCCTCATAGAATATACAAAAAAACCATTATTAAAAAACTTTTTATCGGATGGACTTTGAAATTTGCTGTGTGATATATTATAAGGATAAACTGGTAAAATTTTTGGATAAAGCCATTATGGCGGGACAAAGTGGCGTACTAATGAAATATTTAAAAATTCAGAACCAAAAAACTACTCATTTATTTGACTTGAAATTTCGCATAAAAATCAAATGTGAAAAAATATAAACTGGTAAAATTTTAGTGAGACTGCTATATGGCAGAACAAAATAGCGACCTAATAAAATGTTTAAAAATTAGTTAAAATTCCGTTTCCTAGAATAAAACCTTTTTTGGAGGAAAATAATAAAGGACATAATTTATTTTTATAGACTCTATAAATAATGTGAAAAATAAATAAAAAATAACAGAAAAACTAAAAAAAATTTAAATAAATTACAGTTTATAGGATTTGTATAAAGTTATTACCAAATAATTATATGAATATATAGACTGTGTTGTATGTACGGAGAGAAATTCTTTACGAGGGAAGTTGTGGGTAAAAGCGAATTTACCGATTTTTTTACATCAAACCATATAATTTTGTATGTATAGTATATTCAAGATGCAGTAAATCTGAGTATTTACACGCGAACGCCGCGCTACACAATGGTTAATTTTAAATTTTTGAAGCAACAAAAATTTTAAAAAATGTTTTAATAATATTGGTGTTTCATTCAGTACCTAATGCAAAATTAGCCATTGTGTGCCACGCGGCGTTCGCGGGTAAATATTCAGATTTAATGCACCTTGATCTTGAATATACTATAGTCATGTTTCAAATGTTGGACTTATTTGGTTTGGTCTTTTTTGGTGAATTTAAAAATGTATATCTATAATAAAACAATAAAAATAAAAATATATTTAAACAACTCGCCACAATAGGAGCCTCTCCCCCCGAAACCGGCAAGTGTTTTTCGTTAGTTCTCGAGAAGCCTTTTTTTATTGAAATACATAATTTTGTATGTAATCATGGTTTAATTTTCAGACTGCGTGTCTGGTTAGCCTAAGTTAGAAGTTTTTTTGTTTTATCTTAAAACACGAGTTCGATGTGTTTAACAGTTATGTATAAATGTAATTGTGTTTGTTACCACCTACAGGCTAAACACCTAGACCGATTTTTATAAATGACTAGAGCTTATTGCCTACCATTTATCAGTATTCTTAATCTAATATTTCATATTGTGGAAAAAAGCACACATTAGATTAGGAACTGCTAATATAAAAATTATGCATTGCATATCTTGGAAATTTTATTAAAATAACTGAAATATGTACCTAATCTGAGTTAAAAAAAAACCATACTGATAGATTTTGTTTTAGACTTTATTACGTGATCACACTGGCTGCGAAAATTAAAGTGTATTAAAACGTTGATACTGTAATTTTTTTAGCAATAAAGATTTTAAGAACTCCATGGAATTCGTTTTATTTAAATACATTTTATTATACTAAATAGGAAAGCATATCGTGTTATTGATTAATCCGGGAATATAATAAAGGAATTATTGAAAATAATATGCCGGTTTTCTCGTATAAGGGAAATTATTGTGGTTTTATTTGTAATCGCGAAAAAATCATTCTTTAAACTTTTTTTTAATTTAATTTGTTTACCTGTTTCCGGAGAAATGCACGGGCCAGGTTTTGTGGCCCGGCCCGGCCCGAAAAAAGTAGTAACTTATGTCATCCGGGTCCGGCCCGGCCCGAAAAAGGTAATACTTTATGTCAGCCCGGCCCGGCCCGGCTCGGCCAGCGCGTCTCGGGCTTTTTTGACTTGGTCTGGGTCATGAGCAGGTAAATAATAATAATACAATGAGCAAACTCACAAAACTCCAAATATATATTGAAAACGAATACTGTTAAATGCTAACAAGCTGTGCAAAAAAAAATATATATAGTCTGCTTTTATTCTACCAATAAATTAATGTTTATTGCTTCGCAGGAAAAGAGGGTCGTTTACGCTTTACGGCTTTAGGCGGCTCCTCCTTACTTCTAAAACTCGCCCAACCGAAATAAAATTTCGCTCACTCGAAGCACTCGTAGCTGGTATACCTGAATTAAATATTTTATATGATTAACATGCAATATTAATTATTAAACAAGGTAACATACCAAAAAGTTTTTTTGCCAATCTGCCTAAAGAAGCAAATTGGTTGCTATGTTTTTTTCACCAGTCCAGCACAGCCTAGATAATATCGGCCCCTTCATAGGCGACGTACATTTCAATTTCTAATTTTTCATGCCTCAGCCTCCCAGTCTTCACTACTCGTATTTTTGCTTTCAATATTAGGCTGTAAATGTAAAATACCCTGCTGACTATTCGGGACTCATTTTCTTGATTAGCTGAAATCATTTCTTGGACTTTTTACCAAACACTTTTTTTTCATTTTCTGAAAGCGTACGGAGTTGTCTAAACTTAGGTCATAAGAAAATGTCAAACTTGTGGTCATAAGTTAAATATAATTTTTGTTTTAAAATTATTATTGCTTGTTTCTACAATTCCTTTAAATTGTCGACAGAATCCAAATCTGTAGTAAGGTATTGAAGAAGTTTCTCATAATATAAAAGAATCAGGGGGAATGTTGGACAGTTTTCCTGCTCTAATGCGTAGCTTGTCTGTTTGAACGGTTTCAAAAAAGATATGACGCTTCTAAGTACATCGCTGTCAATACCAGATGACCTATCAATTTCACCTTTGTACATCAAAATTTCCTGCGTGTTTTCAAATTGTTCCTCAATGGATGTGAGCATTGTTATTGGACTATTCCATCGCGTTTCTACCTCCTGATGAAGTGTTTTTGGTAAAAGAGAAACAGATCCACTTTGTTTCATAAATGTTACGAGTGCTTAAAACTGGTAGCAATAGTATGTCTTAGCACAGTGTTAAGAATGTGTGCACAACATCCAAATCGCTTATATTTTTTTAGAGCCACAACAATATTGGCTCCTTGATCTGTTACAAACAGAGCAATATCAAAGCGGAATTCTGCAAAACGACAGTGGAGTTCAGCCTTAATGTTCTCCGCTGTCTTTTTTTGGTCATCGGGAAAAAAGCAAAAAAGCAAAAACTGGACCTGAAACCGCTGCCATTTACTATTTTAAATGATCTCATGTCTTCAGCACACATATACACACACTTTTTGATTACCAATTCCTTGATATTTGCGTTAGCTTTTTTACCAAACTTACACACAAACTAGATTGTTTTAAATTAGAATTTCCCGAGGAATTTCCTTTTGTGGATACTGCACAGGTGTGAGCTCCAGTTTTCGATCTAGGCTGTGCACCTGCACTCGTAAGGCTTTATTGTTTAATTTTATTTGTTTGTACCAGCCCGACCGCAGCCCGGCCGGGCTTTGGGCCAGTTCGGGCTATCCGGCCCGTGCAGGTCTCTACCTATTTCCGTCGTTCTTTCTGTAAGTCTCTTTGCAGCCTCGGTCGCAAGAAAATTGCTTCAATTTATTTCAAATTACAAAAATCAAAGGTGCCGAATGGTAAGATAAGCCAAAGAAAAAAATCAAAAATGTGACTTAAAAACTTGCTGAAAAATTAAATAAAAAAATGTATGTAAATTTTTAAATGCGTGTAACGCTCTATAATATTCGGCCACGATATCATTTTTTAAATATTGGCCATAATTTCTGAATCTCTCAGTTTACCGTTGAAACAGTGACGTAACTACAAGTTTTCGATCGCCCGCAGATTTCCTGCTGGCCCTCCTCTCCTTTTCCAATAAGGCTAACATAACCATATAAAAGAAAGATACTAAAAATTAACCTAACCTAACCTAGAAATAATTGTTTAAAAAAAAAATATATATATATATTTATTGAAACAAGTTCAAAGGGCTATCGATCGAGGTCTTTCAGCCTATAGTTTACATTTGATAATTTTACAAACAGTATAAGAAACAAACAGTATAAGAAAAATTGTTTAATAAAAGGACTTTTATATAACAACTCCAATTGAAATGGTACTTGTACTGTTATATAAAAGTCCCCCTAATTGTTTAATAAAAGGACTTTTATATAACAGTACATAACATGGCGCCCTTATTATGAATTCAAAGTTTAAACAACATATGTAAATATATGGTCCGGCGTTTGAGGTTTCATCTTCTGTACTCTGTAGAAATTGAAATAAAAGAAATAATCATCTTTACATATTAATTGTTGTAAAAAAAACGATACAATGGAATCAGTGTTAAGACATAGTAAGTTTTTAATTCGTCCCGTAAAACTGTTTTCTCTAACACTACTTTGGGAATAACATATTCCGGAGTTAAAAATTATGTTGGAATAGATAAACTCTACAGGGTCTCTTAAAAAAGTCTGTACAAAATATGACGATCTAACCCAACTTACCTTAGTACTAAAGTTGATGTTAACAAAGACACAAGGAGTCAAAATAAATTTTTAAATTTTAATTATCTCACATAAGTTTGCTAGTTTTCAAGGTATTGTTAGGAAAGTTGGAATTTGGGGGTTTCTTGGGATCTATGACACATCATCACGCATGATATGTGTGTAATGAAATTCTCTATGAGGGAAGTTGTAAATAAAGGCGAATTTACCCATGTTTTTATTTCTTTTTAATTTGTTTTTATATTATTATTATTAATTTTGCATAACCTACATAGTCTATAAAAAATAAATTTTGCTATTTATTATTTTCCCCGTAAAAAAAGATTTTATTCCAGGAAAAGGAATTGTACCGAATATTTAAATATGTATTAGTAGGCCGCTATTTTGTTTCGCCATGTAGGAGTCATACTAATATTTTAGCAATTTACCCTTGTTACACATTAACGTTTTGTGAAGCCCTCAATCAATACTACATTTTTACCAAAATATAACTATTTCCATTTTGTTCGGCAACGTTAGATTTTTATCAAAAGGTAACCATTTGCTTGCTAGTTTGCTAGCTTTTTTTAACGTCTCCTTTCTGTCATGGAATTGACCAATCTGGACGGAACTTACAGCTTAAAGTGAGTTCCAAATCATGGTCCTCGGTCACTCTTGATACCCGGCCCACACCCCACCCTCGAGCTGTGAATTCTTGGGTTACGATATAAACTTTTGATTTTTATCGAGTGACCTACCGACCGACAAGTGTGTATCTACAACAACAACCCCTATCCACCCACATTCGGCGTCAATCAGAGTGAATGAGGTGGCGCATGAAGTAGATACATTTTACACTTGTCTATGTTGGATTTCATTACCCCTAATATTGGCTGCAGACTTGAAAAGTCGTGCACCCACCTAGGATTCGAACCTTGGCCCGCCAGACGAACTCAAATATAAACCTAAAGCTTTACATGATTATATTTGACATGATTTTTTACCAAAAGTTGAAGTCAATCGGATAAGTAGTTTTTAAGCTATGCCGCGAAAGACAGACCGACAGCAATGGGAAAATATGATTTTCGGGATCTAGGGATCCTAAAATGCTGAAATATTCTCGGATAGTGATTTTTTCACAATTGCAATACATTCCTTTTACGAGGGAAGTAATATAATTTTCAAGAAAAGGCACTCTAAACCAAAAAACACAATTCTTATTGCAAATTTTCAACTTTTTTTTCATACGGGGTGAAATAGGCAAAATGATATATAAAGAGAATATTTTAAATGCAGCAGATATGTTACATCCAAAATATTAGTTAAATTCCTATTAAGAAAAAAAGCATTAAAATTTCGTAAATCTTATAATTATACATTTTTACCCATCAATGCTTTATTTTATTAATATTTATTAGCTTTTTTATTTACTTATTGCACAGTAATTACAAAATAAATACAGTCACTATTTACTGAAACACAGTGCTTCCAATATTCCCCGTATTTTTCATATACCTAATATTTAACTCATACCCAGTAAAAATGAAAAATAAGGCTAGTTTACTCTCAACAATGTTTTACATTTTGGTATTTTGATGCATTCCGTATGACAAAAGTGAAAATTTGCATGGTGAATCGTATTTTTTTTTAACAAGTAGCTTCATGTGTGACTTTTTTTGAAAAATTGTATTTTTAGTCCTTTTGTGCTTTTGTTACTAGTCTGCAAGCATACTGTATAAGAAATATGTAAATGTTTTTGAAAGTTTTTTTCTTTAATTATTAAAGAATTTCTACACGTGATAGGGGCCCCCTAGCTTTTAAAACTGGCCTTGGTAGTATGCACATTACCTAATTCCAAGTCTTTTTTTTCAAATTTGATATTTAAAAGTTTGAGAGGATGTATAATCTGAACTGTTTATGGCAAAACGATTTGATTATTCCTATCTTCTTTATAGTGGTCATAGATGGTGATGATTGTGCTTTCCAAATCAACCTGACAGTAAAATTTTATCTCTATTGTAAAAAAAACCGAGAAAGTTAATTGTATTATAAACATCATAAAAATAGATAAGAATATGCAATATATCAAACTGCTTAGTTTTTACAGCCGCCTCTAGAAGACTCAAGGTTTGAAATTGCTAATTTTCAATGTCTAGAAAACAGTAATTGGAATTAAATATATGATCTATATAAAACATGTCAGGATTCTCTAGGAGCATAATAAAGTAAAAATGGAGTGTTTCATAAAAAAAATTAACACGCGTGCTGAAAAATATTCAACGTTAAAATCAAATCGAGGCACTCGCACTGAACAAAAAAAAATTATATAAATAACAGGTTTATAACATTGAACATTATAAAATGGGTGCGTAAAAAATAATTTGTAACGAAAATCGATTGATAAGTAACTTAGTAACACTGACTCTGGGGGGATTTAACCCCCAACCCCTACCATTTAAATACGCCACTGAACCCCTTAAATCGATGCGTGCGTGCTAATATTACGACAGGAAGGAGATACGCGCTCCATTATTATGGTAATTGTGAAACATAGTTGACCAATATACTACTCTAACTAGTTTTTTAAATTTGACTTTCTCCTCACATTCAATCCCGAACTACACCCCAGCACACACGAGGGACAATAATAATCCTAAATAACTAACCTAACACGATAAAAGTAAAATTCCAAAAGTAATAAAATAAAAACATTGATCAAACCAACGAAATTCCTAATAAACCCCACTAAACATTTTACGTCGCGTTAATATTCCCGACCAAAAACAAAATTAATAAAAACTATTAAACCCAAACTAATCACGGACAACGGAAAGCGGTCGGATTTCGTTGAGAGTCTTAGAGTAGTTGGGCCAAAAATTGCGGTGACCACATTGCAACGTTGCCATCTTATTCATCTTAAGGGTTATTTCTCGATTAACCTTTGAGATACGCTAAAGATAAATGGATATTCGGGTCTTTTTAAGTATGGTAGTAGCAAAATTCGTATTAAATAAATTAACAATAAAAATTCTAATGGTCAAATGGAAGTAAGTTACTGGTGAAATCTGGGAAAAAATAACTTTGTATTTTAAATATATAAATTGTATTTTTTTAGAGCTTAAGGGTTTAAGTTTTCTTTTTTTATTTAAGATTTTTGGCTAGTGTGTTCCTATTTTTAGCTATGAAACAAATGCCATAATCATTATTGAATTTTATTTAATCCTATCATTTCTACATAGATATGAAACGAGACGTAAGAATAGACCGCAAAGAAAAAATGATAAGAATTATCGCTATCAATATTGTAATAAATATTGTCATAAATTTGAATTTAAAAACTGTCAATTTTTTTAATTCAATGACTGTTGGTTTGAACATCGCAGTATATCTTAAATAATTATTAACTACGTTGCTATTATCTTTAGCTTCCTATATTACTCCCTGGTATTTTAATCGTGAAAAAATCACCCTCCGAGATTTTTTCAGATCTTTACTTTTCAAGATCCCTAGGCCGAAAAACATGCTTTCTCGATTCCGTCGGCCTGTCTGTCTGTTCGCGGCATAGCTCAAACCTACCTACCCGATTAACATCAATATGGTCAAAAATTTAGGGGTCACATGGGCATATTTGGCCAACTATAGACTCGTATTTCTGACTTAAGGTGTTCATCAAGAGAGTCAATTAGTTGAAAATAGAGCACAACTAGCGCCAAAACTTAATACAACAAAACCACACCAGAGTCACCAACAGGAGCAAACCCGAGATTTGTGGTTACCAAGAGAACATCCGAAATCTTCGTCGGACTTTGATAATCTATTTATTCTACCAGCAGTTAGCGTGTTCAGAATTTTTTATTTTTCTCGAAAACGGGTATTATACCAAAAAACCTTAAAGACAACTTTTAAGTATTTTTAATTGTTAATTGCAAAAAGGCGATCAATTTTCAAAATAGACAGTGGTATACCATAAATTTAATTTAGCTATGTACTTAATTAACATTCTGTATATGGGTCTTCATCAGTACTGTACTACTTACCACAAATGTCGGTTTTTCTCCTGCCTGCAACAAGTGTCTACGGTTTGAAAACTTTTTATTTTTGCGTTTCTATTAAATAACGTAATAAAACTTTAAAACCTTATTATTCTAGCAAAACTTTTTTTTTATAGCGCGCAGGCATTTTTCTTAACTGCCAATAGAATAAAATCGATTATAAACGGAATATTAAAATAAAAAAAAATAATAATTTGGTATTGGGAGTTTCAATAACTTAATTTTTTTTCCTTGATTTTTTTATACGAAACCTAATTTTATATGTGTTCTTAAATGACTATGTGCGGAACTAAATCGGGTTATACCTAACTATTCCTTATAAAAGGATACTTACATCCATTTTTTAAGATGCTTTTTCAGCGAAGAATATATCAAAATCTGTTGTTCTCAATCCTCTAGTTTAAACCAGAGTCATAAGCTGGACAGTCCTAGCAAGACGTCAAGAAGTGCCAATGTGGATGTTGTTCTCATATTTCCTAGTTAGTAGTTGTACTAAAAATTATATCCACCACATGTAAAAGATTTAATATTCGCCATATACCCAAATTTCATGGCGGCGGAACGGCCGTAAGGTATGTATAGGGCAACTTTCGTTCACCTGAAATGCGTTATTTGAAAAAAAAATCATTGCCTTCTAAAAGCCCTTCTTAACAACGAGAAATACATCATTTCCATTTGCCACACTTTAGAATACTTTAAATCAGTTACATGAAAATTTTGCATTGTATTCTCATTCCAAACACTAATAAAACGCCAAAATGTTCCAGCAGAAATTTGTCGTTTCCTCATTCCGTGGAAATTGTATACACTCTACTTACTTCTTAACAACCGAAAATAAATTTTTTTCCTGCGGAAATGCATCATTTCCGTTTTCCATACTTTAGAATACCTGAAACCAGTTACGTGAAAACTTTGTTTTATTTTGCATTCTAAACATTTTTCTGAACACAAAAATGTAAAAATAATCTTGCGGTTTATGGCTTTAAAAATGGTTTTATCGACGAACCTGGGCTAACCTAACACGTAACGCGATAGATCCACCTAACAGAAAAGATTTTCTTCAAAAAAAATCCTTGTTTTAATATATACTCGGAATTTTGTTGGCACGCTTCTTTACAGCAAACCTAACCGATCCTAACCTAACCTAGTTCGCATTTTTATTATAGTTTACTTCTATAAAGCCTTCTGAATGTAGAACTTAAAAAAATAATGTGATTTTATAACTTAAATAATAGTGTATGGCTTAAATGATGGCTTTATCAACGAACCGGAGCTAACCTAACACCTAACGAGATAAGATCCACCAACAGTACGTGTTTTGTTAAAAAAATTCTAGTTTTATTGAGGCTCGGAATTTTGTTAGCGCGCTCCCGAGCGCTTTCTTTATAATAATGTATTTTTCTTTATAATAATGTATTTTAATTTTTATATTCAGAATCTGATTTGCTAGGAAAATCAATATAATGAGGAATATCGGCAAAAACATTTTTGCATTTTCATGTTCAGAAAAATGTTTGGAATGGCAAACAATTCCAGGTATTCCAAAATATAAAAATTTCCTCGGAAAATGGAAATAACAAATTTCCGCATAAACATTTTTGCATTTTGATGTCGAGAAAAATGTTTAAAATGCAAATCAAAGCAATTTTTTTGATTTCAAGTATTCTAAACTGTAAAGAATTTCCTCGGAATATGGAAATAAAAAATTTCCGCAGAGATATTTTGGCATTTTTAGTTTCAGAAAAATATTTGGAGTGGCAAGCAAAGCAAAGTCTTCATGTAACTGATTTCAGGTATTCTAAAGTGTAAAAAATTTCCTGGGAATATGGAAATAAAAAATTTCCACAAAAATATTTTGGCATTTTCATGTTCAGAAAAATATTTGGAGTGGCAAAAAAAGCAAAGTTTTCATGAAACTGATTTCAGGTATTTACAAAGAATTTCCTCAGAAGATGGAAATAAAAAAAAATCCGCAGAAAAATTTTGGCATTTTTATGTTCAGAAAAAAGTTTTCATGTAACATGAGGTATACTAAAAATGTAAAAAATGAAAATTATGAATGTCCACAGGAAAATGCGTATTTTCGGCTATTAAGAGAAGCTTCTAGAAGACATAAAACTAGTTTGTTGCCTTGTAACTGATTTCAGGTGAACGACAGTTGATCCGAATGTATTGACGATTGGTGGTCGACAACTGGAAAGCGGTGAAGTTTTAGAGTGAAATATATAAGTAGCATTTACTTAAATGTTTTGATATTTTAACATTGAATAGAATAATTTCTTTCAAAAAAGATATTTGTACTTTGAAAGCCACGTGGCCTCCACGTCTTTCATTATAAAATAATGTTGAAAGTAAAAGAATTGTCACTAGTAATAGCATTGCTTATAGCACATTCATAGGTGATCATTCTCCAACGAATATTACTAAATACTATAGTCACGAGTGACCCATGCAATGCATCTAACTTGTTAAACCTTCCAGTTTATGTCATCATATTTGTACTATAAATAACAGGACAATTCGTCAAATACATATTAGATTAAGCTAATAATACCACTTTATCTTTCATTAAATCCGAGTTATTTCTCCTTGCCAATTGTATTTTATTTTATTGCTAATATTAATTTAGGATGTCTATGTTAAACAACAATAGATAAATAACACAGTGGATAAATTAAAATTACTTCAATTGTCTGTTGCTACATTATATTAATATTTAAGAAGAAAACTATTTTTGGATTTTACGCCACAAATTATAGAAAAATTGTTGTATTAATATAATTTAAAATTTCAATCTGTGGTCTATCTTTTTGGAAGTTTCGGGAGCAAGTCTATCCCGTCTTCAGCAAACTAAAAGATAAAAAACTAAGAGTAGTATATCATTTGTTTTATATCAGAAATGTAACCGGAATGACTAATCTCTGTCAGAATGTCAATTTAAAGGTGTTATTTTTATTGTTAAGATAAGATGAAAAAATATGTGTACCTAGAGTAGGTTTATTTTAACTTACTGTATTTTAAGGTATTCATTTTTTACTTCAATAATCAATCAATTTGAAAATATTTTTTATGTAAGTTTGGTATTCTTTAATTCTTTTGGCTAATGGCCTGGAGGTCTCACATTTGTAAAATTTATTGCATTGACAGGGAATTTTATAAATAACATTTTTTTTTATTTTCTTGTTGATTGTTGGGTTTTGTTTTGGTAAGTTTGCTTCTAAGCGTATAAATATATAGAAATAAAGTTTAATAAATAATACTGTAGTTAACTTATCAAATAGAGAAATTTCAGAGTTTGAAAAATTTGTTCTTTCTAAAGTTTAAATTTCTCAGTTACACAAAAAAACAGTTCCTAAGTTTGATATCATTTGGGGGCTTTGGCCATGGTGGAAATGTGGTGCCAAAAACACGGTCTGTCTGTTAATCCGGATAAGACCGAAATGGTACCATTTACTCGCAAGAGGAAAGTGGACCTTGAGAGGCTCACCCTCTTAGGGAAAGAGTTGAGACCTTCCGGATCGGTAAAATATCTGGGTGTCTTAATGGATTCCCGACTGACCTGGAGGGATCATATTGAAAGGTTCACAAAAAGGACCACAGCGTGTCTATGGGCGTGCAGACGGTCCTTCGGATCAACTTGGGGTTTAAAACCTCGTATTGTGCATTGACTTTACACGTCAGTGATAAGGCCAATGGTCACTTATGGCGCTCTTGTGTGGTGGCTCGCCACTCGCAGGACGACATACAGGAGGATGCTTGACAAGCTCCAGAGACTTGCCTGTCTGGGCATAACTAGAGCTATAAAAACCACACCGACCCGATCTATGGAAGACATTCTGCACTTGCTTGTAGAGGAAGAGGCTCGGAAGGCTTCTGTTCGTTTAAACGACTGGGGTCGTTGAATACACAGAGACTGGAATTTTGGGCATACGCGAGTTTGGACTGAACTGATCAGATCAGACCCTCTCCTACCAAAGAGAGATGCCATTATTCCGGTCTCAATTGCCTCTAAAAGGTTTTGTGTAATTGTTCCTGAGAAAGAACAATGGAGGGATTCCTCCCCGTCCTTCCTCAAACCGGAGGGCCTTGTCTGGTTTACAGATGGCTCTCTAATGAAGGAGGGATCTGGGGCGGGAATCTATGGGAAGAGTCCCAGGGCAAGAATTAGTCTTGTTTTTGGACGGTATGCGAGTGTATTACAGCAATCTTGGACTGCGTACAGGAAAACCTTTCCAGATGATATCACGACAGGCATATCTATATATGCTGTGATAGTCAAGCCGCGATTAAAGCTCTGTCCTCGAACAGGGTGAATTCGCTGCTAACACTTGAATGCAGGAGAGCCCTAGAGAGGCTCCAGGGCATTGGGGGTAATGAAGCGGCGGATCAGCGGGCTCGGGAAGGTAGCAACACTGCTTTCACTGGGCTGGAACCTGCTCTTGGAATTGGCTCCTTCAGCTGTCAAGGCTAGGATTAAGAATCGCACTGTTGAGGAATTCCGTGCTGAATGGCACGAGCTAGCAGGACTCGGACAGTCTTAGGTCCTCATATCAGGCCCTTATAGCCGTTCTGAATCTAATAGACTTCTAAATCTAAGCAGAGGTCAACTTAGAACCATTACCGGGGTCCTAACTGGACGCTAGCTTGTGAAATAGTAGCTGCATAAGATTGGACTCGACAACGATCCATACTGCAGGTTTTGTGCGGAGGTAGATGAAACTACCCAGCATCTAGTCTGTCGAATGTGACGCTTTAGTCAACGCCAGACTGCTTTGCTTGTGGGACGTGCGCGACCTGAAAGGGACCTTTCCTTTCTAAAAAGAAGTGGGCTCTTGGCCTGACACGCCTACTTGGGGGGATAGCACAATGGGCCCCATTGAGCCTAAGTGCTACCCTTGTAGAGCTCCCCATCTATGTCTATGTTTATGTCTATTGATATCATTTCAGCAATTGAAGAACCAGCTCAAAATCTACCAGATCAAAAAGATGAATTTAGAATTACAACAAAAAGCAGTAAAAAAACTTCAGATAACACAATTAAATTTCTTCCAACAGAGAAAGATAATGCAACTGTTTTAGTAGATTATATTGACTATCATAAAAAAAATAAGCACACTTATACACCAAGACACTTACTCGAAATTAAATAAAGACATCGAACTGAGCACATGGAAAGACAAATATACACTATGCTTAAAAACATAAAGACTAATTTATAGATATTAAACGCTCTAAATTAATACCACACCACATTTCTATGGGGTCCAAACATTCGCAAAGAAAGCCCAACCAGTAAGTAGCGTAAACACACCGACTCATCATTTAGCTAGGTTTCTTTTAAATATATTAAAGCCGCCAGTAAGTAACACTGATTCATATATAAGAAATTCACAACACTTCCTAGAGAAATTGTCTAATAATCAAATAAATATAAATAATAAAATGGTAAATTTTGATATCGTTAGTCTTTTTACAAATGTACTTGTAGATAAAACTGTAAACATAGTAAGAAATAAACTTGAGAATGATAGCAATCTTGGTGTTAGTACATCATTAAACATTAATACTATTATAGAATTATTACCAACAAAATTTTGCCATAGCGCTGTATTACCAACAAAATTTTGCCACAGCGATGGCAAAATTTTTATCTTCTTTACTAAGTAATATTTTTTTATCGAAAATCGTAATTAATGACGCATAGGGTTTTTGCAAAAAACAGCTCAATTGCTTTTGTGAAACAATGTTATTGGAAAATTTCATTAACGACAAGTTCCATCTAGACTTTAGAGGTGCATCTGTACCTTTAATATGGTCATTTGGTAATCCTTATTCTAAAGATACTTTAAATTGCTACTTAATATGGAAACCGGATCCCCCATACATACCTACACTTTTTTAATTATATCGCGGCGATGGTGCAAGGTCGATCAAAAATGACCGAGGGATATTTCATGTTAAACGCCAAACCGGTAAACTTTTTCTTTATCCGGGCTTTTCGCCTGGCATAGACATTTACCGAATATGATAATTGGAATGATTGGGTAATGAATATGCAAAATGCGTTTAATAACGAGGTTCATGGCAAGGATATCACTTCTCAATCGGCTTCTGATAAAGCTCACATATAAATAAGGTATCGAAAAAACATAATGCCAGTTCACATTTATACGTGTTAGAAATATAAGTTAATGTTTCTACGCGTAACAAGTACAATGACAACAAGCCTATTTCGCCAATATCTCGACGATATTGAAAGATTATTTGTTCGTCTATCACTTGTGAACCAAGCTGCCTGCCAAAGTTATATACAAGAACTACTACAAGACTACAAGAACAAAATAAACCTGACATAGAACAGGAAAATAGACCTGCCAGACTACAAGAACAGGATAAATGGCCTGTCTCTTAAGAGGTAATTTGCTAGTTTATTCTATGAGCTTCCAGGGCACTAACATTTGGTCCCGTTTTCTGAGTGCTACTATAATATCTATTGTATTTCAAGAAGTTATCTTACATACGTTTATTCTAATGTCAATATTACCTGACCATATCCTTTATCTTGCCCTTTCTCTTGTGTGAGGGGAGCAGATATTATACAAACAGAAGGACATTGGGAAATGGAGGAATATTGACAATAACCACAAGGTTGCACAGGAATGCAAGGCAGGTGGGCTAAGAGGTGAAGAAGACCTACAGATAAGCCTGCCAGTGCTGTGAATATAATCGTAGTCGCTGTTTTAATTTATAGGTTAGGTAGCGAATGTTATTGCCAACAGAGTTCAATTTCATTTGCTCTATTAATTATTTATATATTGAAGTGTATATTTGCATATACACCTTATTGTTTTTTTTTCAGATATTGTGTTATCCGAGATTCTGCAGACGCGTACATTTGTATATTGCCCCCTTGGCTTGGCCGGGCAACAGCTTCTGAATTGAATTGTAAGAGTTTGGCTCTTCTATATTCAAAAATATTTCTTGTTGATTTTTTAAAATTTATTTATATATTTAATGTTTTTTATTGTAAGATTATCCATAATAATTCGTACTAAATGGTGTTTTTCAATTATTTTTTTAGTTTCTCGTATAAGTCAAAGTCTGGTATTTTGTTTATAACTCATTCTAGGATACTTCAAAAGTAATTATTTTTGTTAAAATTATGGCGTAAATTTTCATCAAAAAAAATAAGTACTGCTTGGAAGATAAAATATAATCTGTTATTTACTTAATATACTTATTTTCAATAATGGAAATATTATGTGATGTTTTTTAAATCTCATAAATTCATAATCACCTGTTGTTTGTAGAATTAAATTAAAAAATAAAAACAGGAATATATATATATATATATATATATATATATATATATATATATATATATATATATATATAGCCGTAATCGTTGAAAACAAAAATTATTGCAATTTTCTCAATTGGGCATAAATAAAAAGAAAGTTTACGAGTTTTTGATAACAATTTTGACTTAAAAAAAACCTTTATTTTCAGTATTCTTGTCAGTTGGCGAGCTTCTTTGGTTTCATAAATTAATATGGCAGTTTTCAGCATAATACAAATTCTTTCAATAACACCATAATGACTGCTCCATTTTTAATTAAAATGTCACTTGTAGAATATCGTTGAAAAAGAGAAATTGCCTAAAATGAGAATACACAATAATAAGCTTTCAATTCCAAAATCCTTATCAATTATTATTAAAACACCCGGAACCCCAATCTTAAAAGATAAAAAATATTCTGAAATAATAAGGGGTCCTTTATTCCATCCTTAGTAATATACACAGGGCGCATTTTTTTTCTATTTACCATAAAAAACTTCCACGGCCACCACGCACTTTTTGAAATTTTCCTTAATATGTTAATTGTCCTGCCCTCTATTCTCTTCAACAACTGTTGAACTATTATTTTTAAATAAAATTTGAATAATTTGTGTATACAATTCATTTATTATAATATTAATAATATAAATTCCCGCGGATAGAGGTGACAAGAGCACAAAACGACTAAAAATATCATTCATCGAAAAAGTCATTCCCAACAAAAGCTTCTGCATATTAAAAAATACTATTCACGTTACAAAATTTCGATTGTCATACGGGATGGATACAAAAAAACAAAAATATCAAATATTGTCGAGAGTAAACTAGCCTTATTTTTAAGGCAAAATGGTACTATGGAAAAATATTTCGAATTCGAATTGAACAGATAGGGTAAATCCAAAATATCAGTTAAATATTAAGAAATGTATTGCAGTTTTTATTTCTTTTGTAGTTACTGTGCAATAGCAATAATAATAAATTAATTAATTGAAAGGAATAGGTAAAATTAGGTTTACTTGCAAAATTATGTGTTCTACAGATTTTTTTTTCTAAATATTTAACCGATATTTTAGATTTAACTTATCTGTTGTATTTGAAATATGTTCTTCATGGGTCATTTTGCCTTAAAATGAAGAAAAGAAACTTTTTTTTCTAAAAAGTATATTTTTAGTCGTTTTATTCTCTTGTTACTTCTATCAGCGGGCATCTTGCATATAGCAAATTATTATATTAGGTAGAAAGTTTTATGTTGCAAATTATTTTCACCGTCTCACAAATTTTATATTTATCACCTATTATCAGAACTATTCTGATTTGCTTGTCGAATTTGTCATTGTCTTGAAATTAAATGATGATTTAAAATAGCAATAATAATAAATTAATTAATTGAAAGGAATAGGTAAAATTAGGTTTACTTGCAAAATTATATGTTCTACAGATTTTTTTTTCTAAATATTTAACCGATATTTTAGATTTAACTTATCTGTTGTATTTGAAATATGTTCTTCATGGGTCATTTTGCCTTAAAATGAAGAAAAGAAACTTTTTTTTTCTAAAAAGTATATTGTTAGTCGTTTTATTCTCTTGTTACTTCTATCAGCGGGCATCTTGCATATAGCAAATTATTATATTAGGTAGAAAGTTTTATGTTGCAAATTATTTTCACCGTCTCACAAATTTTATATTTATCACCTATTATCAGAACTATTCTGATTTGCTTGTCGAATTTGTCATTGTCTTGAAATTAAATGATGATTTAAAATATCTTTCGTGACAATGAAAATTCCCAATTTAAGGCAAAATGTTGCTTCCAGTGGCGTAGCTGGGGGCCCAAGGATGCTAGGGGCCCACTAATCCCGGTGATAATGAAGCCCAAGGGAAATTAAAAGGGGGGATATTTACGTTTCTCCACTAATCAGGGCCCGCTTTAGGTATTACGCCGCCTGACCAAAAAAGAATGATTACCGCCTTTTTCACAAGGCGTTCGAATTTCGATTAATATAGAGGGATTGGAGCTGCTATTTGTCGTGCTGAAAATTGCCACTCTGGGCCTTTAAAGCGGACCCTGTAATGGTTACTTCAATTCTAGAATGCCTAGTATTTAAAAAAATTTTTTTGTGTTGTGGTATATTTTGTTATATTTTGTATCCTATATTCGAGAAACGTACATCCACATAGTTATTTTTTCATGTATTTCTGTTTTATTATTAAACAAAAGGTGTCAATTTATTTTACGACCACTATGAATATATTAAGTTGTGTTTTAGTTGGGTAATTTATTACTTAAGTATGTAAATATTTTTGTATCTGTAAAGATAAAGAATGCTTATATAGTTCTTACTCATCGATATTTGCATTTTTTATTGGTAAATATTTAAAACCAAGGAAATATTTTATCCGTAAAAATATCCTACTTGTGTACTTGTTGTGTTTTGCTTCTTAAACCTATTCGGATAACTGTTGCCAAAAATGTTAATGAGTTATAATTAACGGACATATTTTAAGTTGAAAAATATGTTTTAATTTATTTTAATCCAATTGCATATTTTTTCTTCACTCAGTCCATCTCTCAGTACCCATCTGCGTTTGCGATAAATTATAGAACTCTTTTCACGTCAGGCAGTACTACGACTTTTAATAGTATATATTAAACTACTTTTAAAAGTAACAAAATAAAAAATATATTAATTACGATTATTCATACATTATTAATGCGAAATATACTTTAATTATTTTCGTTTTTCCTGCCAGGTCATAATGCCTCAACATAAAGTAAAATATTGATTACCAGCAAGTTTCTCTTAAAATATCAGTTACTGTTCGTGAATACATATCTGTTATATTAATTTGCTTATTTAATTATTTAAAGCAGTTAGTGACAGAGGTGAGGGCTCTGGGAATATTGCTAGACCATTCATTGCCCTTTATTCCTAATCTTACTTACATTTCCAAATCTTTAAAACTTTTGGAATTCATTAAAATATATACTTCTGACTTCACCTCTATACCAGCAGTTCTATGGTACGTCAATATCTCGAGTATGTTTTTTGCTTCTCGTCAGCCCACTACAACAGACAGGTGCTGCACAAATAAATAGCATATAAGGACAATCATATGGAAGATATTGATAAGGAGTTCCTTTCTAAACTTAGTATGTCAAGTCTGTGGTCTTGACGTGGGCGTGATTTTAAAAATAATGTATTCAACCACAATGTTTTACTCTCTCGTAAGAGGAAAGTATCGTTATCGTGAAAAAAACATCCTCTCCTATTTCCGTAAGTCTGTCGGTCTGTACGTACGCGGCATAGCTCAAAAACTACTTATCTGATTGACTTCAAAAATCAATGGTCGTAAGGGGATGAAATTATTATATTTTGGTAAAAATCCAATATGGCGAAACAAAATGGCGACGTCACAAAATTTTTAAGAAACTACTTATCTAATGAATTTGCTCAAAAATAATATGATATCAGATATAGGGATAAACTGATAACATTTTCGGGTAGATCCATTATGGCGGAACAAAATGGAGATCTAATGAAATATTAAAAATTCACTTCCGTTTAGTGCGAATCCTATGTAGCAAAACAAATTGGCGGCTTAATAAAATGTTTAAATATTCGGTAAAATTCCATTTCCTGGAAAAACGTATTTTTATGGAGAAAAATAATCAAGGACATAACTTATAGCAAAGTTAACAACAAGTTAACTTTGCTTTTTTATATAACATTTTTTATACGCCTGGGAAGTAGTACAGTGTAAGTCAGTATATTTATTTACTCAGATGTTCGGGATATAAACTTTCTTATTTAGATATATTAAAAATTCTCGTATTTAGAAGAGATATTTTTATACAGAGAGTTATATGTATGTCTTTAAAGTGAAAAAGATTAACGCGGCAAGAATTAGTATATAGTAGAAAAAGGGTTTTTTGGGATCACCGCTAAAATTTAGCCAACTGTAGACACGTGTTTCTGACTTAAGGTCTTCATCACTACAGTTAACTAGTTGAAAGACGAGTACATCTACACCAAAACTAATATATAAAACTAAAAGTCACCAACAGGAGCATATCCGACATTTGTAGTTACCAAGAGAACATTCCAAATCTTCGCCTGACTTGGTACTCTATTACCACGGAGCAGCATGTAGCCATGTGTGGTGAATCTAATAACCCAAAAGTAATAAAAAAAAAAATATATATATATATATATATATATATATATATATATATATATATATATATATTAAAGAGAAGGGTAGTCTTGACCGACTAGTTTTAACAACAAGTAACCTAATTATTGGGGTATCGGTCCTAATTTAGGGCTAGATTTAAATTGCTTTTAAGCTACGCCAAGCTTTCGGTAATGATTATTACCTTCTTCAGGGTGCTTTGCAATTAGTATCGATAACTTCTTGCGAAAAACAAACACACTTTGACCTTAACATTAAAATTAGATTTTACATACTGGCCATTAAAATCTAATTTTAATGTTAATGGTCAAAGTGTGTTTGTTTTTCGCAAGAAGTTATCGATACTAATTGCAAAGCACCCTGAAGAAGGTAATAATCATTACCGAAAGCTTGGCGTAGCTTAAAACAAATTTAAATCTAGCCCTAAATTAGGACCGATACCCCAATAATTAGGTTACTTATATATATATATATATATATATATATATATATATATATATATATATATATATATATATATATATATATATATATATATATATATATGAAAGGGACAACAATCTCTTCAAATAAAAATATTTGAAGATAAACTGTACTGTTTTGAATTTTCTATTTGCAAATCATTTGAACATCATCGCATAAAATATATAGCTAATTTAAATCTTTGCAAATGGTTTTTGGTCGATATTTTAGGTAATTCTCGACTCGAATCGCGATAACATGATTCCACCTCCTAGACTTTTTGTACTCATATCTCCGCATAAAAATAAAAGTAGTTTAATTGGAAATTAGTATATTATTAAACTGAATTTGCATTAAAAGAGATCTCTCATCATAATTTTAATTACTAACGTATCCAGTATTTGAAATAAAATAATAGTTGAGATTTTTCAATAATTTGATATTTTCAGGTCTTTTACGGGGCATTTGCAGCTAGTGAAGTTGCATACTTTACGTATATTTATGCAAAAGTTGATAAGAAGTACTACCAACAAGTGACGTCGCATACAAGAGCAGCGATTCTGGCTGGGCGAGCTATTTCCGGGATATTAGGCCAATTGTTAATATCATTTAAAGTTATGGATTATAGGCAACTAAATTATATAACATTTGGAGGTATTAAATAATAATTTAATGTTTGTTTTTGATACTGAATATTTTCTGTTTTTTTTTTTCAGCGATGGTAGTAGCTACATTATGGTGTTTATTTTTGCCGCCAGTAAAAAAATCCATTTACTTCCATCAAGATCCATCCCAGCAAATTATTTTTACGGAAAAAACAAGAGCTGGTTTTAAACTAATGTGGAGGTATCTGAAGGATTGTTACTCCAGCAATTACATCATCAAATGGTCAGTCTGGTGGTCTCTGGCTACTTGTGGATTTATTCAAGTACAAGTATACATGCAGCCTCTATGGACAGCTATAGTTAACGATCCTAACCAACCGATATACAATGGTGCAGTAGAATCGATATTAACGGTGTTAGGATTTTTAGGAGCATTAACTGCTGGCGTTCTCAAAGTAGAATGGAAAACAAAAGGAGAGCTAGCTTTAACGTGTTGCTCTCTTTTACAGGGTTTTGTAATATTGATTTCATCACAAACGCAACATGTAGTCGTGAGCTACATATGTTATGTTGCTTTTGGAGCCTTGTATCATTTAGTAATTACTGTGGCGAGTAGTGAAATTGCTAAGTTAATTAAAGAAGATAGCTATGGACTTATTTTTGGAATAAATACTTTTATTGCGTTATTGTTCCAGACGATTTTGACGATAGTTGTAGTTACTAGTGGCGTTGGATTCGCATTGACTCCAAGGAAACAGTATTTTGTTTATGGTATTTTTCATATATTTTTAGGGGTTATTTATATTATTATTGGATTAACCAGTTGGCTAGCAAGTAAAAGAGACTACAGAAGGGCCAGTACAGTACCAGAACCTCCAGCTCGAACTGTCATAATATATTAGACTATACTAATCTACATTTTCAGTTATATAGGAAAATCTTGACACTGTTTCCATTCGATAATGTTCTAGTTTCCTAGCAAAATATAATATAGTAAGACCAAAAATCGGAAGTTTTAAATTTTCACTACGCAACAACACAAGCAAATTTTAATAATCAAAAAACATTGCAGATTTAAAAATGATTGAAAAATAAAATAACTATTTAAATCTTTAATCATCTTGATATTTTTCGGGCATTTCACCATATTAAATAGCTAAAGCTTAACATAGTTATGTAATAGCGAACGTTCTCGGCATTTCATTAGTAGCCCTCAAGCGTGGAACACAATGCAAATTATGTCAATCATTTACGTCCATTTTGTTAGAGACTTTTTCGAAATATAGGCGATAAATGGATTTAGTTTCAACGTAAAAACTGTCACCTATTTTTGTACCATATATGTGTACTTTTTCAAGTTAGTTAGTTTTTACGTTAAACTTTTACGGGTGTATAAGCGTAATCACGGACCTAAGGTTTGGCACACGAATCTGAGACTATGAAAAGAATGCAAGTATATATCGAACGGTGCATTTTCCATTAGTGATTGACTAAAACTCTACATATCAATAGAAACGGGATGCTTTTGAAAAACTTCCCCCTTTTGTCGGGGCTTCAGATCCGTGCGCCGTACTATAAGTACCTTGGCATAATATGTATAAAGGCACAGCCAACAAAGAAGCAATATAAGTCTATTAGAAGATGAATAATTTGACTGACTTGCCAAGCTTCCATTTATACTGTGGCTAAAGTAATCACTGTGTCAGCCAAAACTGTCTTCCCTAGACTCTTGGGTCCTAATGATTCCAAACTATAAAAAGTAAAAATATCTACATACTGATTTTATGTAGTAAAGCTAATTTTTTCTGTCGCCAAATTTTTTTTACGAATAAATTAATTCTTATGTTGTTGCCGTATTTAATAATTAGAGATTTTAAATTTTTTTAGAACATCAATCCAGACACAACTTGAGTGTAGTCTGCCAATAAGCTATCAGTATTCTTAATCTAACATTACCTATATAAAACTAAAATGCCTTATTGAGGAAAAAACGCATATTATTACTTACTATTACTGCTAGTACATAAAAACGTTAACTGCACATTTCGAAAAATTTAATAAACCAACTAAAGTATATGTAATTTAAGTTTTAGAAAAATAAAATACTGATATTTTTTATTTTAGATATATAACTTCTAACATAGACACCAAACCGGCTGTGAAGAATAAAATGTATTAAAACATTAGGTACAATGTATTTTTAAGCAATAAACATTTTAAAGGTTTAATGGAAATCGTTTTATTCAAATAAATTTTATTATACTAATTAAGTAGCAAAAATATTGTGTCTATTACATCAACCCAGCAATAAGATAATTATTGAATATAATATGCTACTTTTTTTATATAATTCAATTATTACAGTTTTACTGTAATTGTGAAAAATCGTCCTCCAATTTTTTTTAATTCTACTTTGTTTTTATTCCATTAATCAATATCTTTATGGTTCTCTTCGCAGTCTAGCTCACAAGAAAGAAGGTTCTGTACATTCAAAATTCAACATGACAAACCAATGAAATGTTTCAAATATTTCTAAGTCTTACTTGGAACAGTCCTTGTAAGCAGTCCTTCCTGTTATTAAGGAAAGTAATTCCCTTTTATTAAGTTAATAAAAAAAAAATTATACCATAATTTCTAAATGTGAGTAACGCAGCGCTACAATCTTTGGCCATGCAACTCCTCTTTTGTTCACACTATAAATGATCTAGATAAATATATCTCAGAAGATGATACCAAATTAATACTTTATGCTGACAACTGCACTGTAGCAATTTCAGCAAGTACCTTAGATGATCTCGAAAGAAAAGCTAACAATATGTTAGTTACATTTTTTACAAGGTGTCTTAACACAAACTTATAGTTAAAATTTTTTGGTATCTACTTAAATCCACATATCAAATGGAATAATCACTTAGATTATGTAGCTGGTCAATTAAATACAGCATACTTCACTATAAGAAACCTAAAAAATATACTGGAAACAAAACAACTATTAAACATATACTATGCTCTCGCTTATAGCCATTTAAGCTATGGTGACATTTTCTTCTGGGGCCAATCAACAGAATTAACCAGAATGTTTATATTGCAGAAAAGAATAATCCGTAAATTTCACTTAGCCCTCTAGTAAGCCTTATTTTCCTCCTTTTCTCCAACATAAAATACTCCATGTATTTTAACTGTGTATGCAGTCTTATTCATCAAAAAAAAAATTAGCATTTTTCCATAAAGCTCGACAATTCATGATTGTCCAATCAGAAGTAGCACCAATATATCTATACCACACTACAAAACAGCCTCTTTTCAAAAAAGTCCTTACTGTTTTTACAGCACTATGTATAATGCCTTTCCAGCAAGTCTTAAAGTAATAAACTCGTTTAAAAAAGGTGCAAAAAACTATCTTCTTGATAATTGTTACTATGATGTCACAGAATACTTACATTTAAGAAAGAGCATCTCAAAAGCAACTTTAAAGTTGGTTTATTCCGCCTCCCTGATCGACTGCTTTTTGAGACTATTCTAAGAACATCAATCATATTCAATATCTCAGTTCGGGAGCAGTTTAATACAAAACTTGGGTCTGAGAGATTGCCCCCCATTCTGTAACGCAGTGTATAAGAAAGAATTCATTAATTGCTTAGGCCACTCAAGCATACTATTGAAACGGTTTTTTTTTTTCAAAACCATAAACCAATTAAATTTGCTCAAGGGGTCTAATATTTAGGTTTGAAAAATGTGAAATTATTGTTCTGTGGGTATGGTAAGGAATTCTTAATCTATGTTAAGTAGAACATATTAGCCTACCAGGGGCTGTCTAAGGATACAGTTAATTGGATAAGACTTGTCACAGAAAACCGCATTTTGAATAACCGGCATTCGGTTATTGAAAGTTAGATTAAACGATCTGCGAGAGAGCCCCCCTGGTACCACAAAATGTTTGTGTAAAGTCATTCATATATGAATAATTTATCTTCCAGAAAAAATAAGATCTGATTTAAGATTTACACGAAAATCGAATTTTTCTTAATCAGTTAAATTTTAAACAACCAGTCACAATTTGGTAACACTAGAACATATAGCTTTTCAAAAAGGGATTACACTCCCCCATAAAGTTTTATCTATGGATTAAATGATTAGTTGTTTCGTGACTGTGGTGCAGCTTTAATATTTAGGTTTATTTTGGCTAATTATACACAAAGTTCTTTGTCTCCTGTTGTGTGGGGACTTACGGGCTCGTAAAATGGTTTAATGGTCACAATACTCACAATTATCCAATCCAACAAAGAATGATGCAAACTTAGTATCTAATTATATAATAAGCTCTAGTTTTCATGGGTTAAAATTCAAATTAATTTATTTGTCAAGGTAGTAATTACCACATTATTTATATAGCCCAAGATAGGGCTAATGTTGTTCAAGCGCGTGATATTTAATAAAAATAATTAGATATAAAGTACTAGAAAAACCCTAAAAAAATTACTAATAACATAGTTTTAGCCCATTAGAAAAAAAAATATTTGAAAAATATAAATTAATTACTAATAGATCCGCCCGCGCATCAGCATCACTTTAAAAGATTTGTTTTTAACAACTTTTTATGTATAAGTGACAGCAAACAAAAAAAAAACACACAGGAGGCATCCTAGACTACAATATATATAACATACACATTCACCGATGTTCACTGCATTTCTATTTCATTTATATACTGCATACAATTCCGCGTTACTCAATCAAAAGTTTACATTTAATATGCTTTTTAAATTTATTACAAGAGGTTACATTGTTAGGTAGCTCATTCCAAAGATTAACAGCAAGAAATGAAAACGATTTTTGAAATTTTGAAGTTCGGTGCTTAGGTATGCTAAATTTGTTTATGTTTCTTGTATTGTACGAATGGAGAATATTATTAAAAATGGAGAATATTATTAAAAATTGTACATATGATATTTTCTACGATTCTTCATATTTAAAGCTGAGATATTATTTAAATATGGAGTTATATGATGTCTAAACGGTATATCGTAAGCAAACCGCAGGCAAGAATTCTGTAATTTTTGTATCGTGTTTGCCACTTGCATCGTTAGAGAGTCGCCATAGACATTATCTCCATAGTCCAACAGACAGTATTAAACTGTCACACAAGTAACATTTTGTTTTGGATTAGGCGATTGAAGCTTTTTTTAACATGCAAATCGAAATGTAAGGATGAGTCAAATATAATACCGAGGTTTTTGGCTTCATTGGTTACATGTATTGTTGTATTTTGGACTTTAAGGTTTAAATTATCTTTAATTTCCTGTTCGTTCGTTTTATTTGAACTAAAAATTAGAATATGTGATTTTTGAGCGTTCATTTTAAGATTATGTTTCTCAGCATAGATATATATATATATATATATATATATATATATATATATATATATATATATATATATATATATATATATATTATTTAAATTGGTATTAAATCGCTCTTGGCAACGGTTTTATTACGGCTTTTTTCCATATGTTGGGAAAGATATTTTCCACTAAAAAGCTGTTTATTATATTTATTAAAGGATTTAAACAGAAAGGAAGGCACAGTTTTAAATCTCTTATTGATAGCATGTCCTCAACAACCGCATTAGTTTTAATTTCATTGATATATTTTTGTATCTCAGTGGCAGTTATCAGTTTAAAATTTAGTTCAGTATTGTTAGAATACCTATTCGAATTGTAAAATTGTATTTTCTCCCTAGATACAAAATCAGCCACTGTAGACCAGTCTCTGAAAAACATATTTAGTTCTGTTGGACGCAATAGATCCTCGGGTATATCATTAATTTTATTATGCTTTAAACCTAATTGTTTTGCGTTCTGCCAAAAATCTTTTTCTCCTTTTTGCGACATCTGATTGTAATATGTAATTTTCTCTCTTAGGATTGCAGGTTTGGTGTAGTTTCTGAGTTGTCTATAGTACTGCAAATTACATGGAGTTTTATTTTTTTGGTATTTTTTATGTGACTTATCTCTTAATTTAATTAAAAGTTTAATGTTTGGTGTTATCCAAGGAGTAAACGATTTTATTTATTTATGAGATAAATAATAAAATTAGTGAAGAACTCTACTTTTTTATCAATATTGTCAGTGCGATAAATAACATCCCAGTCTAGATGCGATGCGTCATTATCAAATTCATTAAAATTTATATTCTGATAGTTTCTACATTTAATATATTTATAAGGTATTATTTGCTTAGGAAATTTAAAGACTGCATAAATTAAATTGTGATCGGTTACTGATTCAGACATCGGAACCGATTCTGAACTGTAATATTCACTATTGTCAAAGTCAAAGTCAAAATATGCTTTATTATCACAAGAAAGAGATTCTCATTGACAAAGCTTTAAATTAACCTAATCAATAAGTAATATATATAATATCATAAATTAAATTTTTTACATAGAAGTTAATAATCATAAAGTCAATTTATTTACATTTAAAAAAAAAAAAAAAAAACAAAAACGATGTGATACACCTATGATAAAAGAGTTATTTATAATATACACACAAAATAAAAATAGGCTACTGAATATAATTTATGTATTTATGTATAACAAGGATCAATCGATATATCAAAATGAGCTGGAAAAGAATTCTTCGAGGTTCTAATAAGCCCTTTGTAACAAAAGTTTTTTTACATCCTTTCTAAACTTTACTGAAAATTGTAGGTTTTCAACCCTACAGGCAGGTGATTAAAAATCTTTAAGCCATCATAAATAACTGACTTTTTTATAAGAGTGCTCGATGGTATCGGCAATGGGAGGTTATGATGCTGGCGAGTGTAGTGCTGGGAATAAGTGATCCCAAACACATCACGATATTTAAAGATCAAACAAACAGTCTCAAGTATAAAAAGTGAAGTTAAAGTTAGAATTTTCTTTTGCACAAATAGTAGTCTGCAAGAATCTCTAGACTTTGCTCCACAAAGGTATCTTACAGCTCGTTTTTGCAAGACAAATATGAGATTTAGTAGGTTCTGATTGGAGACACCCCAAAATGCAATGCCATATCACAGATGTGATTCTATCAGAGCGTGATAAGCTGTTTGTCCTATGTTAGGTCCACGTTCGTTCATAATAACCTTAATTGCATAACAACCAGAAGCTATTTTTTTACTCAACTGCATGATATGTTTGTCGAAGCGCAGTTTGCTATCGATAACGACACCAAGAAATTTCGTGTCAGAACATTTCTCCAGTGGGGAATCACCAATTACCAAACCCTCGACACTACACTTAAAACTAATTACATGGGTCTTACTCAGATTTAGCAACAATAGGTTTGAATCAAACCAATTTGACACCTTTATCAAGTCTGACTTGATAATATTTCCCAATGTCTCAACATTTTTGGAGTGCCACAAGATGGTAGTATCGTCGGCAAACAATGTAAATTTTCCTTTAATATCAATAGATGATAGATCATTCAAGTACAGGAGAAAAAGCACTGGTCCAAGTACCGAACCCTGAGGCACACCCCATTCATTTAATCGGCCCTCTGACGATGTGTTATCCACAAACACTCTTTGACTCCTTCCCCTCAAGTAGGATTCCAGCCATTCCAGAGCACAACCCCTAAAACCATAACAATGAAGTTTGCGCAGCAGTATATCATGACTCACACAATCAAAAGCTTTTGATAAGTCACAAAATACTCCCCTACATTTATGTTTTTATAAACTCCCTCCAACAATGCAAACATGGCATCATTTGTACTCTTATTGCACTGGAATCGAAATTGTTTGTGATCCAGTATATTATTGCTCTCAAGAACTGACATACGTTTTTTAACTAATTTTTCAATGATTTTTGAGAGTGTTGAAAGAAGCGATATTGGTCGGTAATTTGATGGTTGGTTAGGGTCACCACCTTTAAATAGAGGGATTACCTTTGCTGTTTTCAAACAAGAGGGAAATTCGCCACACTCCCATGACTTGTTAATGGCAGAAACCAAGACATTTAATGCCGCCTCAGGAAGGTTCAGAAATAACCTGGCAGACAATCCAGCCTCACCTGCGGCAGTTTTGTTTTTAATTTCATTAAAGGTTTTTTTAAGTTCCACTAAGTCAGTTGAAAAAAAAAAAGAATGAATTTTTTACCTCGTTTAAAGTTAAGTGTTGCAAAGGATCTATGGTAGGAAGCAGTTGCGCAGTCAGGCTCCCTGCAACAGAACAATAATAATTGTTTATCTGATCAGCAGACAACTGTAGAGGTTCGCCTTGAGAATTTTGGTTTCCCTTCCCACGTATATCACTCACAATTGACCAGCTCTCTCTCTGCCTATTGCTAGATCTTTCAAGACGTTCAGCATAGTACAAATCTTTAGCGCTCCTGATAAGCCTACGGTATAATGATCGATATTTATTAAAGTATTCATTAAAATGCACATCATCAGCATGCTTTCTAATTGCATGCAGTGAACGCATATTTGCAGCTGAAACCTTGAGCCCTTTAGTAAGCCAAGGTTTTTTACTGTTATTTTTAATTTTTTGTTTGGGAAATGAGCTTTCAAATATGCTAGTTAACCTTATGTGAAAAGAATCTAGATGATGAGGTGTATCAAATATGCTATCCCAACATACAGTTTCACACATTTGTCGGAAGCGATCAAAATTATTACCACTAAACAATCTCCCATACCTAAATCTAGAACTATGACACTTATTTATTTCCAAGGGAACCGAAGCAACAATTGCTTCATGGTCTGACAGACCAGCATTGATGACCGAACACACAAAAGACCCAGTAGCAAAGTTTGAGCACATGTAATCAATAACAGATGACGAAAACTTAGAAAAACGAGTAGGACTTTCCACATGCATGACTAAACTGTGACATGCTAAAATATTACACAATCTTAAAGTGTTAATAGAGTCATTATCATTAAAGTTAATATTAAAATCCCCACCTAAAATAATGTTTGAGGAGTCCGGCAATTGGGACAGCACTATGTCAAGCCTAGACAAAAAATCATCTACATTTGCCAAAGGAGAACGATAGGCACACAAAATATATATATTAAAAAACTCTGAGAAAACGACAGACAATTCGAAGACCTTTTCAAGACATAAATCATTATATTTTGTAACATTGATAAAACTGTTATAGTTTAGAAAAGACTCACTCAATAGTATCATTGACCCTCCATGGGCCGATCCCGATAAAATAATTAGGGATGTATACAATTTCAAGAGGTTTAAGCCAGTGCTCAGTGACCAGTACAACATTCGGTTTTTTTTGATCTTCTAAAAACACCAACAATTCGTCAGTTTTATTTCTTAAAGATTGAATATTTATAGCTAAAATTAAAAAGTTAAGTTTATTCTGACCAGTAGTTACTTGGGAACAAGATTGTTGAAATTGGTTTCTAAAAAAGAGTTATTATTTATAGGTTCTAATTCCCTACAAGTTATCTCAGATGTATTCTTAATTAAAGGTTCACCCACTCTGGAAACATCCAACCCACAATCATCAGACTTGTGCGTCAGATTAATATTTGGACTCATAACATCCAACGATTCTGTGACCGTTTTAATAAATATTAAGTTTTTACAAAAATTTCTACACTGAGTCATTTTAAAAAATTCAGAACAGATGCCAAAGTTATTTAGCCTGATACCCCTTTCAGAATTCACATCCATAAAATAAACATGACCTTCAGATACTCTGTTAATCTTAAAGCATATATTCTTTAACCTATTATTATAACTAAAAATTCTATAATTTAACTTAATATTGTTTTTGTCATAAGGGGCAGAACATACAAATACATTAGTATTACTTGCACATTGACGAATCCTATTAAAAAGCAAATTTAAAGACGGAGACCTATTATTCAGTAAGTCGTTTAATCCTCCAGAAATCAGCAAGTAATCATTAAAATTATAATTCTTTGTTAATGGAATCATATTATTGCAGACATTATCCAATCCTGCACCAGGTTTTAAAAAACTTTCTACTCTTAAGTCTATATGTTGAGCAGTATAATACTTCTGAAATTTTACATTCAGATTATATCCAACATCATCACATATAATTAACAGTCTAGGTCTAAGCACTGTAGCAGATGAAATCTCCAAATCATCTGCGACCCCATTATTATCATTCGAGTTTTCAATATTTACCGTGTTAGAATTGACACTAATAGTATTAGGACTACTAACTTCATTATTTGAAGTTGCTTGAAGTTTATCATTTGTTATTATTATATCAATAAGGCTTGAATTATTTGTATTTGTATTTATCCTAGTAGGGTCCTTAATATGTTGATTTAAATTGAAAGTGACAAGCAAATTCAAAAGTTTATTTTTATGTATGTTATCACCTAGAAAATCTATATTAAGATCTCCTACAAACACCACTGTGTCAAAGAACAATACTGTTTGCCCAAAAACATCTTCCAAAGTAGAGCTGGGTTTTGCTACCCTATCTCCGGAGTACAGTTTAAACTCCAATATATCCAGGGTAATGTCTTTGGAAAAGAAAAAACTAACTTCATAAAATGTTTAATTATTTGGCAATGTAACATATAACCAAATAAAACAATTCGTGCCACTCATTTAGTGTCATTGGTTGAGAGGTAAACAACAATGGCCTATTTCAGTTTCTTGTGGTCAGGTTCTTTTTGTAAATATCTCCGGGTTAACTTCTTTTACAGCCTTAGTTAGAAGTGGTACTAGCTATTATTCAGCATAGAGTTTTTTAATTTATCTTATTTTTATCTCAAGACATTAGAGCTTTTCAAATACAAAATAAAATGCTGCCTGTTGGCAAACGCGTTTTCTTCATTTGAAGAATTTTTAGCAATGACTTAGGTTTATAAAACTTACATGTAATAAGTGCTCTTTTGTAGGTTTTTGTTTATGTGTGGTAAAATATTTTTTAACTACTTCAAAATGTCATACCAAAATTATTCTTCACCTAGAACTTACCTTACATTTACTTCTTTCTCATATTTCAACTTCTTTAAAAAAAAAGTTACCGATAATAAGGTAAGGATATTCTTGTAAAAAAACCCTTATTGATTTTCATGAATGCACGTTTTTAGAAAGTACCTAATCCTGAAAAAATAAACATTAAACTCAACATAAGTTTGTTTTATTGTAAAACATGTCATTTTTTTAATATGCCTTTTTGTCTTAAGTATTTAACAATAAAGGGAACTGAACCCAACGTAATAGTTATACGAACAGGTGCAAACACCTTATGAATCGCATAAGCTACAGCAAATGTCCCAGCATTTGAAACAAGGGCAGGGTTTGCTTTAAACCACCCATCCAGCTTTAGATTAGCCAGTAAGTCTGCAAAATCCAAACCACTTGAAACTATGAGGTAACATGATCCTAAAGATAATAAAGATATACTAATATGAAAAACGATTACTGTAGAACCATATTCTGTTACTGCTTTTTTTAATTTCTGGGTCAATGTTAAGTTAGATAGTTTTAATGTTGATTCTAACTTTTTGTTTTTTAAATTTTCGTTCTTATTTGCAGAACTAAAATGTTTTATATAATTGCTATTTTGTATATCTGTCCTTTGTGAATTGACTAAACACAGAAATCCATATTTTCTCCATAAAATCGGCCTTTGAACTAAGAGTCCTAAAACATTGTAGTTTTATTAATTACGAATAAATTTATTTTCCAGCACAATGTCAACTCACTATTGTTTGCACCAATCAACATTGATCTCAAAAAAAACATATTCAACTATAAAATATAAAAAATATATAATCCATAATACTATTTTTATTTTGATTGATCTTAGATCTTGACCTTTACCTTTGACCTTTAAATTTGATTTTTCTTCTTCCTTATTCGTTGTTACGATGGCTTCTTGCTTTCCTGGGACTCAAACAAACTTGGTTGTTGTAATTTGTGTCCCAGGGATGTAGCATACCAGTGTATAGCGTATAAAAGAAAATTTGACTACGATAACGCTGAACCAACGAAAAAAAAGTAATTGTTACTACAGCTCTTTTTCGCCGTTTTTTGTGATTTTTCGATTCGGCAACATTGTGTTTCCGAGTTATACTTCTTCAAAATCTCAAATTCCGGTAATAGATTTTCTTATTTTAGAAAATATCCTTTGCTTTAGCATAAATTTGATGCGGTTTCAAAATCTATAGTTTTTACACTACGTCAACCAAAAGTTTTTTTGTTTCTGAAGTCAGTTTGAAAGAAATGAAAATGCGGGACAGTGTCTAATTTCCAAATTGTAATTTTTGGAGTAAATCGAAATTGGGACCGCCGACGCTCGATTTAATACAAATATCTAAAAGATTATTTTCACAAAATGCAGTTTACTTTAAAATAATTATTTACTTTTTACACCATCATCAAATTTGATAATTTTTTGTATATATAGATGTTTTTTCCGGTCGTGAGTTCTGTCATTAACGGTTCCCGGGCTACTGCCTACGTCCACTATTATTGGACCACCCAGTATAGTGATACACGATTTACAAGTCCAGATTTTACAAGGGCAGCCAGCATCAGATCCAGTGGACGGGATATATCAACATTTTAATTTATCCAGTTCGACTTTGTGCTACTTGGGTATTCCAAAAGTGGCCGTCTGTCTCCGTTTGTCATATTACTTTATACAGGGGCCTTGTGAAGTACTCTACAGGGCGTTTCCTAATTGCGTGCTGATGTTAAAGGGGGTGTTTTTATGTCCTAAAAGTCTTAACTTTTGAGATACAGGATGGTAAACTTTAAAAAGAAAACATTTTTTTTCATCCCAATTCTGATGGTATTGTAGATAACTGCATGAAATTTGATACACGTCTTCTATGTATTAAGGAGCATACGGATTTACCCAGGTTAACTACATATGCAGGCCACTGGTAGAAATTTCAAAAATTGATTGTTAATAAAAAATGCCATTTTATGCATAAAAGACATGTATCAAATTTCACACAGTTATTTATCTATAATAGCATCAGAATTAAGATTTAAAAAAAATATTTTTTTAAAACCCTGTATCTCCAAAGTTAAGACTTTTAGGTTCATATTAAACTTTTTTCTTAAACATTAGCACGCGATTAGGAAACGCACTGTATAGTACTTCACAATGACGCACAAACTGTACAAAGTAATATGACAGATGGAGACAAACGGTCACTTTTTGCATACCCGAAGAGCCCAAAATCGAACTGCATAAGTTAAAATTTTGATAAATCTTGTTTACTGGAATCAGTGCTGTTTCCCCTACTATAACTACATTGATGTGTTAATTTTGGAAAAATATGAGTTCTGAAGTTTTGCAAATATTAATTGCTATATTAGATATTTTTTGACACCCAGTATTGAACAGAAAATTAAATATTTTGAAGCAGTTTATTGGCAGCTACTTTATGAACAATTTTACAAAATATATGAAAAAAACTAAGCCATTTTTGAGGTTGACGGCTGTGATTCTAATGGTTCGATTCCTTCTAAATCGTTGTCTTCCTATGAAAATGATGAGGTTTCGTCGTCACTACTTGAAGATCCCAGTTGGATAACTAAATCATCAATAACCGTTTCAATTTTTCTATCTACTTCCCAGTATTTATCTTCAATAGAACGGACATGTTTAACAACGATTTGTTGTGTTGTGTTATTTTATTTAAATATTTAATTGAAAGTTCACCGGTGTTGCGCTCTCGAATATATTTTTTTACTCCTGCCCATGCAAGTTCAATAGGGTTGAGGTCGCACATGTATGGAGGCAGCCTTAAGGGTGTATGACCGGGGTTACATAAAAGACCGTCAATTTTATACTTTTTTTCTCTAGGCTTGTTGGCTGATAACTTCATGTAATTGACATGTTCTCCGTATTGGATCACATACAAGATTGTTCGATTTAAGCCACGATAGCCACGAGCTTTTGTAGAGTATTTAGTTGCCACTTTATCTTCTACGTGAGAATGATAAGACGTCCATTAACCCGACTGATTTGGGAGGAATGTTAGGTAGAAGCTTCTCGAGCAACCACTTTTCAAAATTATCTCTATTCATCTGTCCATGATAGTCTCTAGTTGTTAGTCCCGAGCGGAAAACTAAAGCAGCACCTGGAACAAATCCGGCTTCTGAACCAGCATGAACTATAATAAACTGTCTACTAGAGCGAATTCTCTGAACAACACCTGTAACACTTTCACTTTGCCAGCATTTATTCACTGTCATATCATTATCTACCCAAGTTTCGTCTAGATACACAATATTGCGTCCTTTTTGCCTATATTGCCTTACAGTTGATAGATATTTCACCGAAATGTGAAATGAAAAATATTTGGTCTCTCAATGAATAATTTTCGTTTATTTTGGCACTTGCTCCAAACGAAATCATTTGATCGTAAAAGCCGATTTAAGGTTTTATACCCGTACGGAAAATCTATTTTGTTCTTTACAGCACGAAGTAGGGGTTTGCAGGTCGAAACCTTCTTCAAGTTTACATAAAAATCATCTATTTTTCGTCGAATTACTTGAAAATCACCATCGTCAATTTTATCTTTGTATGATAATCGGGGGTTTTTTTTACCAGGAGATTTTAAAGGTGAAATAGAACATGAGCGGTCATTATGATGGTGATGATTATCTTACACTACTTTCCGAAACACCAGTGTAAAATGCAGCGCGTTCTGTTCGATTTTAAATTGGAATAGTCAAACTATTATTTTCAGCTTCTCTAATACAGGCCTCTATAGCGCTCGCAATAACTTCACGTGCACCGCTTTGAATTGTTTTTCCTCTTATGCTCGCCACCGTTACTTTGAAATAATAATTCAAATTCAACGCAACGCATTTATATAGAAATGAAAACAAATGCTCGAAATGTATAGGCGCCACTGGAAATAGCTAGAACCTTCTAGCGGCAAGTGCATGGAGACTCTAGGCACATCCCAATTACAAGTGGACCGGTGCGAAATTTACTAAATCCTCGATTAATTTTCCGTACCGCTTAGCTGGCGCACTTTATAGGTGAAGCGGCAAACTATTACAACAAATAAAATAACAAAATTTATTTGCGTACACAAATTTTACTTTTCCGCTTGCTTAAGACTATGAACCTTTATTTTAAGGACCGCCCGGTTTTCTTTCGTGTCCCGCACTTTAACAGGTATACCTTTTCTGCAGAAAAAAAAAATGTTCAACATTCCGATATTATGCAGATTGTAAATTATTGGAATCACAAAATCGGTTGTAGTATAGTTTTGTTCTCCAATCCCGTTAGGTACAGCTTCAAATGGTTTCAGTAACTCTTACATCACAATTATTATCACTACTTTACGGGCAGAAATTGCAATGGGTGCAGTTTCGTGGCGATACAGAATTTGGTTTATTATCATTACCACCGTGTCGGCACTTCTTGAATTAACTTTTTAATAACTTCTAGCTGCTGCGCTTTTCTGAATCCGTTACTTGCATTGTTGCTTTCTTTAAACCAGGTTACTATGCCCTTTAGCCCTTTACTTTCTTAATGAGTAGTTTAAGATCATTGTTCGAAGAAGTTGCCCGATCTGCTATTAAATTAAGCTGATAAGCAAAACAGTGTAAGAGTTTTTCAGAAACAGCTCCCGCCAATCACAATACTAGTGGGCGCATATTTCAAATCTGATTTCCAATATTTTGTGGTGTAATTTTATAGCTTTATGGCTGCTACTTTTATTGTATGACCTGAGGTAACGGGACATATCCACCTAACAGTATGGGTTTTGACCCGTATATTCACTGGAGTGCTACCGCGCGTTTCCTTTACAACAGTCGTACCTTAACTTAATACGCATTTTTATTAATGATAATGTATTAAAAAATACATCTAAAAAGTAATCCGCCTGAAAGGATATTCGTACACATATGCGTTGTATTCCAAGCTAAGCATCCTACCATTAAACCACAAAGCTTGCACTAAGCATCCAACAAAACTTGATTATATCCTGCCTAAATACACGTCGAATCAATAGGAAGCACATTGAATAATCTGTGTTGATTGGCGAGAGCCGTCCAGTATTCAAGGTTTCGTGAAACTAGCATTTAAATGACTGGTAATTCCGTGACTGTGGCGCCGCTCTAATATATAGATTTATTTCGGCTAAGTATAAACAAAAACCGCTGATGTTTTCAACGGATCATTGGTTAGTTTAGTTGTTTAGTAGTAGGGTTGCGACTTTACAATTCAAAGGTCCTGCGTTCTAATCCCGAATTATAATTTTAAAAAGTCATCCGCTTGAACGGGGATTCGAACTCATCCACAGCCGAGTAACGTACCACCCAGTTACGAAGTCTATGCTGAATATAGCTGAACAATTAATAAAACTTGACGGCGATGATATAGAAACATTTCTGCCGTCTCATGTCAGCAAGAATCTTGAAAGCCCGTGCAACTTTTGCTCTTTACTCCGCTCGTATAGATAATTAAACGGGAGGCTATATGATAGCTAATTCGACAACTTGAATATAAACAGTTTATAATAGCTTCATTCCAACACTTCGAATTACCGTCCCAGTTAAGGTCAGAAAATTACGCAATACATAAATCGTACCGTGAACCGCTCCGTTGCGCAATTCCGTAACCGTACTAGGGAAGGGAGGTATATACCAGGAGTAAAGAGCAAAAATGCGGAAGGCTTTCTAGATCATAGTCTTTTGAATCAGCTCGTCGAAGGCAGACCTCTATCTTTTTAACAAGTGGTTTCACGTGTCCGGTTTAGCTGCTTTAGTTCAGGTGGCTACGGGATACTCAACCGCTCAATGTGGAAACTAACGACCACGCTAGAAAGTGGGAGGGGTAAGTGGATAGCTTGAAAGAAAAGGTAATCTCGTGATACTGATACTAGTAGTGGAAGCCAAGATGGAAAGTCTCTTGTAGATATTAGGTATCTTTAATTTTCTCACTTTTTTTGAATTTACTGTAGAGCCCTCATCGAAATTAACACATTTCAGTAAAAAAATTGCGGAAGAACCACTTTTTGTGACAAAAACATAACAAATACTTATAACTTGTAACGCACTATATAGTTCTAAACCTCTACTGTTACTTTAATTATATTAAAATTGCATGCAAAATAGATAACTAAAGTATATTAATATATAATATACTGTTTTTTATTTAAGTATTTAAAGAATTAATGTTAAAACTGTATCAACAAAATATGTTGATGTTATTCAACTAAAAACAGACTAAAAAATTCTTAAACAGAAAATCAACTGACATTTGATGATTTGACATTTCATGTTTAATCTGTCATTTCCTCTAATTCAAGAAGGAATGTTGCCAAATATATTTCATTTTGCCAGGGAAGAATTCATTACTGTTTATTAGAGTTGTTAATAACATTTTGTTCTATAGTTGAAACGCTGTCATTAGGAGCACAAGGTGAAACAGTAAATGGTTAGCATCAAGTTAGGCGCCAAAGACATCATCATTAAAGCTATAACATAAAAACCTATACAGAACATTAGCTGCCAGTGGAAGTGGCAGCCAATCTTTATACCGTCTGTAAATCGGTACCGTGTTAGCACCATGTTAGGTGCCGAAGGCATCGTCATTAAAGCTGCAATCTAAAAAACGGTACAGCTCAATCACTGGCCATGTAGAGTTAAGTTTAAAATATTTAAATCATAAATAAAATATAACTCAATTTGGCAACGCTGTAAGTAATATTTTTAATAACATATTAGGGAATTTTTGCATTGCAATGTTTTGAAAATTGTATGAAATTTGGTCAGTTTTCATTCTTTTTCTAGGTCAAAAGTGATTCATCCGCAAATTTTTATTTTTGTAATCTGTACTATAAGGCATAAGCCTTCGTTTAAAATTTGAAAAAGTTGTAAAATCCGAAATACTTACTCTCAACAAGACTCGAAGGAGGTATGTATAAAGATATTAGGAATATACGGGGTGTACTGCGAGCTTAGAGCTCGCCATCCGGACATCCCATCGATAACTTCTCCAAACTGAAATAAAGTCTAAATCATCTCGAAGAGGCGCTCCCATGATATAATATTATATCATGGGCCGCTAGAGCTCTGACTAAGCCCCGGACGAAGAGCAATCTGGCAAGCTGCAAAGTACAGTGTAAAAAATATAAATGGAATTGGAATTATAGACCCTATACTCTACTCATGTTGTGTAACGATAATGTTTAGAATGTTATGATAAACAACAAATATTTGCAGTATTTTCTTTAAAAAAGAAACCTTAAATTAGTAAAACTACAGTAGATAATATTTCCCGAATCTGTGCATATTACTACCAATCAAGTGGTTTATAAGAAGTATGCCTCCTAAAAAATCTGGTTCAAAATCAGTTAAAAGTGACGATTCTGGAGAAAAAGGTATTATTAGAACAATAGGGGTAATAAGTTACATATAACTCTGGAGGGGTCACAAATTTAATGATACAATTTTAGAAAAATTGTACTACACCACACAATATGAATAATTTTAACCAAGTCACTTACTAAATGTGTAATTTTAGGAAAAGAAAAAAAGAGTGGCACTGCAATAAAAGTGAGACATATATTATGTGAAAAACAAGGCAAATGTCTAGAAGCACTAGAAAAACTAAAATCTGGTCAAAAGTTTCCTGAAGTTGCAGCAACATATAGTGAGGACAAAGCAAGATCAGGAGGCGATTTAGGGTGGATGACTCGAGGTTCTATGGTGGGACCATTTCAGGACGCTGCTTTCTCCTTACCTATATCTACCATTAATAATCCAGTTTATACAGACCCTCCAATAAAAACTAAGTTTGGTTATCACATTATTATGGTAGAAGGAAAGAAATAATTTATCCTAACTGTTTTTAACAGTTCTTATAAACATTAAATCTAAAAAAGTGATTATTCTGACTTAGTAAATAATGAATATTAAAAAATATGTAAATATTTGTTATTAAATAATTTGCTTTTTATATATTGATTATATTTTGAGATTATTTGATGTGTTCAGAATGGTAACCAACACTTGGCAATAACAAAAATATTTAAATATACATTAACTGAAAAATATTGAAAGAAAATCTGCATCTGTGGCATATTTAAGTGGGGAGGTTTAAACTTCACCCCCAGAGCCTCTATTATTTAAGCTTAAATGGTACAAATAGTATAAAATAAGGACCCCCCTGGGACAGTGTTAGTGTGCTTCAGTTACATAAAAATTAAGACTTTTTTTTTTGGAATTATATATATATATATATATATATATATATATATATATATATATATATATATATATATATATATATATATATATATATATATATATATATATATATATATATATATATATATATATATATATATATATATATATATATATATGTACATATATATATATATAATGGCGTGCACAGCCTTTTGACACAGGATAGCCAATAATAAACGACCGTGATGTTCTTAAAATTACTTACCCCTTAAATGTGCTTCTATCTTGCATCCTTATGCCCTTAAACAGTTTAAACTTAATTTATAGTGACTTAAAACCACTCTCAAAAAACCAACATTTTTGCCCCAAAAAAAAAAGGCATTAGTTCTTTGTAAAAATTAGTTTAATAGTGCCGCTATTTTTTTGTTATGTAACACTAATAATTAAATTCTTTGAACATGTATTTTGCAAAGAAGTACAACTTATTTTTAAACAAAAAAAACGATCGTCCCACAGAGTCACTATTGATTGTAATTTTATTGTTATTAGATTTGTTAACTTAATTAAGGAAATACACGAAACATTTTCTTATCTTCACAAAATTTAAGAATTTTGTATTAACCAGTTTAGAATATTAGGATGAAAAATTTAAATAATCAAACTCAAACTAAGTTTATTCACTAAAGATCACAAACATATGATATAAGGTTCGTCATAAAGTAAACTGTTACTACTGTAACTTAAGTAAATTACTGTCACATTTATATCCTTAAATATTAGTTAAAAAGAAAAGTGGAAAATTATACAAAACTAAGAAAGAAGAAAGAAAGACAACACTAAGAATATACAGCAACAAATTAAATTAGATGAAGAAGAGGCATCGTAAGATCCAAGGAAAAACAAGCCAGTGGATACTACCAAATCTCAGCATATATGTGCTACTGTTCTGGGCTCAAATAGTCTTTAAGGCAATAGAAAGTTCTTTCATTTAGAAATTTTTTTAGGTTCTTCCCAAATATTCCTAAAGTGGGGGCTTGCTTGATTTCTTCGGGTAACTTATAAATACTGATACAAGCATAGTTTGGTGATTTTTCATACAATGTTGTGGTATGCCTAGGGAAGATTAGGTTGGAAGCAGAATGTCTTTGTCATGAATTTTATAGTGCCTAAAGGTATATCTGCAGGTTTCCAGTGGCTTCAGTCTAAACATCATCCTGATCAATCTCTTCTGAGCCACAAAGGCCTTACTTACATTGACTGCTTGACCCCACAGAATTATATTGTAAGTTAAATGGGGATACGCCAAGGCATAATAGGATGTTATTAGGTTGAACTGTGGTACTGTTTACTTTAACTTAAGTAGTGCAAAGTAGGCTTGTCCAAGTTTTGCACAGACGCAATCTAGATGAGATTCCCAAGTCAGCCTAGAATCCAGGAATGTTCCTAAGAATTTTGTTGTCGTCTGTTTGGGTAAGATTAACTTTGGGGTAAGTTTTATAAAAATGAACTTGTATTGTGTTCAGGATAAGTTTATTTGAAAAACACCATTAAATCAACCCATTACAGACATTATGTACCTTCTCAAGGGCTTTAGGTTCATTGGTCGCGGATATGGCAACTGGTATCATCAGCAAACTTTACAGTCATTCCAAGCAAAGACAGATCGTTTTCAAAACAAAAATGATGGCTGCAAGTACAGATCCCTGGGTTGCTCCAATGTCAATGGTGTACTCTGATGAACGGCAGATTCCCACCTTGACCATGAGTTTTCTTTCAGATAAGAAGGACTTTATTAAAGATAGCGCATTGCCTCATACCAATGTTGTAGAGCTTTGCCTCTACAAACTCCAGATTCAATGTGTCGACAAGCCCTAGATAAGTCAAATCTCATCCCGATAATGATCCGATTTTGCTCCAGCTCATTATGTATAAACTGTAGTATCTGGAATGCTGCTGTCTGTGTTGATTTTTCTCTCCGAAAGCCAGGTTGATCGTCCTTTATGAGTTTGTGATAGCTCCAGAAGTTCACCAATTTGTCATAAAGAGAACACTCAAATACCTTTGAGAATATGCTGAGCATCGACACTGGCCTGTAGTTTTCCATATCAAAGTGGTTGCCCGTTTTAAATATACGAATGACAGTGGCTAGTTTTAGCGAAGATGGGAAGATCCCACTCTCAAAGGCACAGTTTATTAATATTGTAAGTGGCTGTTCTATCTCCCTGCAGACTCTTTTGATTACTTTCATGGTTAGTTTCTAAAGAAAGTGGTCAGATATATGTTCTTCATCATCATCGCTTCGATCATTTCGCTAATGTCTGTGGTTATACAGTCTATTGATGTTATTGATGTACCACCTATGGTTGTACAAATTCTTGTAGGGGTATTACAACAGTGGTCTACTAAATTGTAGGAATCAAAAAGATCCTTTAATAATTTGTAATTTTGATCATGTGTCTTAAGACTATCGATGTTCATTTCCCGCCACATATAGAAGTAGGTCAGCTGTTTGTTGAAGAAAAGTTTGAATACTACCAGATGATGATCTATATATTGTGATTATTCCCAGTTCATCTGACAGAGCCTTAGCTGAACAGCGCAGCATTCGATTTGGAGTTCTACACCAAAATTTGTCACTCCTTCCAAAGATTTAACTTTTAAATTAGTTTCTGCATAAATTGCAACTCCCCCATGTATATGCGCTTTTCTGCAGAAGTATGCTACTAGGTGGTAATTTGGTATTATGCTATCCATTCCTTGTTTCATGACCCATGTCTCATATACGCAAAAAATTTGTGGAGTGTGTTCCTTGGTAAGTAGTTTGATTTAGGTCAGTTTATTGCCTAGGTTTTGAACATCCAAATGGTAAATTGTAGTGGATGAATTTTGTGGACTAGAATTCTGACGTAAAATTTCTTTGTTGCATAGTGGCATCTGTATCAGTTCTACTGGTCGTGGTTTGGTACTTTGTGCTAGGTTTGTATGGTTGGATCCAACTGCGGAGGGGATAAAAAATGGTCTGAGGTGTTTCCTTTATTATTAAGTTTGGTAGAGAATAATTTAATATTTGTGAGGCCTGTGTCTTTATTGAGAGGGAGCAATATCAGAGGAATCCTGGTCTTTTGGTAGTGATTCATCTCTCTCGTTACTTACTCTTCTTGTAGTTGCTTTCTATATTGCTCCATGCAGGTTGTTGTTAATTTCATTTCATCTACAATTTTTTTGTACCGCACCTCATGTTCCTTGCATATTTTCCTGTGTTGCTCTTCGATTTTTTGTTTCTTTCCTTTTTCATTGTTAGCCACATCCTTGAGAATTTTGTGTTGTTCTCCAATTTTGCCTTCAAGTGATTTAATTTTGTTTTTGTGAGATTCTACCTCAATCAGGAAGCTGTTTTCTTCTTTGTTTTTCAAGAGCTTGACTTAGAAGTTTTATTTCTACTTGCTGGTTGGTTATGACTTCTCTTAATTCGATTATAATGTGATGTTCAACATTAAATTAAAATTTCAGTCTGTCAATTAAAAATTTTTCAGGACATTTTTATAATCTATTTAAATACATATTAAGATGAGAAAGACAGACTAAATTGATCAATTATTGCTATAATAACTCATGTTGTAACTGAGCAGCTTGCCGATTATAATGAATATAACATATTTTCGCTCATGCGTTTCTTTCTATTCTATGCTTACGATTCTTTTGGTCCGGTCGCATTCGTACAAAAGCCCTGCTTTTGGGTCCAGTAAGGTTTGTAATGGTGATCGACTTTTGCTTGCCCATTGGCTCTTATGGGATGCTTTTGTGGCGGAATAATTTTAGGTTGTTCGACACTTTTTTAAATATTCGATAATAGTAGGTGGATTTTATATTAAATTTATGGAAAAAAGGCCATAATAATTTTAAGTAACTAAGAAAATTCTGTCAAAAGAAACACCCAACCATTTTCATAGGGTAGGCAATGCTTTTTTGCCTATATGGTATGCACGCCACTGTATATAGCACCGAATGCAGAGGGAACCTAAAAGGCTTTTAAGCAAAATCTGAAATGAAACGTACACTTTTTTTTTTAAACAAATTAACATAAAAAAACCAGAAAGTTGGCAAATGACTAATTGAATTTTTAAAATAAAAAAAAATCCTTAGGTCAGGGACAAAATTTGTATTGTTCCATTTAAGAAACCCATATCGCCAGTCCAGTTTATAGCTAGAGAAAGATGTATGACAAGTCAAATAAAATTGACAAACCCTAGGAAAGTAATCTAAAATTTTCCATGAGCATAAATGATTATGTTTAAGTTTGAACCACAAACAGAGTAAATGTTACCCACAGCTGTGTGGCAATATCCAGACAGTGTATGTTAAAAGAAAAAAAAATGATGAATATCACAAAAAAGCAAAGACCTATAATTCCCTTAAATCAAACTGAAATGGTTAAGAAATATATCTTAAAATATCTAGTGTTGCTTAATTAAGGCAAACAAATTGGTAAATCGGCCTTTACTGGAAACTTCCTCCTTAACAAGTTTTCTTACACATAGATAACTCAGTTATATATTGAATATAGTTATTTGGTAGTCACTTTTATAAATTGTAATGTAATTAACTGTTCTTCTTGATAAAGGAAAAGTTTATTATGAGAAGTTCTATTAAGTACCCAGAATTTCGCTCATAACGTGTAACACTACTGTATTATCTGTGTGTGGTGGAATTCACTACAAGAGAAATTCTTGGTAAGGGCCAATTTACTGATATTTATCTCTCTCTGCTGCTTCTAAATCCCTTAAACAGAGGTAAAGTACAATTACTTATTTTTTCTCCATTTCTGGTTCTGTACTAATTGTAGTTTTTCAGAATGATAGTGCCAAAGGATTGGAAACCACAGGTAGTAATCGTCTTTGACTCAATTCGAACAATCACTACCACACTATTTTACTGGCTTAAGAACATTCATTAAGTTAATTTTAATAAAACTTTTTATTTAAAAAATAGCAAGTTACAGTACCTACATGTTGTAGTAAGAGAGTAAATCCATATAAAAGTAAATGTTACAAGTATGAAAATTGTGAAATTGCATTGCAAAATCGTCTATATCAGCGGTTTCTGAAGCGGTAAAATCTAAACAATTTGCTGTTAGTTTTTCTACCTTTCTAACAAATAAGAATCGAAAAAAACTTCTATTTATATATTAAAATGGCTATTAAAACCTTAAATTTTCCAATTTCTAATATCAGTGTTTTACAAACAGTGCTCTGTCATCCGTTCCTTTGTATACTCTGTTTGATGCTTCCTAATTTTATGTGGTTCTGAGAACAATATCAACAGTTTGCAAAGAAACAAGAATGGATTGGCGGTAATATTGTTTATTTTCTGGACAATGGACACATACTGAAGGAAGGATAAGAAACATGACTTAGTTGTTCTAAAGGGAGGGCTAATTCTAAGAGGCGTAACTATGTCTCAAACTATTACTAGTTGAAAAATAATTTTTTGTTATAACGATTTTTGTAGTGCGCTTTTGATGAGTAGCTAAATCTAATATTACCAATATAGGGGGATAAATAACAGAAACAAAAATACTTATAACATTATTAATTTGTATAATTTCATACTTTTTGCATTGATAATAATAGTGGGGTTGTAAAAATTTTATATAGTAAATCAAAGATAATTTGTAAAAATCACTTTGTAGTTGTGAAACATTTTATAAAAATAATTTCAAACAGAATAATTTTCCTAATTTATTCACTGAACAATGTTTTTGTGAATTTGAGATTGAAAAAGTGAAACAATCAAAATATTGCATTTGCAAATCTCTATAGGATACATATCTAACTTATCAGATAAAGAAGATAAAAAGTATCATTCTGTATTTGAGCCTCTGTCCTCCGCTGTCTGCCCGTATATGTACAGTTAATACAAAATTAAATAAGGCATCAGCATTCAGAAACTACAAAATATTAAAATGAAACTCCTTAAAATTTGTAAACATTTATTAGTTAATTTACACAAAAATATTATCCAATAATAGTTAAGGCATTTTTTTTGCACTATAAATGTTTTATCTAATTAATAAGCAAAAATACATATTTGCACATATACTGTTAATTTAAATGCACTAGTCTTCAAGTCTGAAGGGGAAGATAATAATTGTTAATTATAATACTTTATAAAAACCATTATTCTCTTGATATATTTTCGAAAAAAAAGTAATATAACTAGGACTTACAAAGATCAACGTCTTTAACGATGAATAGAGTATTTTAAAATTCCTTAAATAAAATGTTTTATGCTACAATCAGTCAACTTGGAGTTAAGTTACAAATATTTACAACAAAATTATATACAACATATAAATACCAGGTGACAACGAAATAACTAACCGGTCTGTACTTTTCTTTATAAATAACATGTTGATTTGGAAAAAACTGGTATTGTATGGTTGTTGAACAATAAAATTGACTGTGGGATTCGGTTTCTCTAAAAGCGCATTTCCAATGTCGTTATGTTTAAACGGAATATCCCTTATATTTTAAGAAATGTGTATTCTACTTAAAATTTTAAGAATCAATTAAACATTTTTAAAGAAACAGGTATTGGTTTGGAACGTTTCTAAGACTTTATTAAAATACAATCTTCGTGAAATTGTGGGGCTATTGGACTTTTGTCACAAAAATGACCAGAATATAAAAGTTATTAATAAAGTGACTTAATAGTATTTGAAGGTGATCCATAAGCGTCCAATTTGAGAGATTCAAGAGTGATTCCATGAAAAATAGCAACTAATGAACTTGCATGGTTACAATGCAGACAATTTTCTAATGCACAGGGGGATTACTTCGAAGAGAAAAGATCGATTTATACAGGTCGTTTGAAAAATATGTGGATTATGGTAATTTTTACAATTACACATATTGCATATCCCTTTAGGAACGCAAAAAAATAAAAGTCTCTCAGCAATACTACTAAAAAAGTATATTTTGCAAAAATAAACTGCAGATCGCCATTTACTTCTCCCTATGTTTTGCAAAACATTTTGCATTGTAGTTTATGTATTACAGTCATAGGACTTTTTAGAACTACGTTAGTAAAAAGTTCGGGACCAGGTAGGTATACAAAGAAAAGTTTCTTTAATTGATTGATTGCACCTAAAAAATTAACGCATTTTTGTGATTCTCTGCCAAACGTATTGCGTGATTTAAATATACGTATTTATCGAATCCCTCTGTATGCATAAACATAAAACTTATAATAAACAACACTATTAAGCAATTTTATTAGTAACTTTCGTATTTTAAGAATTTTCGGGACACATGTCGAATAGCCTCACAATTTTACAAACATTGTAATATAATCATAACTCATCTCATAAAATTCCAAGCCAATACTTTACTCTTTATAAAAGTGGATCTTAACATAATCTAATTTTACTTAGAATAAATGGCACCGCTTCCATAAAGTTGTTGAATAAATAAATCTGCTTTCTTTTATACCTAATCATTCATTAATTTTGGTTAAACCGGAAGTGTTAAAAAATTACTTCCAAACGTAAATTTCTTCAATAATTGTAATATATACCGCCATATGATGCAATTTAAATTCTACCCATATTTTTTTGTTTGTACTACTACATACTAGTTTATAGATATCGTTAATTAATTAGCTGGTTGAATTCTAAACGAAAACAGACTAATCGATATTAATTAGACAATGGTATTATCGAAGGTAGTCATGCATCTCTGTCTGTTATTTCTATTGTTTTATGACATTATCCCTGATTATGTTTTCCCTCGAAATACGTTAAACAGGAGTTAATACTTTTAAGGTATGTATATCTTAGCAACATTAGATTTTTTACTTCTTTCGTAAAAGGGAAGTATTGTAATCGTGAAAAATCACCCTCCGAGATTTCTTCAGATATTTACGTTTCAGGTTCCCTAGATGCCGGAAAACATGTTTTCTCACGGTCTTTTTGTCTGTCGGTTTGCCTGTTCGCGGCACAGCTAAAAAATTACCTACCCGATTAACAAATTTTGGTCAAAAAGTTAAAGTCATATGGGAATGACCTGGTCACATTTTGATAAAAATCCAATATGTCGAAACAAAATGGCGGCCTAGCAAAATGTTAGGATTACTAAAAAACTACTTATTCAGTTTACCTCAAATTTTGCATAAAATTCAAGTGCTAGTTAGTAATTAACTAGTAAAATTTTGGTACGAATCCAATATGGCGAAATTAAATCCCGGCTTAATAAAATATTTAAAAATTCAGCCTGAAAAGAACTACTTGTTTTCAAATTTTTTGCAAGAATTAACTGTGGTATAGAGATGAACTGGTAAAATTGTGGCACGAATTCAAGATGGCGGCCAAATGAAATGTTAGTAGTCCGAACAAAAACTGCAGGTTTTACATATATTGTGTGGGGATGACCTGGTATTTTTTGGTAAAAATCCAATATGAAGGAACAAAATACAAGTAAAATAAATTAACAAATTTATCTCAAATTTTGCACAAAAACCAATGAATCAATTTTTGGTATAAATGCAAGACAGCAAAACAAAATGGCGGCCTAATAAATTACTTCAAAAATCGTCCTAAAAAACTACTTATTAGATAAATTTTAAATTTTGGAAGTCTATTAAGTGTGATATAGAGATTAACTGGTAAAATTATGGTACGAATACAAGACGGAGAAAGAAAATAGCGACCAAATAAAATGTCTAAAAAAGGCAATGTAAAAAATTTTCTTGTTCAACTGACTTGCAGCAAAATTGACCATGACACCGGATTAACTGGTAATTCAAAATGACGATATAAAATGGCGGTCTTAAAAAATCAGTGAAAAAAAATCAATTTATATTAAATCATACCCAAAAAAATAAATGTGGCATAGGTAGAAACTGGTAAAATATTGGTACGATTCCCATATGGTGGAACAAAATGACACTTAATAAAAATATATGAAAAAACAGTATACTAAATCACTGTGTGGAACTAAATTCGGCTACATTTTACTATTCTTAATGAAACGAAAGATTCATAACGGGAAAAACTCGGTTCTTTGTGTGTTGCAACTTGCTCCAGAGAGCACCTTCCTTTGTATGTAGCATATGCTACATATAAAATAGAATGCAGCTGACCAGTGGCGGTGCTGTTCAAGGGTTTTGTTCTGGATTAAAAAAACACAAGCATTAAAAATATGCAAGCAAAAAAACACTTCGTATTTATTACTATAAACTGGATCATTAAACTGTTGCTTGTCATTTTTACTAAACCACTAGTTTCAATATTTATTTGTAGTGTCGGACGACCAAGTTTTTTAATTTTAATCTTGTTGTCGTATGCCAAAGAGCTAAAACTATGAGTTTGTAAATACTCGATTGAATTCATATTTATGCAACTAAACAGAACCAATAGAACGAACGATTCAACAAATTTTCATAATATATTATGGCCGCGCCATAAGGTTAGAATATTTGGCAGGATCAACAATGGTTATGATACTGGGGGATTTGACTATGTACCAGTTCTAACGAATTGCTTATCAGTGGTACATAGCGCAATAAACTAGTGATACAGAGATGCGGGTTGGATCCCCGCTCGTACCATAACTTTTGCTGTTGATTATAAATATTTCTAAATAATAATCATAGTTGAAAGAAAAAGAAAACTGAACAGCACGGAAGAAATCCCCTATTGGTAAATGTTACTACATCGGTTCAATAACGTTCTCAAACTGGTACCGGAACGTAATAACCCCTGTAGCACAAAATATTGGTCCTAGCCTAGTGCACTGTTGGCCCAATATTCACAAGTGGGGCCAATATAGAAGTTTTTTAGCCTAAGTAGGTGTTATATTGGCAAAACATATATTGTTTCGATATATAATGTCACTTTTGGACCCATATAGGCCCAATATTTTATCAGAAAATATAAAAGTTGTTTAACCTATGTAGGTGTTATATTGGCAAAAAAAATATGTTCGATATATAATGCCACTTTTGGGCCAATATAGAACCAATATAATATATAACCTCTTATAAATTTCTATCCGTTCGATTGTTTTTTTAACCAACGTAGTACCTTCGTTGGGCCAATATGGACATAACATATTCTTCCAGAATATTCGGCCTCTATGATGATGGGCGATCAGCCGGATCGGCCCGTTTCGGTCTTGTTCGAATGCATATGAAGCATCACATGACCTTGTGCTTCTGACATCCCGACACTGTTGCTGGATTGGAGAATTATCTCGGTAAATATGAGATAAGTTTTAGTTTCTATGTGGTCACAAAACGATTCGAATAACTTTAATTGCGCTTATTCTTCTTCTATACAGGATAAGGCTCAGACACACAAATCTGCATCCTTGTTATCAAGAATAGAAAGTTGGGTGTACTCATATTTTACCAGTTCATTCCCATCTCACAGCTAATTTTTCTGCAAAATTTTGGATGAATTGTATAGGTCTAGTTCTTATTAAGATTATCTAAGGATCCTGAAACGTAAAGATCTGAAAAAAATATTGGAGAGTATTTTTTTAAGTTTACAATACTTTCCCTTACAAGGAAAGTAAAAAAAATATTTATAAATGCGCCGAATCTTGGGATTAAAAAGTATTATTTATTTCCCAAATTTCGTGTCATTTGCGACTTTTGGAAACGCCATGTAGCTGTGGCAACTCTGTTTCAAATACAAAATGCGAATAGCCGGTCAGTGTATGTATACACGGAAGACGGCAATGACGCCATAAGTTCATGTTTTTCGAAGAAAATTGTTGTGAGATAAAGTGCTAATGTTGCATTTTGGTAAGTTTTATTTACGTCTATATTTTGCATTTGCAGCTCTAGAACTAGGTACACACTAGATTGTTTTCAAAATATTCACGCCAAGCTGAATATTGCCAGAAAAGAAATTATGAAATCGGATTTGTAAATGACTTAAGTTTTTAAGTTTTAAATCAGTTAGTGATTCTTTCAGTTATAAACAACTTGTATAAAAACAGGACCTTGTTCACTTTATTAAACTCACATTGGGTACAGGATTTGTTTCTGCTATAGAATTGATTTTGATATTTATTATACCCGATATTATACCCTCGTTGGCCCAATATAAAATTCAGGTTCACACTTTATTCCAGCTTAAAGCATATGCTTTATGTCATATTATGACAGATTTTAAATGTAATTTGACCCTTTGTCAACATTTCTGAAAATTGACATCTATGTTTTAGTTCATGTCAAAAGAAGAATTTTTTATAATTGCGCCAACTCCCGGGTATATCAGAAATATCTTGAGGGGAAATTGGTAAAAAATAACAATTTTTCGTTAATAATTAATTCGTTATGGTCTTTTAATGGGTTTTGGATATGCAGATTTGAGTTATAAAAACTGTTTGTTATTTTGGTGGAAAATAAGGAGTAAGGGTAAAAAGGAGAGGGGGCGAAAGGGAAAAGTATTTAAACAATCGAGTAATAAGTCGTTTTATATGCTCTTGGACATTCAAATGCTAATTTGAAATTTATTTTAGTTTTCATAAAAAAATGGGGGGTAAATATTTCGATTTATTTTGAATTTTTTCTTCTAGATATTTTTCTAATGTATCGCAAGTGTAGTACAATAAATTAAAATTCAACAAATTTGAAACCTGTCATCTCTTTTGAGTCCAAATCCTACAGGGTGGCCTATTTACGAGGGACCTAGGTATACCTTATTATCTCCGACATAAATTATATGGAAATAAGTTTTATATAAAAGATATTCATTTTAAAACGATCTTCAATTTTTTAATACTTTAAGACGACTCAGCTCAGTGTTTTTTTGTTAGATTTATTTGTTTTTATTATTTATTTAAGGGGCAGTGTGAAGACGTTTCAAAGATGTTACGATAAAGATATAAAAAAGACAGTTTCGTTTTTTTGGCAGGTGTAAAGGACCGTGATAGAGGGCGCAAAATTCACGCAATGTGCCAAATACACCATTAGGCACCTAGCGAGAGGAAGAATTAGTAGAAAACGATCTGGCAGTCCAAGGGTCTAGTAACTGATGGAATCTCATTTTCATGTTTTGTTGATTTTTATTATTGATTATAAAACCGAAAAATTAAATGACGTATTTTACTTAAAACTCTCTCTTAGGAGTATGTATGGTTAAAGTCAATTACACGGTGCTACTAAAAAAATTTGATTGATTTGTTCAAGTGACCTAGTGCTAGGCTCTTTACTGTAATAGAGCTCGATTGTTAAATTAATAAAGTGTATAATAAGTGTGTCCGGTGGCCGAAAAACGGTTTTTTCTACAATAAATTGCAAACAAATTTTCAAACATAATTTTAAATTACACTGTATATAGTGAAACCTAAGATCATGTTTAAAACTTTTTTACACCCTCTCAATTTTTTTTATTGTTAAAAAAACCATTTTTTCGGACAACAGACACACTAATTACGTTATAATTTAACAATCGAGCTCTATTACAATAAAGGGCCTACATATATTAGCAATAAAAAAACAGGTTGAAAGTCAGTATTGGTCCAGGATCAGTTCTTATTATTGGACCCAGGTAAAATTTATATATTGGAGATATATTGTGGAACAACATTGGTTCTAAACAGGATGCCAATATTGGCTAACAATAATGGGATAATATTTAAATAATCTGACGAAAACTTTCTTGGTCTCATATGAACTAGCCAATATTGGACCAATAAATATGTGCTGCAGGGGAATATACGTTCTAATAACACAGGAGGTACGTCGATGTTACCATAAAATCATTCCTCATTTTGGTAACAGCGTGGTGTCTAAACGATGCTTAAAGGGTTCCCACCACTAGCAATTGTAACTTTAAGGTTTTTTTTTTATTTAGTCCCCGGCACGTAGCAGCGACTGAAAATCCTGCTTGGGTCTCCTTATGTTGGCATCTTGAAATAATAAAAAAAAACAAATTAATTGATACATACAACTATAGATATTTTGTTACTTAGGTAGATTGGTAGACTAGCAGCCAGAACGCGGCGCAACTGGATAGATTGTTAGCGGGTTAGCACAGGGTTAGACGCCGAAAAGTGTTAAAGCTCTAACAAGCACGATCAACAGAGAAACACGTCACTGTTCAACATAGGGCTGATATGCCGCTGTTGAGGATCTACAAAATGAACCCTTCTTTAAAATATAAAGAAGTATATGACAATAAAGGAGACATTATAAAATACTAATAAACTTAACTCAATTATATCCTAATTTAGAACAAAAAAAAAAACGCACGCAGGTTGCATGATGTGAAGTTTTTTGATAGTTAGATTTTTTGTAACAGTTTCAAACAAAACCAGTCAATTTTCCTAAAAAAGTCGAAACCGGTGTTTGAATGTTTATACATTTTGAGGATAGATAATTCAAAAACGAAAAGTAAGAGATTAAATTTGATATTGGATTCGTTATTACGACATCAAATTCTACCTAGCTGTTTTATTTAAATATTGCGGTAACCTAGTTTCGTCGACCAAAATGTCAACAATATGACTTGAATATATTTCATGAATAATTATAAAGTTCAGGGTCATAAATTGTATGAGTGAAGATTTTTCATCAATTTTAAATAAAACCCCTCTTTACACCAAAAATCATCAAAGTCGCGGATGGTGTTAAAAAGTAAATAACAAGGTAAATAATTACAAAAGTTTTCGTTTGACCCTACATGTCCCCAAATCTCAAATCAATATGTTGCTTATAGGAAATATATAGCTTAGTTAGTACTTTTGTTTGTAGCCTGATAAACCTAAATATCTAATATACACATTTATTTAGATGGTAAACTTGACAAAAAAAAAGCTAAAATAATTTAGTCGCAGTAAAATGTACTTGACCAAAAATCTTAAGATTAGTAGAAAATATAAATGCATTCTTTAATAAAAAATGCTTGTCTTGTATAAAATTCGTTTTATGAAAACGTGTTCTAAAACCTATACTATCTATAAAACACAAAAAATTATCCAAATCTTAAATACATATAAAGTATTAATTTAATACAAATATAGCTTAATTTAATTGACACGTTATTAGATGTAATAATATAAGGATGGGAAATGATGCATCACAGAAATCTGATGAAAAAATACTATTTCAGAAAAAGTACTCTAAAACAATTAAACTTAGCATAGAAAATCTCGAACAAAAGCGTTTTAACGACATAGTACATAAATTGCTTTACTGAAGTTAATTTATGTTAATAATTATAATTTAAATCTTATTAGTATAAAGTTTGACATTGCACATATACAGCTCAATTCTATTACAAACGACTAAACATGGATAAAGCTCCCTAGTTCTTTACTATTTAAAAATCTGATATGCTATATTATTGGGTGGACTTAAATATGTGTTTGAATAGGTAAATACATTTCAAATTTATTGTTACTTTATAAAATAGTAATAAAGTTTTAATTTATATTACATAGTAATATATATTAATATAATGTGTTCCAATTTTCCACATTTAAATAAAGTGGGAAAAATAAATAAAACAGAAACTAAGAAAGTTAGTTCTTGGACTAAGACCATGTCAAAATGGAATTACTTTCTGATTTTTAAAGATGCCCAAAATTACAAGCCAATTTGCTATGTATATTTAAATAAATAAATTAAAAAAAAACTTATAAAAAAAATAAATTCATAGCTTAATATATTCTGATACCTTAGCTTAAGTCAAATCAATGCTTAACTTCCTTTGTTCACCAAAAATTTGCGTTACTCTAAAGTCTGACGAAACAACAATACTTCTATGTAATTAATAGTAATTATGCCAATATCAGCTTTGCCCATTTTAGTATAATGTAAAAGAGCCAAGATATAATGTTTTAAACCTTAGTTTCAACAATTAAAAACCAATAAATCATTAGAACCAAAATATAAAAGGTCACAATTTTAAATATAATTGCAAGTACATTTATTTCTGTTAAAATAAAAGCTTCTCAACTAATTTTAAATTTTCTTTTTATAGAAATACATATATTAATGTAGTAACAATTATTTAACAATGTGCTATGTGAAAGAATATATTAATTTTAATAACTAAAGTGAATGTATTGTTTTATATAATTCTCTTCGTCTCACTTAAGATGCAAATATTCTATGTAGTTTCTTTCTATTCTGTTTTTCTTTAAAACTATGAAGAATTTATAGTCATATTAATAAGGTCACAATGTTACATTAATGGTAAAAGGCTATTAAATTAAAAGTGAAAATACATTTTCATAGTTCAATTTATTCCAATTTATTTAAAACCTAGTAATTATTATATTAGGGCCAGCAAAACAACTCATTTCTGAAAACTTAAGAAAGTTACCATTATTTTCTTCCGTTTTTTTTTCATTTTCTTCATCTTAAATGTGACGTTGTATAATAACTTCTTAGTAAGAAATAAGGTTACATTTTCAAATAAAAGTCAATGTACTAAAATAAATTACTTTTCATATTGGTCCCTAAAAAAAGTGTTACAAACAAAGCATGAAATTAAAACAAAAATGCGTTAGATTATTTCCTGTTAATGTCCACAAAATATGTGGCACATATTACATTTAACATCGACCTCATTTTTGTTGTCTGCAGAGCACCATAGGTATCTTATCAGTATATTTATTTACATAGAAATATAAAATATATTTTAAGGATATGAAGGGGCTTAAAAACTAGGGTTTGATTTTAATATGAGGGTGTGTGCCTATCTATCTACATTCATAGACTATGACTTACTTTGATCTAATATAAATTTCTAATATAAGAAACAATATATAATATGAATAAAAATAAATAAACTTAAATGCGAGGTTATTTATTCAATATTCTAGAGTCATATATATTTTTTAAATTTTTTATTTTTTTTTCCTGTATATGAATAAATTTTTTAACAACTCATGAATCTATCAAAGTTAATTCTATAGACAAAACCTATACAGGGTAAAATTTCAAAAACCTCACTCACATAGTTTTTTCTGCGGTTTGAATATTACATCAAAACAACAAACATGGTGGAAAACTAATTTTTGGCAAATGTTTTATCCTGTATATTAAGACTTTCGAATTAACCGTAAACGGCACCAGAGGCAAAATTTTAATGCTTAACTCAATTAAATTTTCGCACAGATTGATGAGCTCTTTTTCCGATTCCAAAAATATATAGGTTTATATATAAAGTTTTCGAGTTTGAGTATTACCTCAGACTATTATTAGAATAGTAGACTATATCAAAATAAGCAAATATATGTATAAAGTCATGGCAACATTGCTACGGTAAAAGTTATCATTTTTATTATTTGACTTTGTAATATCAGACCCAAATTATATTCAGGCACTTAAATCTTCAAAACAAAAATTATTCGTTAGAAGAATACTAATTAAAGGAAAACTTTGACAATCCAATATTCTTTTAAATTAAATAATGCAGTATCTACTATATCTTTGTTAGCTTGTTAAGTATGCTGATCTAATTTATTTCTAGGATTCTTATATTAATGGCTAAAACTATTATCTGTCGACACTTTTTTTACGAACCACTTAATAAAATACTTCCCTCTTAGGAGGCAAGTAAAAAAACGTGACAAGATAAAAAAATTACGTAATATGTAAAACGGTAAACAAAATAATAAATAAAGCACAATTATATTATTACCGATGCATACTTTTAAACTTTAAATTTTATTGCGTTTGAAAATTACTTAATTTGTAGAAACAATAGAAAATTTGAATTCCGGGATTACTAAATTATATATTTGTATATATATGTAAAAGTAAAATAAAATATTAGTTAAATTAGCATTCTGATTTTTGAATAAATAATTTACAAATTGCAAATTCTGCGAAATTGTACAATGAGTATTACGTATAAAGTTACACAGAAGAATCTGTGTACCACGATTAAATTTACTAATAGTCATTATAGGAATTTATCATTTTTGTAATCCTTTAAATTATTTAAATCCATGTTATTGCACGATATCAAAGAAAAAAAACAAAATTAAATAGATGTGCATCAATAAATTAATAATCTGCTCCGTAATAGATTACCATGATACATGATCATATAAAAAATAACATGGCATATAAAATAAGGCCTAGGAACATTGACATTATTTAAATTGCTTAATTTTAATTGTTTTTGATTGTTAATGTATTGCACAGAATATAAATTTTGCTTCCACTTTTAATAATTTGATTAGCCCTGAACAGGAGGCATTGGATTGGGACAAATCTAATTATATTTTATCAACTATATACACCCAACTCTAATTTTTGATACCTACCACTCCAACGTAATCAATAAAATATAATTTTTAGTACTGATTCTTTTAAAACTGAATTTTTGAACTGGCCTGTTTGTGGTTGTAGACTTACTAAACTGTAGTAAACTTTTTGTGCGCATATGTTAGAAATCACGGAAGAAAATATTGCACGCACAAATATTGAGCAAGAAATCAAACTCTCCGTTAGACGTATGCCTCGACCCGTCTTCTTTTTAAACTATTGAAGAATACTCGCCAACTATGCACCGTTTTCCCAAAACCAGACCAAATCCAGACACTGGATGTAATTCCCACTATCATAGTCATTAGATATTTGAGCATGAATGCTTCAAAGTAAGGATAAAACTTCCTTTGCTTGCCACCTGAAATAAAAAGGAATAATTTATCAATTATACTTACCGTTAAATAATAATTTGAAGTTTTATAGAGAAAGCTACGGCACTGGAACTATATTTTTATCGCATTTTAATATTTTTTTTAAAACAGTTTATTTGCCATAACCGTTAGACAGTGAAATCTATCACTAGATCAGTGAAAAATAAAATTACTGTTTTGTAATAAAAAGGATTAAAATAAAAGAAAAAAAAATTGATAATCAAAAATATATTACATGAACTAAATAGTTTCTTACCTGAAATGGGACAGGGCACTGAATATTTAGTATTACGACAAATATCTAACCACCACGTCTTCATCCAGTCATCATAGTATGAGTTCTCATAGAATAAACAGGCAATTACTGCAAAAATATGGGTATTTAAAATTATTACACATATCAAATTATTTAGGGATATTTTTACAATGTTACAGTTAATAAACCTGAATTATAATCATATTTACATAAATATGATAAGATGTATTTGTTTTTGTCATATAAATATAGTATAAATAAGTAATCACAAACATTATTTTCACAGCTTTGTTTTGTAAAACTTTAAGTTCATTTCATTTGAGTAGTTTTGTCTCAAATCAGAGTGAAAAAAGAAAGGTGTTTATGTATTAGGCTGTAATATATATTTTTCCTGTGTTATTTATTTATATTTTATTTTCCTTAAAATGCCTTCTTTTTGATGTATTATGAATTATGGAAGTAGAGGGATGACAGACATTTATTTTTACATTTTATTATTAAACCAGCTTAAAAACTAAAATTAACCTAGCTGAAAAACAATAAGTATGGTTCTCAATCAAGACTGATTCTAATATTACATTTTGTATCTTGACATATTACAATGTTGTGTTTCTTCTTTTTTTTTACTAAGTAAAAAACATAATATTTAGAATTATGCATATGCACAACCTTGAAAGAACATTTTGTTTTAATCATTTTTATATATATATATATATTATATTTATATATATATATATATATATATATATTTATATATATATATATATATATATATATATATATATATATATATATATATATATATATATATATATATATATATATATATATATATATATATATATATATATATATATATATATGTATATATATATTTCGAGATTTTGTGGATATCTTAGCCTACTACGATTATATGGCAATTTTTATAAAATTGTTGTTATTCTACAATTTATTCTTAAAAATTTACAAAAAATCTTTTGCGCATGCTGTAATTCAAGTTCTCTACTTTAACGAATCACCTTGTATACGTAAACGTATAGCACATGATTTGTCTTAAAACTCTGTAAAGTCAACGTATCAATAGATTTTGTAGTTTGTAAATTTTTAACACTAAACTGCAGAGTAACGATAATTTCATAGAAATTGCCATATAATCGTAGTAGGCTATGGATACGCATTTTTGGTTTGTTTTGTACTGTCAATAAACGCTACACGTTCACCAAACATAAAAAGTTATGCAAATCTTTATAACAAAATTTATCCAACAATGGTTCGTTTTGGGGATCGTGAATTGACAAACATTATAAGGTAAGTGTATTTTATTCACTTTTTTTCAAAAAAATGTAAAAATTCCTAAAACATTCATATTTATTGTATGTTTTAGACTGCATCAGCGTGGGATGTCTTTTCGGGGCATTGCTGACATCATGGGTTCAACACCAACATCCATATACAGGGCAATTGAACGTCACACAATACACGGGACCTCTGCTTACCGCAACATTGGACGCAGTGGTCGCGGCAGGGTAACGAACCTACGTCAGAACCGCTTTATAAGGATGTCTGTGCGCCGTTGTCGTAGCCTCAATGCAACCAAGATCAACAGGGGACTTCGAGAAGCCACCGGCGTGGAAGTTTCATCAGCAACAGTTCGTAGAAGATTGCACGAATATGGCCTACATGCTAGACGAAGGGCTGCCTGCCCTCTTTTGCTTGCTGTTCACCGGGCTGCCAGAAGGAGATGGGCACGTGAACATGCGAACTGGGGAATAGCCGAATGGAATAGGTGCATGTTTACTGATGAATGTAGGTTTAATATGCATGAAAGTGATGGACGCATTTTGGTATGGAGAGAAAGGAATAGTCGGTATGTAGAAGAAAATATGGAAGCTAGAGTAGCATTTGGAGGTGGTGGGATTACTGTATGGGGCGGTGTGATGCAGAATGGTATGACTGATTTAGTAGTGTTGATAGGAGAAAGTATGAATGCTGAGAGATATAGAGAAAGGTGCTTAAATGAGATTGTTGTTCCTTTCGCTCAAAATTTCGGGAATGACTTTATATTGATAGACGATAATGCTCGTCCGCACAGAGCAAGAGTCGTTCAAGAATTTTTGAGGGAGAACAACATTGAACGAATGGAATGGCCTGCTAGATCTCCTGATATGAATATTATAGACCATGTATGGAGTAGGATGAAACTGAAGATAAATGCAGGTGAGTATGTAATAAACAATTTGAATGATTTGGCAAATGCAGTGCGGTTAGAATGGGAGGCTATTCCTCAAGATTTTATCGCAGACTTGGTAAACAGCATGCCAAATAGGGTAGCAGACGTTCTACGTGTAGGCGGTGGGCCAACAAAATATTAATTCTCTTTGTTGCTTTAACGTGACAATATGGTTTCGTTATTTTGTTTAAATCATTTATTAAATTATCATTTAAATTAAATTAAGTTACAAAAGATTTTTGTAAATTTTTAAGAATAAACTGTAGAATAACAACAATTTTATAAAAATTGCCATATAATCGTAGTAGGCTAAGATATCCACAAAATCTCGAAAACGGCCCGAGGTATTGACCTACTGTTAAAATGAAAAATTATTGCGACTCTCTAACTCAACTCTCCTATAAATGGGGATGACATGAAATTTAGGAAAAAAAACATCTCTTTATTTAACACCCTGTATTATATGCTATATCACAAATAGCGTATTCCCAAAATTAGTCATGTGAGCCAACGAATCAACTTTTCAGATTTTGCAAAGTTTTTCAAAATCATATAAGTACTTTTCGAAATATGGCCTTTCAAATATTGCCCAAAAAACTAGGTGTTACGTTTTTTTATGACGAGCAGTTTATATACATATATTTATATATATATAGACATGACGGACCATCTACACTTTCTGGGGGACATATGCAGGCAGTGTAACACACCAGGCAATATGGACGAATTCAAAAGCTTTTCGAAAGTGCATAAAAAATCTATTAGGGAAGCTGAGAAGCAAACAAATGATCCCATTGTACCCCCCCCCCTAGATGGGGAATTTACAGGCGTAGTAACAACAATGCTGAAATAAGCCCTGAAGAGTTTAATAACTTTTTCACTAACATAGCACAAAACATCATAACTAATGTCCCTGACACCAAAGATATTGATAACTTAAAGAATAAATCTAGTATTGATATATATGGTCTTTCGATTCACACCAATTTATAAGAAGGGGGATAGTGGTGAAGAGTTGAATTACCTGCCGTTATCTCTACTGCCAGTTTTCTCAAGTTACCAAAAAGTGTATGGCAGAATCACGTCCTATTTTGAAACCAACAATCTATTTACAGAACATCAGTTTGGTTTTAGATGTGGTGCTAGCATATATATATATATATATATATATATATATATATATATATATATATATATATATATGATTCCTTTGTGGACTGAGAGTATGACTTGACCCTATGTTATAATGTGAGCAAGGCCTTCGATTGTGTTTCACACGACATTCTGTTTGGGAAGCTAAGCCACTATAAGTTTAGCAAGAGCAGCGTCCTTTTATTGAAGTCGTTCAGGTTTTGAGACTTAGTGGAGTCTTGTTATCGGAGAGATCTTTAGAAGCGGGTGTCCACAAAGATCTACTGTAGGCCCCGTCCTATTTCTAAGTTTTATCAATGATCTACCACTAACTGAAGCTCAAACAAGTTGCACACCTTTTGCTGATGATACTATTCTTTCACTGAGTGGTCCCAACCTGTTAGTTGTCACGTTGGATGCTGTAGAGGCACAGCCGAGGGCATTGGCTTTAAATAGGAAGGATGTACAAAAACCCTTTTATAACACAGGTCCTTGTCCACTTGTTCACACGCTTAGCGCCAAATGTTTAATATCCTTAATATCGATCACCGCCATTCATCGAACGTGGGTAGAAGCGGGGAAGGGGCTACGTATTTAAGTCAGGAATTTATAGCGGCGTTGCACTCGCGATTTAGCGCCTATATGAATATAATATTAATTTCATACTTTAGAGTCGCTGGTGAATCGTTCGAGTTTTGGCTTGCCGGTTTTAAATTGTCCCTTTTACATTGGGACTTTCACATTATTTTCTAAACGACAATGGACAATTTCCGATATTTTAATGAATATATTCCAAATTTTAGGTTTTTCAGATTTCCTTTTAATGAATATATTAAATTACAATCGATCATTAATAGTACAATAGATAAATATTCGTTTATTTTGTAAAGTATATAAGGTAAGGAAAGAAATTTGATACAGATATTTTAATATATATAAGGGTGTTAATAATTTTATTTTTACAAAGTCAAATAGTCGGGATGTGACAAAGTTATATTTTTTAAATAATCGGGTCTAGGAACTTGAAACTATGAGATTTCCTTTTAATGAATATATCAGATTACAATGGATCATGAATAGTAGTAATAGATAAATATTCTAATTAAATTTTTTTAATTTAATCTATGCCTGTGTATATCCAGGGTGATATGTATGTATGAAAACGTTTGATTATCTCGTAACGTATATAGGGTAACAAAAGAAATTTGATACAGAGATTTTGAGATATATATATATATATATATATATATATATATATATATATATATATGAGTGTTAATAATTTTAATTTTAGAAAGTCGGTCAAATAGTCGGGATGTGACAATAGTAGTAGTTAGGGGGAGGTCTAGAGACCTGACTGGTAGGCCTATAAGGCCCTTTCAGTCTACCCCAGATCCTCCCTCAACCACCACCCGCCACCAGGTGTACATCCTTGAATCTGCCTGTCCTTACTATGTAAGTCTGTATATCCTTCCATGCAAGATCCTTAACTTCGTCCCTATGCAAGACCGTAGTGCCGAAAATATCTCGTCGCAGTCTCGTTCGCGCTTCACATCTGCACAGGAAGTGAAGCGGAGTTTCCTCCTCTTCCTGACACTCCGTGCAGACAGAATCTTCCTCAATGCCTAACATAAAGAGTGTGCCCCCGTGTGTGCCCGACAGTGCCCCGTTACTATTCCTACGATGGAATTTAGAGCTTTCCTGTGTGACAATAAATAATTGTGTCTAGAAACTTCGAATTGTGAACAGGGTTTTCTTATATAAAATATGCATCTACTAAGCAACGGTTTTCCAAAATTTATCCCTTACATGGGGTGAAATATGTCCATACATTGTTTACAATATCCCTTTACTTAAAAAATATATTACGACGATTCTTTCGTCCATGGCTTTTAAAAATAATTATCCAAATATACATTTCTGAATTTTCACGCTTAAGGGAATAAAAAGGAGTTATTTTTATTGCCACATATAACAGCTAATATATTGTATTATTAATATACTATGTACGCTATATAGATGAAATATTGAAGTTGCAAAAAATTTTTCGAAAAAATATAAGTTGGGATTAATCGACGTTTTAGAGTCCCTAGAATACGAAAAATATATTTTTAGAACAAAACTGTATGATATCTGTACGATTGTGTGCGAGTGTGTATATGTAAACAAAATTTGCGCCAACCAACGATAATTTGAGAACTTTCAAACCGGTTCGCTTCAAATTTGAACCAATAGTAGTCTAGGTTAGTGTCTCGCCGGGATTAAATTTTGGGTGTTACGGGCGTAGATTTTCTATATATTTTAGCGATATAAAAATAAAAAAACACATAACTTGAGAATGCAACAGTCAAATTGAAAACAAATAGCTGGGTTTAATGTTCTGATATTGAAAAATTGTGTGTGTCGAAAAATTACGAAACACGTCAATTTTTTTATATACAAAATAATTTTTTGTCCATTATACATGGTAATCCTGTAATCAAGAAAAAAATATGCAAAAATCGGTGTAACCTGTCAAACTTCTTTTTTTTCTTGGTAGATGCCTAGGCTTTGAAAGAAACCTCGTTAATAATTTTATTTTTTGACAATGTATATTGCTGATTTGAAAATCGGATTCAAACTAATAAAGACAGCAAATAGACGTTATACTCATGATACTAGATTCAAGACACGCAATACATATGTCTTGTTGTACATTACTGAAGAATTAGTTTGACGCCGACTTCAAAAAGTCAAATTCTTAAGATGGAATAAAATATTTTTTACTTTTTATTTTTTTAGGTTGGTGTAATTTTTTTTACATAACTTTTTACGAAATGAATAGAGGTAGAGGTTTCTTGTATAACGCAGAGCAAAATCTTCCTATTCACCAATAGAGTCAATTTTTTTCTGCAATATCCCCTTCTCCTAAGTGAGATTCTAAGACGATTCTACAGCTATAGCTTTCAAAAAAAAATATTTTAAAATCCACCCTTAAGGGAGTGAAAGGGAGAGTAAAATGTGTTTTTACTCTTTCAAACTAACTAAACAAGATTTTAAAACGATTCTTTTGTTAATAACTTATATTATATAATTAAATACCTAAAAAAAGATTTTTGAATTTTTCGGGATTACAACCCTGAGGGGTGAAATTTTTGCTATTTTGGCAATAACTCCTGAACTAAATGAAACATAAGAGAACTCATAGAATAATGTTCTAAAAATTTGTTAACGCATCTTTCTAAATTTCAACCTTAAGGGGGTCAAATATCCTTTTTTTACAATACCTCTTAATTAAGTAATTGACTTTTTAAAATGACTCTTTTGTTAATGGCTTTTTTTTACAATATTTAATTAAAAAATTGAAATTTTAAGTGGTTATAGGCATTCAGCAATAACCGATTTTTTTAAAATATGATCCTTAAAGGAAAAGGTGTGAATTATATTACTTTCTTACTATATCTCTCTTCCTAAATATTTTTTTAAAACGACTCTTTTGTCATTACTTGTCAAAAACAATTACGTAAAAACAGATTTTTGGGTATTTCGAGATTCTGCTGCTAAGGAGGTAAAACAGGTGAAGTGTGTTTTTACTGATCATTTGAAAATAAGTAAATATATTTTATTTACTTTTTTATTTTCAGTGTTATAAATAAGGGAATATTCTGGTTCGTGACACTGTCTTTGCGAAAAAGCCCGAGCCTTCAAGACTTCATTTGTAATTATTATAATGTGTGTTTAAAAAATAAGATAACACCATAATAATAATAATAATATTTAAGCAGTGTTTGTATATAATACGATAGTAATTTAGTAATCAGACTTAAACTTAATATTTAGTATACTTTTGTTAAAATATGTACTTTGTATTAATTTTTTTCAGTGCTTACTATATGATCACCCTAGTACTCTCCTGAAAAATTAATTCAAATCGGTCATTGTATCATACATAAAAAAATCGGTAAATTTCCTTTACTCGAAACTTCCCTCGTTATGATTTTTTGTTGGAAATAGTGAAGTACGAGTGAAATGGGACCCAAATTCAGTGCAGTAAATAGTCACAGTATATATGTGTTACATATACTGTCTTTTCAAACATTTATATTTGGCGCCATTTTGTTCCATTATATTGCATTCTTACGAATATTTTACCAGTTTCTTTCTACCTATGCTACAATTGACTTTTGGGCATAATTTAAAATAAACTGAATAACTAGTTTTCACATGTCAAATACCGCCATTTTGTTAGGTCATGTTGAATTCGTACCAGTTTATCACATTTTCAAATTAAATTTTTCTGCAACAATTAAAGTCAATTGAAGATTTTTGCTGGACGTCATTTTGTTTTGCTTAAATTCGTACCACAACTGCACCAGTTTATCTCTATATCACACTTAATTTTTGCACAAAAATTAAAATTCATTTAATAAATAGTATTTTATATATAGGTGATATTTTAAATATGCCGCTATTTTGTTTTCCTATCTTAAATTCATATCAAAATGTTACCAGTTAATTTCTATGTAACACTTAATTTGTGCAAAATTGGAGGTAAATCGGACAATTAGTTTTTTTAGTAATAATGTTTTTAACCTTATTCAGCTATATCGGATTTTTACCAAAATATTACCAGGTCACCCCCTAATTTTTGATCAAAATTTGAAGTCAATCGTAAATAGTCCTTAAGATATGCCGCGAACTAACAGCCATACAGACAGACGGACAGGCGTGCCGATGGAATCGATAAAACATATTTTTGGCATTTAGGGACACTAAAACGTAAGATATGTAAAACCTGAGAGGATGATTTTTTCATAATTACAAACATTTTATTTGGCCGTCATCTTGTTCGGCCATCTTGAATTAGTACCACAATTTCACTAGTTGATCCCTATACCAGAATTAGTTATGGCACACAATGTGAAATCAAACCATTAAGCAGTTTTTCAGGCTGAATTTTTAAATATTTTATTAAGCCGCCATTTTGTTCCGCCAGCTTGGATTCGTCCAAAATATTACCAGTTGGTTCTCACATATTTGATGTTTGTGCAAAATTTGAGGTAAATTGGATAAGTAGCTTTTTAATAATATTTTTTTTAACATTTCACGAGTCTGCCATTTTGTTTGGCCATATTGGATTTTTACCAAAAATTACCAGGCCCTCACCATATGTCAATCGAGTAAGTAGTTTTTTAACTATGCCGCGAACAAACAGACAGACAGACAGACCGACGCAATGTTATGGCATCCAGGGACCCTGAAACGTGAAGATCTGAAAATATCTCGGAGGGTAATTTTTTCTTGATTACCATACTTCCCTTTTGTCGAGGGAAGTAAAAATACAATTTTAATTTGGGTTAAATTTTTCTTTCCAATAAAGTAGTAAAACAGACAAACAGACTAGACAGCCACACAAGCAGACCGACGGAAATTAAAAACAAACATCTTTTGGAATTTAAAGGGTCCTTAAAATAAAAAAATTACGATTAGACACTACTCTTATGTATAGTTCATTTTTCTTACATGTTCAATCAATTCACTTGGAATTTTTGACAGGCACGTGACAAGCGTTTTTACGCACACATCAAGCTTGTATCAAAAACTCAGGACGAATCGTGCAATGCTTTTAACAAAACATTCTAAAAAAATGTAGGTACATACTCACATAGGTATTGGGATATAGCCTGATTGGATCACATTTTCTTAAAAAATTAATTAAAAATTCAATAAACTTTTTATGAGATGCCTTATAGTACGTCTATTGAGATAAGTACTAATTAATTTTTTGAGACAAGCTTTAAAGATTGGTAAAAACTTAAATATTAAAAAAAAATGTGATCCAAGCAGGCCTCAGTCAAACGGATCCTGTAACATTTTATCATAATACTGCATTTCATATATTTTTTTAGGAGTTATGTTATATGTTATACATGTGTACAAAATATTAGGTTAATCGAACATAAGGATGTGCATTAAAACTCGATTTATAAGATTTGACTTTTTTCTTGCTCATGCTGTATATCTGACCTAACTTTCAATAATGAAAAGTATATTTTTGCTTCATGCCCCAACTTCTGTCAAAAATAAAATTTTCTCAGATATCAATAATAAAAAAGTTTATCATTTTGTAACTAAATTTAGACACAGCTTGCAGATATATTATATATTATAAAAAGGACTTACAAAATTTGATGTGTAGTTAGGAAAGTCTGAGATGAAATAAAAGCTAGTAAATATTCTATACTAGTCTACATGAGAGCAATACACAATTAATTATTTTAAAAGATTCTGCATAAATTGGCAACAAAGCAATGGTTGGCCAACCTGAAACCAGCAGAGTTAAGCGCCCCACGTTACTTTCAGCACCCTGGTCCAAAAGACTAGTAGTTTGCAGTAAGTTGCAGGGCTTTCCCATTTAAAGCCAATGCCAAGGGGCATACATTTGTTAAAGCTGAAACTTAATACAGACAAAACCTAAAAAATGGTATTCTCTCTTCATGATCTTCGGAATGTGTCTAACCCTAGGAAGTCAAATTCCTGGGTGTCCCTAGACCCAAAGCCAAAGTGGGCAGGATATAAGGTAAACTTAGACACTGTTTATTTCTTCTTCAGGTACTCCAGGTCTAGGTGACTATAAATGTCGCCTATTTCGTGCTAGTCCACTCTGTCATTGCCTACGGTATCAAATCAAATGGTATCCATGCTGTCATGACCTAGGGAGGTGCCAAAGGAGACCCGGATTCATTGCTGTTAAGCTTTTTAATAAATTACTATCTAATATTAGAATGCAGCCCCTGAATCAGAATTAAAATTAAAAGTGTTGTCTCAAAATTTTTAAACTGTGAAGTTAGTCTTTTAATTTTAATCACGACCTGTTACTATTTTAGAAATAACCTGTGATTTGGCTTAAACGTGATTGGAGGGATTTTGTTCGGAACAGACCTGCAACTAACAGTGACTCAGTGTGATTGACGATGGCGCAGGCGTTCGTCCTTCTTGTTTCACAGGGATCAGCAGTGTACATATACAGCATACAGGCGGAAAAGAATAGCGATCGGCCGTCAAACGATTGACTCGTAAACACAGTTTGGGCTTTGAAAGTGACTTGCAAATCCATTTTAAAAGTTGAATTGATTTTTATTTTTCTCTTCTAATATAGGCTATATAGGTATAGTATTGTAATTGTGAAAATATTTGTAATTTTCTGATTAAAGTGATTTTAACTTTGACATTTCCTGGTAGACAAACACATAGTTTCTGAATATGCACTTTATTCTGAACACAACTATAGAGCTAACAATTGTAACTACATCTTGCCATTGTCAACATGATTACTTCTTGAATTCTCAAACTAAACTGATTTAAAACGTTGCCTTTTTGCGAGGTTATATAACCTTTATAAAAGGATAGAACAATTTAGAAAATTCTAGAGGATCTAGGAACTACAGGATGCAAATTATTAAGCCCATTACAACATTGAGGAAGGATTAATGATACAAACATAGTTGTAATATGGATCAAATACTAAGATAAGTCTAATTAGTTAAAATAAAAAATAAAAAATAAATTAACCTAAAACTGTAAACAAATTTATAACTAGGACTCAATCCGTTACATCAGTAGTGCCTTGTCCTAAAGTAAAATGTGATCAGTGAGATTTTTTCCTGACCTCTGGATATTTGCCTAGCCATCTCGAACTGAAGGGCATGTACAAGAGCTTCTGAAATATTTTTCAACCTAGCCACTCTTATCACCAGGGTACAATGGATATGACAGTTTGATTAACCTCATGATATCTGCTTCATACGCTTGAAGACTTCCCTTATATTTTTTTCTTCAGCACTGAAGATGCATTTTATACACTTCATGTAGTTGTTTTTCCCCATAACTCTTTTCTAGATAATCGACTAATGTTTGAAATTTATTCTGCTTACCATCACATATTTTCCTTAACACCTTCATAGCTTCACCATATAGAACACATACTAATGCTCGTGCTTTTTCCATTGTATCCCAATTATTCTAGATTGGAACTTCAAATTCAAACTGCCTCAAGTATGTATGCCACAGTTCAGTACCATCAAATGTAAGCAGTTTCATGACATGTGTTGATGAGACTTTAGATTTTGATGAGCTTCGGTTGCTTAACTTTTGCATCTTCAGTTCTGTTTGAATTCTCTGGTACATTTGTTCAAGAACTTCTTGTATTTGGTTTTCTAATTGTTTCTCAATTTGGTCAATTTCCTCTGTTCCAACAAAAAAAACATGTCTGTTTAATTCTTTCAGATCAATTATTATTCCTTGCATTGCCTGTTTTCCGGTACTTTTTCGTAATTTCATTGCTTTTGCCTCTTGCGTCATTCTCATGTCTTGTATTTCTTGTTTCACATATTCTTTGTTCCATCTAAAGTCTTCAATTTCTTGCTTTATAACTTCTTCGTTTCTTCTTATGCCTTCAAGATCTTCCCAGATGTCTCTTTGGTCCTTTCTCAAGTTTTGTATTTCATATTTTATGCCTTCTTGATTCTTGTTCATGCCGTAAATCATCATCATCACATTAACAAAGAAATCTAAATGTGCTTCCATAATAAACTAATCAGCCATCACTACTAGAAGACAATTCTTACTTCTTGTTTGTCACATCTTTGTGCTTTCTTAGGCCTTCAACTTACTCAAAACTTTGGACTCAACTGGATCCTTATCCTGTCTCTGACACCAAATGTTCCAGATTGCCCAGTAGACAAACATGTAGTTTCTGAATATGTACTTTATTCTGAACACATCTTTAGAGCTAACAATTGTGACGTCGGTAACATAAATCTTGTCACTGTCAACTTGTTTACATATTGAACTCTCAAACTAAACTCATTCAAAAAGAAACCACAGGATAAATGAAAATACTACTAAATTTCTTTAAAATCTTTTGTTGAAACAAACTACCACTATATTGGGCAAGGCATATAGATTAAGTATGTAGGCTTCTTTACTGAGATGTTTTTAATTTTACATTTTTTTCTTGATAGTTAAATTTTTGGCAACTGGTTAAAAAAAACTTTACGGAATATATTATTTGACAACAAAATTTTCAATTAGAAGGGAATATTGTCTTACCTATCAAAGCTGGTAAAGTATAGAGAACGGAAAATATTCCAATTCTGATCATTAATTTCTCCAATTTTTCAGTTTTGGTACCTTCATGCTTCATAACAGTCCGAATTCTGAATAGAGACACAAATCCACTTGTAAGAAATATTGTTCCAAAAATTAGGTAAATCATAAGTGGAAAAAGAACAAATATTCTCATTGCTTCAACATTCCAAATCCCAACATAGCAAACACCACTGAGAACATCACCTAAAACAAATAAAGAGTAACTGTTTTATTTCTATTGGATCAACTTTGGTTCACCTGAAATAAGTTATAAGGAAACCAGCTAATTTTATGTGTTCTAGAAGCTTCTCTTAATACTGGAAAATAACAATTTATCTGCCGAAATCCATATTTTCCATTTTTCACACTTTAGTATCACCTGAAATCAGTTAAATGAAAACTTTGCTTTGCTTGCTACTCCAAATATTTTTCTGAACATAAAAATGCCACAATATTTCTGTCGAAATTTTTGATTTCCATATTCTGAAGACATTATCTACACTTTAGAATACTTGAAATCAGTTACATAAAAATTGTTTTGATTTGCATTTTGAACATTTTTCTTAACACAAAAATGCAAAAAATCTTTCTACGGAAATTTGTTATTTCCTTTTTCTGAGGAAATTTCTATACTTTGAAATCAGTTACATGGAGATTTTGCTTTGTTTGCCATTCTCAACACTTTTCTGAACTTTAAAATTCAAAAATATTTTTGTGGAAATTCCTCATTATTTTGATTTATCTAGGAAAGGCAGGAGCAGGGTAACAAAATTCCAAGGATTTTTTTAAAGAAAACCTATAGTGTTAGGTGGATCTATCCCGTTAGGTGTTAGGTTAGCCCAGGTTCAGCTATAAAACCATGTTTAAAGCCATAAACCAACATTTAAGTTATAAAATCACATTATTTTTTTAATTCCGCATTCAGAAGGCATTTCGTAGTAAAAAAAATGTGTCGCTACATTTTGGTGAAGAAAAAGGTTAAAAATAAATAAATAAATAGATAAAATAAAAATTCAGAGTTTCTGTAGAGAAATTGTTTAATTTACGGCATTAAAGAGGCTTTATAGAAGCTAAAAAATTATTTGGTAAATATATGACATTTCAGATAGTCTACAAATTGTCCTCAGAAAATAGAAATGACATATTTCTGCAGGAACATTTTTGCATGTTTATGTTCAGAAAAATGTGTAGAATGCAAAGCAAAACAAACTTTCCATACAACGGGTTTAAGTTAATCTAAAGTGTGGAAAATGGAAATAAAATGGAAATGGTGTATTCTGCAAGATTATTTTTACATTTTTATGTTCAAAAAAATGTTTAGAATGCAAAGCAAATCAAAGTTTTCATGTAACTGGTTTCAGGTAAGTATTCTAAAGTGTGAAAAATGGAAATTTATTTTATTTATTTATTTTATTTATTTATTTCAATGGAAAATCCATTTTTACACAAATGTATATATAATAAATTGTAATAATACATAAACATGATCTATAATAAACATTAAACAAAATTTACAGTAAAACAAAATGAAGTGAAAGAAAAATATAGTAGAATCACATAGGTTGTTGAATATCACAGTAAAGGTAGGACAGGTAATCGACGTTTGAAGGCGGTTAAACTCATACCAAAGGGATCCACACCCAAATACAAAGAATAAATTACTTTTCCTAGTTCTGCGCACAGTGTTAAACTTTACATCTTGTAGTAAATCAGGACAGCAGTATATACCATTTAATAGTTTAAACATAAACATTAGGTCAGCACACAGTCTTCGCTCCCTCAAAGTTTATTCATTTTTTTATTCATTTATTCAGATAGGAAATCCTAATACAAAGTATTAAAAATAAAAATTGTTCAATAAAATCTCTCACTAATACTATTTGGTATGGTTAACAATAAAGTACATTTCATAATTACAACAAAAAAAAACAAAATCACATTTAAAATTTTAGACATAGTCAACCATTAAAATTATTAATATTCTGTGCGGTAAGTTTTATTGGAGGTACAGACTTAATATATATTTTTTAAGCAATATCTTAAAACTAGCATTCGTTTTGGCATTTTTAATATTTACAGGTATCTTATTATATTCATTCAGACCCTTATGAAATAAAGACATCATGGTACTGCTATATCGTGTTCTAGGTATGTGATAATGATTATTGTTCCTGGTTGGGTAGTTATGAATCTCATTTCTTAATGTTAGAAACTCTTTAAAATAATCTGGCATTAGACCTTTGGTTAATTTAAAAATAAATGACATAGTTAGAAAATAAAGCCGTTGTTTTACTGATAGCCAACCTAGTAGTTTACGCATTATTTTTCTTGGTGTATACCTACTACATCTAAGGATAATCCTCATTCCTCTATTGAACAGTACTTCTAGAGAGTTAACATATTTTTTTGACATCAATTACAAAACAGTAGCACAGTAGTCAAAATGTGGTTGCAATATACTTTTAAACAATGTGACACGTGCATAAAAAGTTAAGCTTTTTGCAGCCCTCGCAAAAAAATAAAGTTTTTTCCTAATTTTTTTTCTTTATAAAATTGAAATGGTCTTTAAAACATAAAGTACTATCAATGTGAAAGCCAAGGTATTTAATGCTATTAACCCACTGAAGCTCTTTACCCTCTATATCTAAGTCCTAATATTAAATCTGGTCATTACAATACCATAATCGATGTAGTAATTAAGTTCATTGTAAACATTAATATTTGATTTAAATGCCAGTTTACGAAGGAATCTTCGTTGAACACTCTCAAGAGCATCAATTTGGTATTGATAAAAAAGAGACCAGACTGTGGACGCATATTCAAGACCCGAACGCACTAGAGCACAATATAGTAACTTTATTGAGGAAGGAGATAAATCTGCACCATATCTAGATAGAAAGCCCAATCTTTTGAATCCCTCCTGAACAATCCTATCAATATGACTTTTAAAGGTGAGCTGCGCATCTGATGCATTTCCGCAGGAAAATTTTTATTTCCTGTTGTTAAATAGGGCCTCTAGAAGGCAATAAAAGCAGATTTTATTGTAACTTATTTCAGGTATTCTAAAGTGTACAAAATTTCCACAGAAAATAGAAATGACAAATTTCTGCAAGAACATTTTGGCATTTTAGTGTTTGGAATAAGTTGACAAGCATGTAACTGATTTCAGGTATTCTAAAGTGTCCCTCCATATTTTTAAAAAGGAAAAGAGAAATTTTGTGAAGTTGTTGTAGGACGTTTCTTATAATTTTTAAGTTTTTTATAGTCTGTGATGTTTTATTAAATATATATTTCTTTTATTTTGAATAATTTTCTCAATTCGATATCTAATTTGGGATTTTTTATAAAATTTGAATATGTACTTAAACTTGCATCCAAGATTCTATTTTTGACCTTTTATTTATTTATTCTTAGAGCTTTGTCAGTAAGGATTAAATTTTAAACAATAAAGCATATTTTGACATTTAAAATGATGATAGAGTTATCCTTAGGTGTCAAATCCTTTCTTTTGTGATGCTGTGTAACGTCAATATTTTGACTATTGACCAAGCGACACTTTAAATGAGAGATTAAAAGAACAGCTCTGCTGCAAAAAGTAAAATTAATATAAATAAATCAAACTTGCTACCAACTTACCATCTACTTTTCCCAGAGCCAATATAGTAATAGTTTTTATTGCAGGAATTGCCCAAGCTGCTAAATGAAAGTACTGAGAATTTGCTTCAATAGCTTCATGGCCCCATTTTAATCCAGCAGCCAGAAACCAAGTCAAAGTCAGCACAACCCACCAAATACTAGAAGCCATACTAAAGAAATATAGAATCATAAACAATATAGTGCACGATTCATATTTGGTTCCTTGGGTAATAGTGCTTACAGTTACATTGCCATGCTTTGATGGAAATGGTTCACGACACGCAATTGTATCTCCAAGCAAAAAGCCAACTAAATAGGCGCAAGCAACCATAAAATAACAAACCGAAAGAAAAATAATTGGTCGTTCAGGATACCTAAATCTATCAGTGTCAATTAGAAATGTACAAACAGTGAAAAGGCAACTAACTGAACATAAAATTGCCCAAATTCCTACCCATACTCTAGAGAATTGCCGTTTTCCTTCATTAAAAAACATCATATGGCATGGAGCTCCACAATTTTTTTCAATTTTGTCACCAACCTTAAAATTATATTCTAATATACTAGGAACTTTAAACTGTTCAGGGCAGACAAATCCAAAATTCTTGCCACGTGAAGGCAGGTCAAACTGGTTCATGTGTTGTTTCTTATTAGAAGCACTAGAACTCTGAGTACTTGGTGGAACAGACAACTTGTTCTGACCAACACATAATTCTTCGCCTATAGTATTGTCAGGATACTGATCGCAGTTTAGAGAATCAGGCCACTGAAATCCAAATTTTTTCATAATTGCTTCGCATCCTTCTTTAGCTGATAGGCAAAGAGACCGACATGGTGGTAAAGGGTGGTCCAAAATTGTACAAACTGGCGCAAATACCGAGCACAAAAAAAATTGTAAATCTGGACTACAATTAATTTTGATCAAGGGAAAATATTGATGTACTTCTAATCCTGCCTCATCTTGTGTATTGTGACCCAATAAATTAGGCATAATTGTTTTGTTATAGGGAATACCACTGCAAAAGGGTATTGTTATGGATTGGCACTTATTGTGAGATGGTAACACATCTTCTGTGTCACTAATTCTGGGACTACCATAATGGACACAACTTGCGCTATTCAGATACATGAAAAACAGACCAATTAATAGTATCATCCTGGGAATTCGTTCGTAATTCCAGAAATCGATTATTTTTGGGCAATGATCAAATAATAAAAAAACATTTAAAACACATTTTCAGGGAAAACAAAAAAATTAGTAAACAAAATTTAGTGTATCTTAAATTGACAAGTGACAACACACTTCCCCACGCAGACGTAGACATAAGTCAACTTTTTGTTGTTAGTTTTTCCTACAGTGACTTTATACAGAGACAGTGGCGACAATAGAGCCCATCCGCCATATTGCTGCTAAATTTCTGAAGGTTTAAATGGGCGCACACATATTATCGATAGTTTTTCGCAAAATATGACTGAATTAATCAAGTTTAACACATTAATATGAAAAAATTGGATCAGCTAAATGGTTAATTATTAAATTTTTAATCAATTTTAGTTTAGAAAGAGATATATGGCCCACAAAAAAAAATCGAAATTTAAATTTCCCGCCTTTACACTGACAAATTCTGTCAGGGCCACCTGTAAATGTGAGGTTATGTGTCATGTTATTGTTATTATTGTATCAATTTTTATTGCAAATATTGAAAATACTGTGTGAATTGCAAAATGCTTGTTTATGAAAAGTTTTGCTAGTTTGCTACCCTACCGTCAAATTATGTTATTGTTAAATTGCCACATGTTCTTAAATTTAAAAAGAGCTTGAGTTAAGTTCAGTTTCAACTTGGCAGAGCAAGGAAGCAAAAGTTTTTGGTGGCATAAATTCAGTTTAATAAATAAAAACCACTTTCAAAATATTAGTTATCAGTCACTTTCCAGTTTCCACACTGAGTGTTTAAATTTGGTGGTGTTGTGTCGTAATTAGATTTAAAAAAGTTTTAAAGGAGCCATTTAAATTGTGTTGTGTAAAATGTGTTGTCTCTTGTAAGCTGGAAAATCAAATCCAATTATATTTTTGGAAAAACAGAGTATTAAGATAAATACCTAGGTGTAATCGTTGACCCTGAATTGACATTTAATTTTCAAGCTGATGATACCGCTAAGAGAGAGTCTGCAGGATGTATAGGTTTATAATTAGCAATACTAATGACTTTACCAAGTTCACGGTGCTTCAAGAAGCTGTATCATACCTACTTATGTCAGAAATTTGTTAGACTCTTAAGATAGTTTTAGGTATATAGTCTGTTTCTGTTAAAGTAACTAAATAAATATGTTGAGTTTGAGTAATAAATAAAAGTCGATAGCTACATAGATGTTTTAGTTAATAAGAAGTACCGTACTACCGTATCCACCTTGTCACCTAGGTCACAAGTTGGATACACTTCTGAATGTAGTACTAGACTGTAAGCGGCAAGTAACAAAGCAGGTAACAAAAGCATCAGTTACTCACAAGTAGCAGCACTCAATAATGACCTTAATACTGATTATGTAGGTAAATATAATAAAATTAGAAAATATTAAAGATCAATAAAAGCCATAGTGATTATTCTAAATATTTATTTTAATACTATACCTTTTTAAAGATATTTATTAAATAAAAAATATACAAAATTTTATACAGATGATCCACTAATACTAATTAACATTAACAGGTATTAATACTAGTCTTGTGTGCTCAGAGCTAATTTTATACATTATATAGTTTTAACAGATCAAAGCACTATACATTGATAATCCAAACTACAGATTACTAGCAAAATAACAGGGAACAGAAGAATGCCTTAATACAACTTTAAAAATTTATAGATTTATTAAAAAGAACCTATGACTTATTTAAACCTTTTAGAATTTATGTATTTCACATTGTCTGGCAATCCACTGTAATGATTTTCACTCATCACATAGAAGCACCTGTCATTTTAATCAGAGGACTATGAAAATGATTTTTAAACCTTGTCTTGATGTTATGGGTCTGATGACTATGTTTAAGTATGTGACGACCTGGTAAATCTAAATCGAAAGTTGACAAATTTTTATAATAAAAGTGATTGTATTAATATTTATCGTTAACATTCAAAAAATATATCAGTTAAATCTAACATTGTAAAAAAATAGTTTATGCACATTACAATAAGTTACCAGCCACCGACTTACTGCTATGTTTTTTTGAGGATTTTTTATATTTCTTTGAATTAATCTTTAGTCTAAATACAATAAATCTTTTTATAATCTTACTTTTAAGATTGTGACAATTTGGTAAATCTAAATCTAAATCCATTAATTTTGAGCAATAAAAATTTTTTAAATTAATATTTTGTTGCAAAATAACATCAAAATATTTTCTAAAAAGACATTCCATCTCTAGAAAAAAATAAAAAACTAGTTCTGATGTAAAAAATAAAGATTGTTCCTTAAATCTCTTAATTAAACTAAATTTGGTAAATTTGCCTCCACTTCACTTACAGTAGTGTTTGAAGACAATGACTGCTGACTTGCTGGGAGATCTCCAAAATCTACAACTGACTTTGGGAGGTCCTCGTCCAAATCTGCCACTTCACCTAAAAGGAGAAAATATTTTTAATGTTACAAAACTACATAGTGCATTTCCAAAAAATTGCCCATCTCATTTAATTCCCAATGTATTTGATGATTATTATTATTATTTTTGAAACAATTCCCCTATACTCTTAATCATTCAATTTCTTTATTTATTATTGTTATTTTTATTATTATTGTTGGAGTAAACTTATTGCATATTAAAAACCAACCAACTAGTGATTTAAGATTAACTTTTTTGTCTAAAATATGTTAAGAGTTATTAGAATGTGGAATAATTTATAATGTAGAAAATAAATCAAAAAATATAAATAAGGCATGAGTACTTACTATACAAAAGCTTCTCTTCAAGTTTGCACTTCTTGGGGGAAACAACATTCCTTTGAAATGGAGCTTTTCTTTTGCCTTTTGGTGTTGTAAATGAAAAAACTGTAGGTACAGCATTGGCCTTCAAAATTCTTTTACCATCTACACGTGGCTTCTCCCACATATCAGGAGCGAAGTGAACCTTAAAACAAATTAAATTGGTCAAGGAAGAATCAAAATAAAAAATTCCCATTTACATAACTATGTGAAAAAACATACCTCACATAGATATGAATAATCCGTTGGTGTCCATTTGTCTCTTCTCATTCTAATGGTCCATTCTTTCCTCCTCGCTTGGTCTCTTGGAAAGCGTTTCATTAAAAATCCTTTTTTTGCAGAATTACTGCAGTTTACTGCTGCACAACCAGGCATTTTTAATGTGTTAGTTAACTCTAAAAAACAAACAGTAGGTATAACTATGCTGCTTTTGGGAAAATACATATGAGGAATTATAATATACTTCTAAAACAACTTTAATTTTAACTTAGGTTTTGGGTAGAAAACACACGATGTCCTTGGATATAAAAAAATTCTGCCTACATAAAAAAAAAGAAATAAAAGTTTGTCATTTTTATTAAATCAAACACTTTTTTTTTATTAAAAAAGACCAAGTATCTGTATGTTTTAAGTTATCTTTAAATGCTTCTACCTCAAATTGGGGTGCTGACTGAAGTAAAACATACTAGACATACAAAAAATTGGCTTTCACAGTAAACTAAAACCAAAACATAATAATGTCATAATGTGCAGAATTTTACTATTCTTAGAGTAAACTATTAAATTAGGTTAAGATTTTTGTTCCCTATTTCTTCAGCTTAAGGAAAATCTCTTATCTTGGCATAACTAAATCTATGTTTAAATTGAACATACCTTAAATATGGGTTCCGAAAACACTTTTTTCAAATACTGTTCTAGACAATACTAAAATTTGCAATCTTTCATTTACAAATTTATCACAAACACTGATTACAAGCGAAAAGCAGGTGAACCAGGCTTAAACACATTTATTCATATGGCCAATGGCTTAGAACTTATTGTTTCTATCGATATTCGTTTTAATAATCACAAAAACTAATAAAATAATACACTAAAACAGAAAACCTCATAAGAAACCCATTTAGGCAAAAAGTAAACAAATCGATTTTTGCAGCAATATGGCCTCCAGGACCACGTGACGCGGAGAACCAATCAAAAATTGGTTACCCTATTGTCGCCACTGTCTCTGTATAAAGTCACTGTAGTTTTTCCTGTTACATAACAGGACTTTGGCTTTGCTGCAAGGCAATTGCCAGATTGCTCTTCGTCCGGGGCTCAGAGTCGTTAAATCGGCGACCCTCGAAGTCGACCCTGCACCTAATTCCAGTTTGGAGACGTTATCGGTAGGATCTCCGGATGGCGAGCTCTAAACTCCCGGATTTCCTGAATCATTCCAATACTTCTTAATTTTTCCTCTTTTTAATTGCTGAAATGCATCTTGGCTTCCACTAGGTGCCCCTTGAGAGTACTACTGTATCACGGGATGACCCTTTCTTTCAAGCTATCCCCTTACCCCTCCCACTCCCGCCACGTAGCGGCCGTTACGCTAATATTCTATGTAGAACCTCCTCCCTCTCTCCCTTTCTAGCGGGGTCGTTAGTTTCCACACTGAGCGGTTGAGTCTCCCGTTTCCCCCCGAAATAAAGCAGCAAAACCGAACACGTGGCACCACTTATGTTAACAACACAGAGGTCTGCATTCGACGAGACGAACCGGAAGACTGTAAGTCAACTTTTAACTTTTTTTTTTATTTAGGGTTACGCACGCCTGGGCGTTACGTAATGACCTTGTCAACTAGGACATTTAGCCAGGACTAGTTAAATAATTTCTCGGGAGCACTTTACGTGCGTCTGCGACTATGCCCATTCCCATCATTTCAAAATATTTCAATATTTTTCCTATTTCAAACTCATCGTTTACGCTATCAAAGGGGTCATTCCTAGAACTTCTATTGTTATCGACGTATATCCTTTTGTTTCAAAGGGTCGCCGGACTTGCGCACTCCCGTGGAACCCTCTGGTCAACGCACGACCTTTGGACTTATTAGATAAGCTTATCCAGGCGGAGAAAACACAATTCCCACATCCCGTAGGACTCTTCGTCTCACAGCGAATGGCCCTTTATGTAGGACGTTCACACAATGATATTTCCACAACGGTCATTGGACTGCCCCTCGAAGCAACGCGAAAAATTACACTTTTTTCCCGCCGTCAGGGAGCCTTACTGGGCACGTGTGATTAGCTCGGTGATCCGAGCGGAAGTCCATAAGTCAACTTCAACATTACAAAGACAAGGAACCTTGTCTAAGCTTTAGCCCATGGTGGGAACTATGCTCTAGCCTTGTTTATATTTATTTATTTATTTATTGAACATTCACCACACGATTTTAATATATAAAATGGGTTTCGTGACATACTATAAGCTAATCTAAGTTTTAAAATTTAAGGACAATAACAAAACTACAATCATTAAGTGTACAGCGTATCAAACCAGGACACAAACAAATGGTAAATAATATGGTCTTAAGATTAAATATTATCTAGGGTAAGTATCTTAGTCTCTATAATCCACGAATTCTTTGAAGCTATAAAAGGTCCTTTCATTCAAATATACTAATAGATTTCTACGAAACTGCTTTATGGATCTAGCTTCCTTGATATTGTTGGGCAGTTTGTTGTATATTCTGACACAAGCGTAATGTGGAGATTTCTCATAACGTGATGAGGTGCGTCGAGGAAACGTAAGATTACCATAATGCCTCGTTAAGTAGGTATGATTTTCAGAATTGCTCTTAAACTGGTCTTTGTTTTTGTACACATAGAGGGCACACTTTAATATATAGACAGATGTAAGTGTAAGTATTTTAGAATTTTTCATGGTTTCTCTGCAGGTTTCCTCAGGTTTCAGTCCGAAGATCAGTCTAATTATTCTTTTTTGGGAAATGAAAACCCTATTGGCGTTCACTGCTTGACCCCAAAGAATAATGTTGTAGCCAATATGGGAGTAAGCCATAGCATAATATGTTGTAAGCAGAGTAGACATAGGTACTGCTTGTTTCAGTTTTAGTATTGCATAGAATGCTTGATTAAGCTTCGAACAGATATGGTCTATTTGTAGCTCCCAAGTGAGTTTAGAGTCAAGATATGTTCCTAGGAATTTTACCGTTGATTCAGTTTTATCTACATATAGTCTTGGTTGCGTTTTGATGAAAGGGATAATAACAGTCTTATCTTTGTTCAGAATAAGTCGGTTTGAATAACACCACATGTTCATTTCATTACAGACATTGTCGATTTTTGATCGCAATTCAGGTTCGTTCTTTGCCGAGATAATAGCTGTAGTTTCGTCGGCGAATTTTATGGTAGTGTCTGGAAGAGATAGGTCATTGACAAAAAGCAAAAATATAAGTGGGGCTAGTACCGACCCTCGAGCTGCTCCAATATTTAAGTTGTACTCTGTTGATGTACAATTTTCTACCCTTACCAGTAACCTTCTTTCTGAGAGGAACGACATAATTATAAAAAGGGCGTTGCCTCTAATACCAATAGCGCTAAGTTTGTGGCAGACAAAATTTAAATTTAGTGTATCAAAGGCTCTGGACAAGTCAAAGAAAAGGCCAAAGACAATGCGATTTTCTTCCAGCTCTTTGTAAATGAAGTCCGCCAGTTGAAAAGCAGCTGTTTCTGTTGACCTTCCAGTGCAAAATCCGTGTTGGTCATTTCTAATTATGTTAAATCGCTGGAGGAAGTTGATCATTCTGTTATATATAACACGTTCAAAGATTTTACTAAAGGTACTTAATACTGAAATTGGTCTGTAATTCTCAATGTTAGTGGGTTCTCCCTTTTTAAAGACAGGTACATTTGTTAATAGTTTTAGTGCAGATGGAAATTTGCCGCTACTTAAAGAGATATTTATTAGAATTTGTAGTGGTTCCTTTATTTCATTGCAGACCTTTTTTATGGCTTTTGTAGGAATGCCATCAAAACCACAGGATTGTTTATTTTTTAGGCGCTTGATAAGTTGCTCTACTTCAGCAGTTGTAACTGGCTCCAGGAAAATTGTGTTGCCTATGGGTTCTGGAGTTGTTGGACTATAAGATATATTATCTTCAAAGTGATCCTTAATCTTTTGCTCAGCAGTATTTGCAAAGAAATCACCAAGTATATCCGCTACTTTTGAAAGTTCAGATATTAGTCGGTCGTTTATATTAAGGCTTATTGGTTTTACCCTTTTCTTTCTGTCCAGCTCACTATTTATTACATTCCAGGCTTCTTTAGTTTGATTGTCTGCGGTTTCTATTTTGTTTTTGTTGTAATTTATTTTGGCTTTATTTAGATGCTTTCTATAGTCTTTTCGTTTTTGTCTATAGTATTCCTTCATCTTCGAGTTTTCAGTTTGTCGGGTAAGTTCATAGAGATCATGTAACTGCTGCTTCTCCTTAGTTAAGTTCTCTGTTAACCATTTGTTCCGTTGTTTTCGAAATCTTTCTATTTTCTTGCGTTTTGGACATGTAACATCAAAGTGCCATAAAATTGTTTTCAAAAAATTTCCAAATGCCATGTCGATTCCGGTCACAAATATATCTTCCCATGATTCAGCTTTCAGTTTTGCCTGGAAATCATTTAAATTTTTTTCTCCTAATAATCGGACTTCTTTAGTAACTACATCTTGGCTGTTGTCGCTCTGTGGCTCGTAGGTGATCTGTAGCTGTTGTAAGTAGTAGTCGGAGATGTGTACTTCACTTATTGAACATTTGATTAATGATTTGTTGATGTTTGTTGTCATATAGTCTATTGACGATACTGAGATACCTGCTTTTGATGTAAAGATTCTAGTGGGATTGTCGCTGAAGTCTTTTAGATTGAAGGATTCAAGTAGGTCATTTAACAGCTTATAATGTATGTGAGTCGTTTTTAAACTGTCTATGTTAAAGTCTCCACACAGTACAATGTTGGGACAAGTTTTTTCAACGTGGGAAAGCAGAGCTGCTGTTTGATTTATAAGAGTGTTTATGTCTCCTGTAGGTGGTCGGTAAATACTAATAACAATAAGGCTTATTTCAGCTGTTGAAATTTCTACTCCACAGCATTCTACCTCCATTTCAACACTGTAGCTTTCCGCAACATTTATGTTTTTTCCTGTTATCGTAGACTTTATATATATTTAGCAGAACCTCCACGGATATGATTTTTTCTACAGTAGTTTGAGACAAGGTTGTACCCTGGTATAGTCATGCCTGCAATAGTTGCTAGATTTCAGTTTCTGATACAGTTGTAAATGCAAGTTAAAACATGCGATTTGATTGGTTGCTATTGGGGAGAGGCAAAGTATAAACAATATTTGTTGAACGTGCAAAATGAGTTTACTAGGATATTCGAGTTTGGATGTGGCGCATATTTGGCAACAAAATTTATAATTAATAAAAATGCAGATTAAGTTAGGTAAGATTTGGTGTAAAGAAATCTCGCGGTTGCACGCTAATAGTGATGTGTCGTTCGTGAACGTGTCGTTCAAATTGAACGGCACAGTGTGGTTTGCTGTAACGAACGACTCTTTTAAGTGTGAACTTTTCGTTCTGTGAGGAGCCACTCGAAACTTGAACCTCGATCCAGCCGTTGCGCCGCTTCTGATTAGCGCAGTGCTCGTGTTCGACACTAACGGCACTTTAGCTGACTAACACATTGAACGGTTTATTTAAAGGAGAGCATACGATAAGCAGATATGTGAATAAATGTGTTGGATTTTAAATAGAGTTCCGTTGATTAAAATGTGAGTCCGCTCTTATTGATGACGATCATGTTTTTTTTTTAATTTTTAAGGAAGTAATTTAATTAGTAAATAATGAATGGATATACCAGACACATTTATTTAGATAAATACATAACTTCCCCATGCGAAACAAAACGTTTCTTATTTTTAAAATAAAATTAAAAAAACATTGATGTACCAACAAAAAATAACATAGGTTTAAAAGTGCTTATCCTATAGTTCAGGCGCCCATACAGCTTGCAGTTATAGGAGGGTAATTTATAGGTTTTTTCATGCATTAAACAAAACTGAAGACCGAAAAAAAATTCTTCGTACAATGTAATATTACATGACTTCATTGTTCAAAATCCGCGGACGTACATTTTAAATAAATTTTGTCATATGGAGAGGGGGGGGGGGTAATTACTCCCATGACCCACCAATGTATATGAGCCTGCTATAGTTAGTTTACTGCATAGGTATAGGAACGTTTGTTAGAAAACAAACATCATAACAAAACAACAGCGACCTGGTTGCATTTGTCCGAAATAATACCTATATTCCTAGCAGTGTTGCCATAACTCTTTGATTAATACTATAGACTGGCTATTAAAGTAGTAATTGATTTCAAGAAATAGTAATACCGTGATAATAGCTACCGGAAGGTTCGAATTAAGAAAAACTTAGGAGCGAAAAAAAGTAATCGATTTATAATTAAAGAAAAAATTAGAGGCTAAAACAAAATCATAACTTTAAACATTAGTCTATTTTTTCTTAGTCGTTTTCTGCGATGTAATTGAAAAAAATGTAAAGACCTGGCAAGAGTAAAATGGTAATAGGTTTAGTCATTGGTGAAAAACTAACAGAATAACAAATTCGTTAAAATATTACTAGATTTATTACAATTGTAATAGACTGGCAACACTGATTTGTAGCAGTGCTTCCTGTCCAGTGTCCACACTATATGACTGAAGTGCCGACTACCTCTGATCGGCGCCGAGCCACAGAGCGAGATCTCGACGTTCTGAATTTCTGAATCATTGTGCTGTGAGCATTTTTGGTAACCGTACTAAGCGTGATATCGTATTTCATTCACGTTCAATCAAACGAACGAAACTGAACGAGTCTTTGAAGTGTGCTGAACGAAATGTATTCACACACCTAAAATGAACGGCAGACCCATCTCTACACGCTAACAAGATTCCAATCAATATAAAAACAACTGTAACAGAAAACAGAAACTGAAATCTTTAGTAGTGATATTGTGTTTCGTTTCTGACTGCCTGATTTATAAACCTAGTAGATCCCGTCAAAAATGGCGGGAAAACATTTTTAAATAATCAAGAACCAATCATAGTAAAGAATCCGCGGGCTGAAAACCGCATAAAATTTGATTATTAGCCAGTGGAAAATTTTGGGAACCACCAGTCTCAAATTATTTGTTGGTTTTGAGTTTTTTAACAGTGCTCAATTGTGTGAAAATTTTATTATTAATATTAAAAAAAGTAGAATAAATAAATATAAATTAATACATAAATTTGCTTGTTTTTTTGTTTTGTAAAGCTTTAACAAAACGATATTTTCTTACAAAATTCAAAAATATATATATAGGTATTTATTTAATTTGATGCATATATTTAGTACTCTTACTTGTCTTACAAATAAAATGGTTTAAGTAAAAATGTATTATTTTGAACAGGATATTTTTTCAAGTTGTATTAAAAAAAATCGTATGGACCACTATTTTTCTTTAATAAATCAATATTATCTTAACAAAATACTAAAATATATGGGTAGTGATTTATTTTAATGCGAATGTTTATTACTCATACTTGTTTTATGAATAAAACAATCCTTTAAAATTATAAAAAACAGTTCACTAACACAAAAAATCTCAAATAATCTAATATATTATAGGTCGCTTGTTCTATAATCATTTAGGTTCCTATTAAATTTTAGATAAAACTTTTAAACCAATAAATTGATTATTTGTCCTCCATTAAAGGGGACAGTTCCCCATTTTGAATACTAGCCCTAATTTAAAAAAGCCCCTCACTGCACCTTGAGCTCTGTGTTTTTTAATACGAACCAAACCAAATACCACTAAAGACGTTAAATAATCTCTTAATACAAAAAGCATATCTTTTCTTTGGATGACCTTGTTTTTTTAGTTATCAGTAGTGATAATGTTACTCTTACTCACTATTTTTGAAAAAAAATACTAATGTAACATACAATTATTACATCACCGTTCTTTTACACTGTGTAAAAAATGTTGGTCGGGATTCCGGTAACAGTGGTGTTAGTCCGGCATTTGCTAAAGTAACATTTGGACGTATTCCCCCATAAACTTTTTTCTATGGGGGCGTATTATCTGAATATAAATATACTTTTTTGTATCAGCCCAAAAAAGGCCTAACCAGGGCTAACTAAAAGCACAGTCCAATATTTAAAACATTCAAAATTATAGATTTTGATAAAAAAAAATAAAAAATAAATTAATAACTCGATGGAGATAAAGCCCAAGCATTTTGCAGTTCAAAACTAACACTCTACCCATCGGGGTACGTAGCTCACGCCAGAAACTAAACGGTTTTTGTTTATACTCCGTTTTTTCAATGACCTGTGCCAATGTTAAATTAATGCAGGGTAGTTGTCGGTGTATCATCTCCTTTTTTGACAGTTTTTAATACACCGGCAGAATTTTATAAGCTGATTACGAATCTAAAGTCTATTTTTTTTGGATTTCGTTTTCAGTTTATCGTTTATCAGCTAGTATGGCGTATTGCCGTTTTTGATCATTTTTGGTAGACTGGTAGATGGCTATAAATCTGAAACCTTTTTTGGCAATTTCGATTTTGACTTACCCATCATCGTCTAGTACGGTATACTGCCGCTGATTTTGATGATTTTTGGTACCCTGCTAGATTTTTGAACGCTGATTACGTATAAGCGTTAATATTTTTTTCGATAAGGTTTTTTTTTCTAAGTGGATCAGTAACATGTTAAAACCAGGCTAAGCGCATGACAACGCAAAGATGTCATCATTAAAGTTATGTTTCTCCAATTCATGTATTAAAGCTTTTGCATTAATGCCTGCGCGTTACCCCGCTCCCACCATAATATAGAGCTAACACGATTCTGACCTACTTAGTGCCTTCGCGCTGCCGCGCTCCGGCGCCGTACTTCGTGCACACCTTGTACCGGTACACCTATGTTACAAAAAATTTAGAAAAAACTGTGTCAAAAACTACTAGTTTGATAAAATTTGCCAAATTTTAATTTTGAATAGGTTTCTATTGCCTTTTATTTTCAAATGACATTGTTTTATTTCGATATTTTAATTGTGTAATTAAACGATTTACTATAAAAATTACTGAAGGAAATAGAGAAGAAAGTGGAAAACTGTGTATAAATTATGAATTTTAATGTCGGAACGTCGCACAGACGGGCAAAATTGAAAAAACCTGGCCAAAACTTAAACGATGATATGTAGTAATAAAATTCCCTTAATGTGTTTATGAGAAATAATATTGTAAAAACTAATTAACATATTTGTCAATTGGCTACTAATCTGGTGGAAAATTTAATAATATAATAAAGAAATACTTGACAAAAACATAATTATGAGTATAAAACCGAATTTAAATTGTTTTAAAAAATACTGCCTACATTTTACTGTTTTTATATTATTTAAAGTCATCAACGGCGTAAAATTAATAATTAATAAACTAATAACAGCATCATTTATTCTCAGAAATAATGTCGCATAACTAATTATTGTTTTTAATCCCCGGACCCGGAGTCTGAGTCACTTGAGCTATTAATTTCTGAGTCTTCATTAGTAGTATTAGTGGCAGATCCCTCTGGACGGGGGCTAATAATAAATCTAAGACTTCTTTTTCGAATGACTTGGACTTTCGCCTTGGAAGTTTTCGCATGCTTAATATGACTGGATCAGACGATATAAGCAGTCTCCAAGTTTTGTTGCCTTGAACACTTTCGGGAAAATCCTTCTCTATACTTCTTAATGTCTTTATTTAATGCCTCCTGGGCCTCGTCAGATAATTGTCCTATAGGCAATAAAAAAGATTCAATAATATCTGACGAGTTAATTAAAATTTTGTGGACCGTATTAGGCATGTTGTATCAAGGATATTTTTGTACAAGTATCCTAGCTGTTGTTAAAGCATAATCTTTAAATTTTTGTATATTTATACGGTATCCACTAGATATAGTTTGCAAAAATATTATTATTATCAGTGGTATGATAGCTCAATTGGTTAGGGCGATGCGCTAGACACGCAGAGGTGCGGGTTCGATTCCCGCTCGTACCATAACTTTTGCTACTGATCATATTTTTCTAAAAAAAATCACTATTTTCACAGTTTAACAAACTGATTAAAATACTTCTACCTAACATCTATGTTGTTGAAAGACTTGGAAGAAGCCCCACATATATAACACTTTTTCGTGGATGTCGTAGATGAAGCAGCATTGCACATTTTGCCATCTACCATTGTAAAAAGTAAGTTGTGTTCAATGTCCTTGTGCCTACACTAATGGAAGTAGGTGTAAGGTTTTCTATTTCATTCTGCATGGTATTTATTTCTTGAAGTGTTAAATCAGTGGTCTCATGTATAAATTGAATTCTGATTGGACGAAAAGCGGGGTGAGCCTGGACGTGGATTTTGCCAAACTATTTTGTTTGTAGATTTATTTGGATCGTCGCATGTTAATAGAAGTGGCACAAAGGATGTTAAAAATATACTGGCATCCGAACGTTCATCGCTGTCAAAATCTTGCTTGTATTGGCTATACCTAAGTGTCAAACAAGCAAGTTGAGGTTCTGTTAATGTTTCCAATACATCTTTTTGCACCTCCACTATACGATGGGCAGTATGGTTTAGTAAGGCTTGTAATTTTACTTCAGCTTTTTGCCCCGTGATTGTAACTGCATCCCGATTTGGGTAACAGCGCCCCTTGGCCTCCTGAATCTTCTTATATGATGGAAAACGTTTTTTATCTTCACTCCTTATGATCTGATATTGGTGTCTATTTGCTTTAACAAATACTGACAATGCTTTATCACCAGATAGCTGATCAACTTTTTCAGCTCTCTCTTTATATGCCTTTCTATAGTTCTGGGCCCTTTTTGGGGTTGAAAATTGTACATCTTTTATAACAGCTGCAGCATCTATACTTCCTTCAGCGCGCAGACTCATTTGAGCAGCATACACAGGCTCTGAGGAACTCATTGTTGATCCAACATATTCGGTTTGTCTTCGTTTTGTTCGTTCGCTACTAGTCTGGAAATTAACAGCAGGGCGACCACCTAAACTCGCTGTAGGTGATTGCACAAAAAAAGAAATTTTAAATTTGTTTCCAACCAAGTTTTGTTTTGGGCAAAATATCTTTCTTGTATTGGGCAGTCTTATTTTTTAATTTAAAATCAGAAAGAAAATATGAAAGCTTTTGTTTAATTACATTAGATAATACTTCAGGGCAATTAGTTAGATCTTTTACATACGAATGCAAATATTCGCAATTAGCTTCAATTTTTGTTGAATTGCATGTCAGTATTACTTCAGAAAGCGTTCTCATACTTAAAACAACATTTTCATCCGGATCTACGTCCCTTGATCCTGAAATAAATAAAAATAATTAGCCCTAAACGATTTGAAAGCGATAAATTGGGGAAAATTCCAAGTGACACAAAACAAAGTTGATTAAGTTATCTCAAAAAGGCAGACAAAAGCGGAAAATATTTTTTCTCCATTTACTGTTTAAAGTATTCAGCTACACAACTTTCCAGAAAGTTAAGCCCGGAAGATCCCGGAAGTTTACTAAAATATTAACAATAAAATTAAAACTATAATTTTGCACTACTCCAGAAAATTATTTCTGTATAAAATACACATAATTAAAAAATATTATTATTTTATATAAATAGTATAGCTAAAGGTACTACTTACCACCAGGAGTACAATCCATTTTACTTTGAGCACTATAATGTCTACAATATGTACACAAAAACAGCCAATATTTTTTCGCAAAAACACTTACGCGAACAACATTTAACATTCAACTATTGTCACCGTATTCAACGAAGAGCGCCATCTACGGAATTTCTAATTTTAAAAAGCCCAATGATCTATTAAAGCCCCTAGACGCGTAAAAGTGTGAAATGGCAATCTTCCCGAATTGGGGTTCTGGCCAGCTTTTTGAAATTTTGCCCGTCTGTGCGTCGCCTAAAAAGGTGAAATCGGCTCTTGTTGAGATTAGGTATTTTTGATTCTCTCACTTTCTTTGAATTCACTGTAGAGCTTACCTTGAAGTAAACACAATTCAGCAAAAATTTTTTTGGTACACTGGTAGATTTTCAGACGCTGAAGGAGTTTGTTACCGAAGTCACTGCCGAAGATATTTAAAATTTAAACTATTATTACTATGAATGAAGTTCAAAATCTGATATTATCCAGATAGGCTAAGTTGAGCTGGCAAGTAATGCTTGAAGAGAGATAAAATTTAACAAGAGAAGTTGGAAATGGGACTTACGCTCGGATCATCGAGCATACGTACCCGGTGAGGCTCTCTGACAGCGGGAAAATAGTGTAGTTTTCCACGGTGTTTGGAGGTGTAGTCCAACGATAACCACGGGCACGTCACTGGGAAAACGTTCTATATAACGGGATATTTGTTGTGACATGGAGATTACTAGGAGACATGGGAATTGTAAATTGTTCATCTGGACAGGCTTATCTAATATACGCCGATAACAATAAAAGTCCTAGGAGTTACCTCTTTGATAGCAGAAACGGCGTGCCTTTACCAAGAAATATACATAATTGTAAATGTAGCGTTCGACGATTTACGGAGACCACTTTGTTCAACAAACCGTGTTGTTACCTATTAGGCTAGAAGGCGCTGAAAATAAAAAAAAAAATGGCAGCTCACTTCATATTTAAAAAAAAAAAAAGAAGAAGGTAAGAATTTGGAAATGGGAGTCTTCCGGTTCATCTCGTCGAAGGCAGACCTGTGTATTATTAACAGAAGTGGTTCCACGTGTTCGGTTTTGCTGCTTTATTTTGGGGGAAAGCGTGAGACTCAACCGCTCGGAGTGGAAACTAACGACCCCGCTAGAAAGGGAGCAGGTGCTGTGAACGTGTGTGGCCTAGTTGTTCCTGCATTCTATCCCGTTCGTCTGCCGCAGTACTACATAGAATATTAGCGTAATGACCGCTATATGGGGGAGTGGGAGGGGATAGTTTGAAAGAAAAGATCATCTCGTGACACCAGTAGTATTCTCTAGGGGCATCTAGTGGAAGCCAAGATGCATTTCAAAAATTAATGATTTGAATGATTCGGGTTGTTCCGGGAGCCTAGAGCACGATATCGTACTTATTAGGCTGGAGAATGGCGCTGAAAGCAAAAAAGTGGCAGCCGACTCCATATTGATAAGAAAAAAAGTTGGTTGGAAATGCGTTATTAACCTAACTTTTAATTTTTCGTGCACTGGTAAAATTTTGGTAAATCCCCTAAAAGCTTAAAACTGTAAAAGGATTGGTTCTAGGAAAATGGGAGGGATTTGGAGCAATAATAATTACATTTCATCCTCTGAAATATCGGACGACGATTTAGATGAACAGAGTTTCCTGAGTAATCTGAGTCAGGATATTGATATGTCAAGAGAAATTCGTAAGTGAACACCAAATATTTGTATGATAATCTAGAAGACGGATGAATTTTATGTATATTTAATATATATCATTTTATATCATATATCATTTGGTACATCACAACTAAAAGTTCAAATAACATAAAAACAACATTCTGCACTAATGCTATTGACTCTACGGGTCCTGCAGATTTGAGAGAAGTTGATATACAATTCTAGTGTTTGAGCTCAAGACTAATTGGGATTTATGTCTGTACATGTTAAAAACTTTCGTAATTCTGTTATATGCGCCGTTGTTTATCTACTTTAGGTTGGTTAAGTTAGCTGAGAATATTATATCCTATCTCCAGAAATCAGAAATGCTCCCGTATGATAATTTTTAAAATGTCCACAAATATTACTCTATAAAAAGTGCATTCAAAGCTTCAAAATTCACAAAAATCTCAAACTACTGTTATGCACTTAGATCAAGTTGTCCTAGGAGAGCAGAATAATACAGAATTAATAAGTTTTGTGAGATATGACACAGGAATTAAAGAGCAGAAGTAGCTTAGTGCAGTCAATATTATTAACAGATCTCTCTCTGAATATGTAATTATTAGAGTTGTTAAGAAATACTCGTCACAGGTACGAGCTAGGAACAGTTTGTCTCTGGTATTGGATCTCAAACATATCGGTTACTGTTCCTACACCTAGTATTTTTACCAGCTTGCCGCGATCCCGCAAGGCGCAGATATTTAAGTACGCAACAACACATCATTATCCATTGAACGAAAAAGCTCTTCGGTCTTCGGCTTTACCCGGCGGGACGTCGGGCGGCAGCGTGGAAAAAGCCCCTCCAATAATGTTTTATTTACAGTTGAATCGGTCAGCTTCTGTGTGTCTTTCTTTAACACACTCATTTTTTAAACAACAAAATAAATTAAACTGAATTATAACACAACTGCATTACTACTGTAGTACATTAGCAAGTATATTCGCTGTGACTGAAATGTTTGTCACAGGTATTTTATTCTATTCTGCTCCTGCTCCGCTAAACCAGTATTTCTATATGACTAGTATTTTTCCTACAAAATAAACGATATCATAATTAGAAATAAGAAATCTAGGAATTAGATTATTCGCAAATCAGGCGAAAATATTAACATATTTTAGATTTGATAGTTTTAATAGGTGAATCTTCAAACATTTAGCACAAAAAAGATTAAAAATAATAAATTACAAAGCCAGTTTTTATGACAAAAATACCAAGGTCATTTTAAATATAAAGGAAATTTATAAATTTATAAGTGCTTAAAAATGTGAGCCAATTTGTTCATTTACTTTTTTCGAATTTGCACGGAAAAACATTTTGTCATAGGTATCTGTAACAAGTATAGACTTGGAACAGGAACAGGACGTACCTGTAACAACAAAATACTGGTTTTCTTCATCTCTAGTAATTATAATATAATTGCATTTAGTTAAACATGGCTGACAGAAGACTACAGAGTTGACATTAAAAATTTTCAGAATATTTAGAAGTTATTGAGATCCAATAGTGATCCAAAATTGAGGTAGTGTACTCTTTATCAAAAATCAAAACCCAATAACTTATTTCAAATCAATAATCACTTGGGTATGAAAAATGATATATATGTAGTGTTATTTTTTTTGTGATTCTAGCCATCCCTTATTCGTTAAGTATAAAATGTTAACACTTTGTTGTATTTTTATATTGGAAACCTCCCGATGGTACCCGCGACTCACGAGGAATCTAATACGAGTAGTAGTAGTAGTAGTTAGGGGGAGGTCTAGAGACCTGACTGGTAGGCCTATAAGGCCCTTTCAGTCTACCCCAGCTTCTCTCTCAACCACCACCCGCCACCAGGTGTACATCCTTGAATCTGCCTGTCCTTACTATGTAAGTCTCCATATCCTTCCATGCAAGATCCTTAACTTTGTCCCTATGCAAGACCGTAGTGCCGAAAATATCTCGTCGCAGTCTCGCTCACGCTTCACATCTGCACAGGAAGTGAAGCGGAGTTTCCTCCTCTTCCTGACACTCCGTGCAGATAGAATCGTCCTCAATGCCTAACATAAAGAGGTGTCTCCTCAATCGGCAGTGCCCCGTTACTATTCCTACGATGGAATTTAGAGCTTTCCTGTCTCGGGCTAGTAACCACTCTGCTCGGCCCTTATCGGGCTTCACAATGAAGTCTTTAGCTTGCCTCCCGACCCCGGACTGGCCCCCAATCTAATACTAACTAACAATTATTTAATTTTTTTTTTTTTTTTCAAGTTTGGTATCTACATTATTTATATTTAAACCAAAAATTATTACATTTACATTATTCTATAAAATACAACAATAAAGCAGAACTGGCAACTATGCAATAATGCTGAGGCTATGGGTACAAATGAGTACTGTGCTCCTGAAAATTGTGATTTTGTGTGGTTTTTATTTTGAATCAATATGTGTGTTTGATACTTGTTAGATTTTATAGGAAAAGGCCAGAACAGAAACAACAAAATTAAGTGTTGATACAAGCCAAGAGCCTCTTTATTAACTAACTAAACTAAACTCTATAGGTTTAAACGTACATACAACCAGAGATTACGTCATGTACGTACTCTTCAGGTTTTGTTACATAAACATAATCTCTGAATTGAATCCAAACAGTAATATGATACTTTGGTTTTTTTCCTTTTTGTATTACTGGATGAACTCAATACTACCCCTTAAAACCCAATTAGATCGTGAAGTAAATTACTTATTATTTATCTATTCTATACTTAATTTTCCGGGGACTTGCTCCAGGAGCTCCATTTTGAAGCGAGGCTCATTGAACCTTGAGAAAAACAGAAGTTTTGTGAGCAGCCTCAGCCAGTAGTTGATCACCTGTGGTAATATATTTTAAAATTAGTACTGTTTAATCTATTCTTTTGGGAAGTGATTTTAAAATCAATATGTTTGGGAAACTGAATTATTGGTTATGGCAATACAATCACTATTAGATTTATATGAAGGTATGGGTCTGTAATATTAATATTAATATCCCTTAAAAGAGATTGCTTTGTGAACACCTTTAAAAAGTGCAATATATTCAGCTTCTGTTGATGAAGTTGCCATTGCCAATTTTGTCACTTAGTATCCTGCCATACAGTGTAGTTAATAAAACCAGTTTTACTTCTATCATCATTTTCAATATTATCCTAATCAGAACTTAAATAGAATGCTCTTAAGAGAGAAAATTTAACTTTTAATCTGCATATTGATAGCATTGTACTTAAGGGTTTTATAAAACGACATACAAAGCATGTGACTGATACCAGAGCAATTGGGTGTTTATAACTCATTGCAATATGCAATATGGAGTCCATCATATCAGTGTTACATTGACAGAATCGAAAAAAGGTGCAAAATACCTCTTATACAAATTTCATTTTCCATATCAAGGTCTGACATATAATACAAGAGCTCTTCTTTGTGGCCTACAAACCCTAGAGTTTCGAAGAAAGAAGGCACTTCTTATTTTTTTAGACAAATCGCTCAATGGAGGGCTTGACTGTGAAATATTGCTGGAGTCGGTCTTATTTTTGGTTCCTATTAGGAGAACAAGACAATGTCAACTATATTTAGAAAGATACCACCGTACAAATTATGGGCTTAGCGCATTCGTTGACAGGCTAGTATGCAACTACGATTGTCACTTTCTGGAGTATAATATTTTTAAGCTCAGCACTTTGCAGCTAAAAAGGCAGTTAAGCGGATTGGTTTTGTGATGTTTTCTGTTTGTCCTTGTTCACGTCGATTCTGTGTAATTTTTTTATATTTATGTATTCTGTTACTATTCGACCTGAAATCGTGTTATCATTGTATATCCTTTATTTTATTTTTTTTACCTGTTTGTCCCGGGGTTATTTGACTTGGTAATTTTATGACGTTATTTGCAAATTCGTACCATTCGTTACCATGAGTATGAGACTCATTTCATTGCCGTCAACACAAAATGGCAGCATTTCATTTCTTAACTCACAGATTAGTCAATTTTCCATTAAGTAAAGAACGTTTTAACAATGAAATGAATCAGATTAAAAATATAGCTAAAAGTAATGGATATAATGGTATTTTTGTACATAAATTAGTAAATAGACATAAGCATAAGAAAATGTTAAAAGATGCCACTACTCTTCAAGCACCTGAGGCTGCCAATAAGTTCATAGTAATCCCATATGATCCCAGATATACGAGAGGTCTAGAAAAAGTATTTAAAAACGTAGGTTTTAGAGTAGCCTACAAAACGGAGAACAGTTTGAAAAATCTCCTTGGAAACCCTAAAGACAAAGTCGACTTGAAGGAGAGGAGTGGCATCTATGAAATTAGCTGTAATGACTGCAATCTAAAATATGTTGGGCAAACTAAACGCTCCATAAACATTCGTTTTAAAGAACACATGGCACATTTAAGATACGGAAGAACAGAAAAGTCAAGCGTTGCCCAACATGCTTTAGAAAACAATCACCAAATAGGAATAAATAATCTTAAGTTGATTAAAAATGTATCTAATAATAGATTATTGGATGCATTTGAGAGTATAGAAATAGTTAAATGTGGTAAGAAAGCACTAAATAAAGACAGAGGGCCTATTCCCTATAGTCCCCTCTATTATTTACTTGACAACGGTGCAGTCGGGCGCAACCAAGTGTGACCACATTTACCTATAAATAGTCTCCGTTAGGAGTTTATATCATCTGCTGATGATGCTAACTTGGTTAGCGAAACGCGCGTCCAGAACGTAACAAGTTTTGGGGTAGTTTGGTTAGAACTCTTGTATTTTGATCTATCATCCACTACGGTATTAGGACATAAGGTACTTTGATCATTATGTCTTTTATCTTTATGCCCAAGTAAAGAAAAACTTTAGATATGCAATTCCATATTAAATTGATTAATTAATTGAAAACTAGTCATTTCATATTTATCGCCGGTTAAAATCAGAATCATCAACATAGAGAATTACACTAGATATTTTTATTTCTGCAGCTAAGCACAGTGTACCACTGATTTTTTGTAATTAACCTGTTCATACATTCGGTTACTGGGTTTGTCAATTTTGTTGTGATATATGTGGTACAAACAGTTAAATGGTAGCTAATTCCCTTTTGAACACAATCATTTTTTATTCACTAGAAAGATATTCTCGCCCATTATCACAATATAAATTTACTATTTTTAGATTAAAGTATGCTTCACTTTTTACAGTAAAATCTTTAAATGCTTTTAACACTTCAGATTTAAATTCTAATAAATAGGTTACTGCTGTATTAAAATAATTTCTTTTTATTATCACCAATAGTGAGTTGTGGGACCACACACATCTAAATAAATAATAAATACTTATTTGCCTTTTTAGGTAGTTTTATCTTTGGCTTTATTTGTTTTTTTATATTATTTATTTTTTATATATTTATTGTTTTGTGGCCCAATCATGCGTGCCAAAGTTTATAATTGTGTACTTAATGTCATTTGAGTATTAGTATTTATTGAATTATTTTGGTCTTACCTTTTATTATTGTTGGCTACCCCTCTAGATACTCACAGTACTGTCCTCTTTACAAATAACAGATACACCAGCCTGTTGGGTACGTGTTGCAGAGAGAAAGTTGTGTGGGATGTCTGGTGCATAGAGAATATACTCTAGTATTCGAGATATCCCATGGTCTGGTCTGTTTTGATGTGAATGGTACCTCCCATGATTGTTTCAGTGAAAACACCAATCTTTAGTGGAGTTCTCAGCTCTTCTTGTGTAGTGAGGCAATTTTCACATGAACGTGGCATTGGAGTCCAGTATGAAGTTTACCTCTTTGTCGATTCATTCTGTAGAGCAGAGTCAAAAACCCTTTTCACTATCGTTTTATTGGGTCTGTATTGTTTGAAGAGTACTTTGACGACTAGATTCCTATTCTATTTGAAGCTTTTTATTTTAATATAGTCCTTTATTTTAATATTTCATTGACCACAATATCTGCTCTAGGTACTTCATATGGCTATCAGTAAATATTTATTTCTTTAAATGTCGACTGAGTATTTGCATCTTGTAATATTTTGTTTTTAATGCTCTTTGCGTAGCTATACTCTTTAATCGCATCTAGCCTGGTAATTAAGTCTCAAGTAATAGCGCCTTACGTCACGGCGTCTATTAAGCACTTTTAATACAACTATTTCTGCAAGTAGGGCTCATAACTGCATTTTCTCACAGTACCACCTGCAATGGAAGAATCTATTTTAAACGCTAACTTATGGCCAGAGAATGTTACTGTTAAACCCTTCATATTCCCGAGAAATAAGAATTTTCATCAGAGGAGGCCTCGTGCATGGCCACGAAGCTAAATTCATCTAAAAGCAAAATGACCAATATTGTTTTCCATCAGAATGTCAGATCCCTAAGGAACTGTTTAAATGCATTGGAAGCAAGCGTTGAGGAGCACCAGTGTCCCTTTGTATGTGTGACCGAGCATTGGCAGAGCGAACAAGAGATAAAGGTATTAAACTTAAGAGGCTACAAATGTGCAAGCGCTTTCTGTCGTAGCCAGACAAGCCATGGAGGATCTGCTGTGTATGTTCTGAATGGAATAAAAACAACATCAATTAAGGAGGTGGAAGATTTGGCTGAAGATTGTGTTTTTGAATGTGCGGGTGTGGAGTGTATACTAGATAATCTTAAATGTCAGGTAGTAGCCATTTATCGTCCTCCTACTGGTGATATTAAGAGCTTCTTAGGAAAAATGACTTTGCTTTTGAATGTCTTGCATATTGCAAATAACATATATTTTATTGCCGGTGATATTAACATTGATCTTCTAAGAAGTTCAGCAGCTCAGTCAGAGCTCTGTAATTTACTTTTTAGCTATAATGCAGTTGCTACAATAAAAGATTTTACTAGAATAACTGAAAGTACCCAGTCTTGCTTAGACAATATTATTACAAATTTTAATGGTCATTGGCAGAGTCGTGTAGTCGAAACAAATTTATCAGATCATTGTGGTCAAATATTGGCTTGTAACTTAAGCGTAACTATAAATATGCCCAAAATTATTAAAAGAGATATTGGCCAGGACAACATGTTACAGTTTTATGCAAGGATAAGTCAGGAAAGCTGGGAAGACGTTTTTGTTGCTTCAAACATCAATGAGGCCTATGATTCTTTTTATAGTATCTTTCGGTTTCATTTTGATACGTGTTTCCCCAGAATTATAGTTAAACATAGTTCAAAAGAAAAATTTTTATATAATAAACCTGATATTGCTGAATTAAAAAATCAATTGACTCTATATCAAACAATGGCTCTAAAGGATCCAAATTTCAAGTCAGTGTTCAATTATTTTAATATATTATATAACCAGGCTCTGCAGAACGCTAAAAGAACATACTATGAGAATAAAATTGAGAAGTCATTGAATAAATCAAGGGCTATGTGGCAGGTCATCAATGAGGTAACAGGTTCTGGGAAGGGCTCAGATTTCTGCATGACGGAAAATCTAGAAGATTGTTCAAATAACTTGAATACTTTCCTTGTAAATATTGCGAAATCGCTGTTATCACAACACAGTGAAATGGGTGTAGATGGGGGTTTTACGTCTTCCATACCTTTTAATAGGAGATCATTTTTTATAATCCCAACAACACCAGAGGAAATACTGACCTTAATATCTAAACTACAGAACAAAAAGAGCACTGGAGAGGATGAGATACCAAGCTCAGTGTTAAAACATTGTGCGAATTATATCTGCAAGCCTCTGAGTTTTTTAATAAATTTGTCATTTTCAAGTGGTATATTTCCTGATGGCTTAAAGCATGCAATTGTAAAACCTATTTACAAGAAAGGGGACAAAAAAGATTTTAACAACTACAGACCAATAAGTTTGCTTACATGCTTTTCAAAATTATTTGAATATGCTATGAATATACGCCTTCGTAACTTTTTTGTCAGCTGTAATTTATTTTCATGTCACCAGCATGCTTATTTGCAAAATCACTCAATAGAAACTGCTCTCTTTCAGTTTACAGATTTTGTTCTCAACAGAGTGGAGACTGGTGACCTGACTTGTGGAATTTTTTTGGACCTCTCTCGTGCTTTTGATTGCATTGATCACAGCATACTGTTAGACAAGCTGTACAGATATGGGATACGGGGGGAATCACTGGAATGGTTTGCTACGTATCTGTCAAATAGGCAGCAATCCGTGGAGCTAAGCGGTTCTCCTGGATCAGTAAGATCAGAGCCAATGGGCTTGACTGTTGGTGTGCCACAGGGTAGTGTCCTCGGACCGCTGTTATTCATAATATTTGTTAATGATCTTAACCATATTGCTCTCAATGAAAACACTGAAACAATTTTGTGCTTTGCTGATGACACAAATATTCTGGTTACAGGCAAATCTTTTGAAGCAGTTCAAGAAAAAAGTAAGCGTAAGTAAGTAAGTAAATAAGTTGATTCTTAACAATAATAAGACAGAATATATGGTTTTTAGTGGCGGTGTTAGGGAGCTTCCCAACCAGATGATGCTGGAGAATGAGATAGTTCAATTGGGATTCTCTACTAAATTTCTGGGAGTTGTCATAAATCATAAACTGAGCTGGAGTCACCATGTCATATACCTTTCAGGGAGACTTTCTTCTGTTACATATGCTTTTAGAATTCTATCAAAAAGTGTTAACTCAGATGTCCTTAGGACGGTTTACTTTGCTAATTTCCACTCTTTGGCTAAGTTTGGCATTGTGATATGGGGAGGAACGTCAGATATGGATATAATATTTAGATGTCAAAAGAGAATAGTGAGAATTTGGTTTAAGATGGGCTTTAAAGACTCATGCCGTGGTGTATTCCGAGAAAACAAAATTTTGACTATATGTGGCGTATATATATATGAGTGTATGAAATTTCTCTCTAGCAATCCTGGTACTTTCATTGAGCTGGTTAAGAACCACAGCTACAGCACTAGATCTCTAAATTATAACTACCCTAAACATCGAACAACTTTGTATGAAAAGGGTACATTGTATAGTAGTATTAAACTATTTAATAGTCTACCATGCAACATTAAATCTATCGTTGATGATAAAAGAAAATTTCTCTATAACTTAAAAGAGCATCTGTGTTTGGTAGAACTTTATTCTATCCCAGAGTTCTTGAACTTTGGAAATTAATGTGTTGAGTTGTTACTATATTGTAGACTTGATCTCATTGTAGCAACTGCATATTCATATTCATTAAGTGTTTTAATGTTCTGTTTAAGCTAAATATTGTCTGTTTTCTTTTTTTATGTATGTCTTTGTTTATATATTTGTTGATACCATAGCTGGACAATTTTATACAACAGACTACCATTTTTAATGACGTATTTCTCAGATGTATTTTTTTTTCTCTCTTTGTATTTGTTATGTCTGTAGAAATAAAAGGATTTCTTTCTTTCTTTCTAAATACCATAGCGGCCACATCAAAATGTCTTATATTTTGCCTATTTTTATTTACATTAATCATCACTTATTTCATATTACAACAATTTCACACACTCAAATAAAACACATATAACGCCAACACTCTATCGGTATAATACAACAATGTATTATTGCTCTGGGCCCATAACCTGTAAGATTATATAGGAAAAGGGCCGAACAGAAACAACAAAATTAAATGTTGATACAAACCAAGAGCCTCTTTATTAACTAACCAAACTAAACTCTATAGGTTTAAACCTACATACAACCAGAGATTATGTCATGTGCTTACTCTTCAGATTTTATCATATAAACATTTTCTCTGAATTGAATCCAAGCAGTAATATGATACTTTGGTTCTTTTCCTTTTTGTATTACTGGGTGAACTCAATAATATTCTTTGTAGCTTGGAAATCAAATACTGTACTCCACAGAAGATTTAGTTATTTGTGAAAATAGACTGGAAATTATAATTTAAATTCTAAAAGAAACACTAAAAAACAGTGGTATTTATCAGTATCTTAATATTTCTTTAAACATTCCAAATTTACTGTTAGTATAAGGTATTATTTATTGCCTTTCTGGGGAATTGCCTTTTTTTGCTCAAATGTGAATATTGTTTTGACTGAAAGAAATAAATAAAAATTTGGATGTGGGTCAATGAACTCAAATAAAAATAACAATACAGTGCTGGACTTTAAAAATTCCAAAAGTTGTATATCTGCTGCCAAATGATATGGGAATAGACCAACTGCATGGACAGAAGTTTTAATCAGTTATATACATATTCTTGATTTAAATGGGGAGCGTCCCAACAGAATATTTTTGTTGTTGAATGAAAAATGTGTGTTTTTTCTGTTAAAATTGGCCAATAAAATTAGTTTTAACGTTGTTAATTGCCATTTTTGCACCCTAACTAACATTGGTGAAAGTGTGCTTGTAGTTTTGTTGAGTGCTAAAAAATAACATGCTGTAAAGAGTAGAAGTGGACTTGGAGAAATTTACCATATTTACTGCTGTGAATATAATGGATAGAGTTTAAGTGTTGTCAAAACGTGATCAATAACCTTGTCTATATTACCTGTCTGGGACTGTATCACCTAAGTTGCCTAGATATTAGAAAGCATACAAGGGTGAGCAGGTTTAAGGTGTACTGCTGTATGGGAAGAAGAAGGCATTGACATTGATGACAAATTGAGTAATTTACAGGTGGAGATTCATAAACTAAACAATGACATCACTTTAAAAAAATCATACATTTGCAGGCAAAAAAGACTATCATTAGATTTTGAAACAAGTGCCATTGAGGTAGAAAAGAGGTATGAAGAACAATTGCAGAAATGTGAACAAAATATTGTAGTAATAAAAAAATTATGGTGGATTTGCAATAAAATTAATATTGGAATCGAGTCTATTAAAAAATAATGAAGAATCACACAAGTTGGAAAAAGAAAATAAATACTTAAATGAGTTAAAAAACCAGATGAAAGTAAGAATCGACACAATGAATGAACAAAATAAATTTTTGGCATCTGAGATGTACTTAGTGGTTGCAGTGATGGTACTTCACTGAAGCAGCAAAGTGATAATAAAATAACAGATTGTGGGAAAGTATTAGTGTTAACGGATAAATACCCTAAATACTTATATAACCCTTTAAAAAGACAATTAGGTGAATCAGTCACACTAACTCTAGCATCTAAACCAAATGCTTCATTTAGACAAATAGTGCGGAATGTTATCTAAAAGATTTCTCCAGATATCATTACGTAATAATTTTAGTAAGATCAAATAAATCTACCTTATTAGCAAATAACTTGATTGTACATTTCCTAATCGCTGTGGCGATTATAAATCTGTTAATACATCTCAAGCAATAAATGAAAATCTCATAAAGTACATCACTAGTATAAGACGATTTGCTACTAACATTGTTCTCAGTGACTTGTGCACCGTTTTTTATTTTAACCACTTTATCAAAAATTCCATATATCTAAAAAGTTTGGCTTGAATAGATTGGCTATTATTTTATGCCTTGATTGATTTTGGTAAATCCTATAATAGTGTATGTAAAGTGAAGTGACGCAAAGTTTGAATTTGATAATTAATGAGTGTAGTGAACCTGCAGCCAGCTTAGCACTAGCATTCTCTGAAGACGCATCTTTTTTAGTTCAAGCTCTATTCATAGGGACCTCTAAGTAAATTGAACGGTAATTTAAAAATTTCTTTGTTATTATTAAATAAAAAAGAATATAAGGCTGATACTGTTTAAAAATATATGGGTACATAATAAAGAATAAAAAATAAAAAGAGGTATTGTGTGATTAACTCCTCTGCTGTTTTTGATTTTCTTTTATAGAACTAATAAAGGAATTTGTAATTCATTACAGTATCAATCTAAAAATATTAATGTTATTTTTCAAGCAGGGCTAGGTTATTCAGGCCACTGGAGACATTTTACCTTATCCTTTTGTGTATTTTTGTGTTTTTCTTTCTATTGTATATTTCTTATTCACAGCGTGTCACAAGTGTCTTATCTCCATTGCTTTAGTAGTGTACCTATATACAGCTTGTCCCAAAAAATTCATATTAAATGGGAAACTTTTTTATTGTTGATTTCTTAGAAAATATCATTGTAGATAAAAGTTGATGTATGAAAAATGCTTGTTTTGGAACTTTCAAATTTTATGTCAGATTTATAGGGTGTTAAAAAAAAATTGAATGTGGGTTTGATATCATACTTATTTCACAAAATTGAAAATCATAGAACATGAAATACATGTATAAAAGCCTAATAAAGTATTTTGATACAAGTTACAGTTATTGTGGAATTTTAGCTTCAAACGAAATTTAAAAAATAATTTTTTGATTTTCAATATAAAATTCCACAATAACTGTAAAAAAACAAAAATCTGTAGAAGAGTGCAAAAAAATGAAGATGCGCAAGACAAAGGGAAGAAATGCTTTAGTACCATTTCTGTTTTAATCTTTTGTTAATAAACTTATATATATATTCTATTAAAAAAAACTCATTTTAAATAATCTTAAACAGTATAATACATTAATCATAATGGGTGATAACACTCAAGAGGTAGCAGTAATGGACCAATTTGCTATTTGAGGGTGCTATGTTTTAGTTAGTTGTAGAAGTACCATCTGGACAGGGCCTCTTTATTTAAAACTCACTTTGAGTTACTTAACATTCCACTTTGAACCATGATTCCTTGTTCTTTTGATGGAACTAGAAACATGATGGAAACATAACACAGGCTACAGGCATTCTTAAAACAAGACACTTATACGGGGTGTTAGGGGTTTGACTACAAATATTTTAACAAATGATAGTATGACCCATTTTGATTAAAAAAGTCTTATGTTATGTAGGTCTATTCTTTACCAATTTTGAGAAAAATGGCCTTAAATTTGTATTTTGTTTTATTAATTTTTAAGGATAGCATTAATATCTTAATATATCTTATTATCTAATACATACAATAAATTATATAATTTTTAACAAAATTTCAACAGTTTTTTCTTACTAAAATATCAACCATCTAAATTTGGAGTACAAAAATCATATCTACTTTTTAATTTTTTTTTGGTAAAAACACCTACTCAAAAACGACAACATTGCAGGATTCAACGAACATCTAACAACAATAATTGGAAACATAGCAGTTGTAGATTTGTTTTTGTTGCTTTCACTTCCACCTGGCTTAGTTTTTAGATGCATGAGATAGTTCTATATGGATTTAATACATAGTGTGGATTTTAAAAACGTATATAAATAGTGAATATGCAAACATGTTATTTATTTATGGACATTGTATTGCATTTCGGCATTTACTTTTAAGTTTTTCAAATACTTTTCAGAGTACTACCTAGTGTTATAAATGAAAGTGCATGGTAAGTTTTTATTTTTTATTAATTTTTAGAGAGTATTAAACTTAATTAGGATTATGAGGTTAGAATTATACAAATAAATAAACTCAAAAAATATTATTTAATTCCAGTGACAGGTTGTTTCTACTGTTTTTATATACGCCAATATTATGCCAACAAACGACTATCCTTTTTATTAAATAATTAATTCATACATCCCAAAAATATAACCAAAGTAAATTAATTGAATCCGTTTTAAACATACGAGTTTTTTTTTATGTTTCTTTGTTGACAAAACATAGGTAGTGATTGATCTCATACTTTACAGGCTAATAGCAACGTTGCCATGTTGTCAAAAACTTTTTTCCTTCTCCAAAATGAAACATTTTAAACTGTAATATCTAGAAAAACCATTCAGAATTTACCGATTGTATATAAGAATTTTTGGTTAAAAATAATCCATACTATCATATGTTAAAATATTTTTAGTCAAACCCTTAATACCATGTAAAACACTCACTGCATGCTTTGAATTTGCTTATAAGTGAATCGACTGCAAATTGTGTTCTTGCTCAAAATCTTTATGGTCTTCTACAAGAATTGGCTGTGTATATGAGTAACTCATATGAAAAGATAAATATGTGATCTTCATTAACTAAAGAGCAACATACATCTCATATAAATGATATCCGGACCAATAAAAATAGATACGTCATGGTGGAGTAAGCACAAAGCAATATAATCAATAATTGACTTTAACAATTCTGCCTCAGAAACTAGCAAATGTGTTAAATTTCTTTCATTTCTACATGAAATAATACAGGGAAGGTTTGTCACTAAATCAACATTTTTGGCTCTTACTTTACTTGAAAAATGGAGTGAATTTGAATTCATCTTTATAGCTGCAATCATTCTAGACATTTTTGGTTATTTCTCCTATCTCAATAGTTGTACAATCAAGCAGGTTATTTAAAGAAAAAAGAATTCCCAAAAAGAAAATTCTTAGTGAGGAAAAGAAAAAGCACATGAGACTGTTCACGGAAGATTTGTTCCAAACAATTTATTACTCTTTTACTGTTCCTATTTTGACCCTAGGAAATTTTGTGACATTTCTGATATGACAGTAAATGATTTTCCTGAAGATGCCCTTTCACTAGTGGCTACATTTGTAAGTGCCAATAGAAACATTTTGTTAATAGAACTTACACAGTTTTCTGGATAGTATAGAAAATTGGAAGGTTATCTGCCTTTTTGTTTAAAAGCTAATAATGTCAAAGTTTTGCCTGGAAATAGTGGACGTGAAGATGGGGATGAAGAGAAAAATATTAAAAAAATTAGTATTGCATGTAAAAGTAAACATTTAGATTCAGATAAAAACAAATGTTTCAGCTGTCTACCTTGCATTTTGCTTGTATTTAATGAAGGAAGATTATTTAGCCTCTTATTTGTTTTTGTATGTGCGTAAAAATAATATTTAGCCTTACCTTGTGGCATATAAAAGAATGCAATCAAGTTTTGATGTACAAATGCTAAGTATTGGAAGGCAAATACACAGTATACTTTTTATTTATTATATAATTAATTCATGTTCCAGAAGTTAGTTTTTTTTTTGTGAGAGTGTTGGTAGTACTTCAACTTTAAACCGTATATTACACATATGTAACAGATTCTTTTACATGAGTGATCTGGACCCATTTAATACAACTAGCAGAGAAATAATTAGTATGGGAAACCTACAGGAAAACATTGACCTTCTGTCAATCATTATTAGCATAATCTTAAGGTTTTGTATTGTTTGTAGATTTTAGATGTAAGAGAGCCGCTTCATCCATTTAATTACTATCTTGTGGTGTTTGTATGAATAAATAAATAAATAAATTATACCCTTGCTGTTAACCCAAATGTCTGGCGATAGAGTTTTTTGAGATCTCAAACTGACAAAATGAGTTTATCAACATTTATTTTAATGCATGCGGAAAGGGATTTGTTTAATAATGTAAAAAAAATATGAAATTATTAACTCTTTAGCAGTTACCAATGAAGGGCTAAAATGTTTCCTGATAGACTAAAATGTATTATTGTTGTTATTTCGTGTATTTTTATTTTAAAATATTCGAGTTTGCTTTAATTTATGATTGTTAATATTTTTATAAGTATACATTTATTGTAAACTGTTTTTGTTAGGTTATGGTATGTGCTAGGTTAAAAGTTCCTATGCAAAACACAAAGGTTATTTTTTTATTTAGGTAATGGTAAGACTAACTGGCAAATTTCCAAATTACCAAAGTTATTTAAAAAACTAGGGCCAAAAATCTCAGAACTGCCGGGAGCGCCATCAGCTTCCAGTCCGCCACTGACCCTTACATTATAGTATGTAGCATTTACTTTATCTTAATCTGCCTATTTGTCGAATTAAAAGATCATTTGTATATGGTGGTAAAATTGTTGTTAACATCTTCCTTTAAGCCTGAGCGAGCCGCAGTGTGATATCCTGCTTTGGTGACTGAACATTTCTGTAACAAATTTGTTTCTATGAAATTTGAGGAAATTTTAATTTTAATGAATTTTTAATAAATGTTAACTGCGAATTTATTTTAAATTATGATATTGATTTTGCTGTAAATAGATTTTATTGTGATTTGTCAGATTCCTTAGATAAATTTGTACCAAAAATAACTATTTTAAGCAATTTCAAATTTCCAAAATAGTTTTCTTGTGATTTTAATACATAGAAAAAGGAGATGCACAAGCAATATAAGACCAGTAGTTCACTCAACGATTATATGTGATTTAGTAAACTTATATAAAAATCTAAAAGAAACATTGAGGATAGTTTAAATGATTATATAAGACACTTTTAGCCATATGTTAAAAGTAAAACGGAACATAAAGGACTTCTACAAGTTATGGTTTTTAAAGATAAAGTCTTGTTTATGTGAGGGAAATTTTAATTATTTAGATATTTCAAAGGCGGAGCACCCTGAACTAGCTGATTTAAATATTTCAACATTTAATATTGTATTAGTATACTGCAGATTTTGGAGTGCTTAAACATCATCAGTAAAAGTCCTGATGATCTGACAGCCTATTTCCTAAAGAACTGTTCATTCTCATTTTGTCGAACTATTTGGCCCTTGTCTAACAACTCCTTAGTTAGTGGTATTTTTACAAGTTACTGGGAACTGTCTGAACCCAAACTAATGGAACCATTATTCACTAGATTTTTGAAAGGGTATTTCAAAAACATAATTATCACAAATCTACATGCTTTATCTGTGGAAGATCAACATATATATATATATATATATATATATATATATATATATGTATATATATATATATATATATATATATATATATATATATATATATATATATATATATATATATATATATATATATATATATATATATATATATATATATATATATATATATATATATATATATATATATATATATATATATATATATATATATATATATATATATATATATATATATATATATATATATATATATATATATATATATATATATATATATATATATATATATATATATATATATATATATATATATATATATATATATATATATATATATATATATATATATATATATATATATATATATATATATATATATATATATATATATATATATTATATATTTTTTTTTCCGGTTTCCTCTGACTCTAATTCACTGCAGTCTGACATTGAGAGGCTCGTTAAATGGTGCCACACTAATTATCTGCATCTTAACATTTCTAAATGTAAAGTGCTTCATTTCCATAAACATATTATCCCATACTTCATAAATGATGTACATCTTGAAGTTGTTATTTCTTTCACCGATCTGGGTGTTATTTTTGATGAAAATTTAACTTTTAATCTGCATATTGATAGCATTGTACCGAAGGGTTTTAGATTGCTGGGTTTTATAAAACGACATACATAGCATGTGACTGATACCAAAGCAGTTGGGTGTCTTTATAACTCATGGTTAGGAGTGTTTTGAAATGCTGTTCTGCAATATGGAGTCCTTCATGTCAGTGTCACATTGACAGAATCGAAAAAGTGCAAAATAGATTTGCAAAATACCTCTTATATAAATTTAATTTTCCATATCAAGATCTGACATATAATACAAGAGCTCTTCTTTGTGGCCTGCAAACCCTAGAGTTTCGAAGAAAGAAGGCTTTTCTTATTTTTCTACACAAATTGGTCAGTGGACGGATTGACTGAAATATTGCTGGAGCCGGTCTCATTATTAGTTATTAGGAGAACGAGACAATCTCAACTATTTTTAGAAAGATACCACCGTACAAATTATGGGCTTAGCGTAATTGTTGACTGGCTAGTATGCAATTACAATCGTCACTTCCTGGAGTGCCTGTATGTCTGTCCTTCTTCACGTAGATTTTGTGTAATTTTGTTATATTTATGTATTATGTTACTTTTGGACCTGAAATCGTTTTATCATTGTATATCCTTTTTTTTTTATTTACCTGTTTTTCCCAGGGTTATTTGACTTGATACTTTTTTGTCGTTATTTGCGAATTCATACAATTTGAAATGTTTAGGATCCTGTAGTGTTCATTTTAGAAGGACCACTTGTCCGATGAGTGCATCGGCACATCCTTACATTATTATTAAAAAAAAAAAAAGAGGTCAATGCAAAATCAGTCAGGTCTGAAAACACCATATCCAAAAATATGCTTCTATCATTAGAAATATAGTTATAATAATAATAATAATAATATTTATTTGTCTAAGGAAAATATACATTTTCATAGATGTCATGATTACAATCAAATTTTAGCCTACTGTAAATGATAAAACTAGGCAAAATATAAATTGAATAACGTGTGCATATGACTAGCAATATTAGGAATAGGGAAACATACACATTCTCATAAATTTGTTATACATAACATAGTCAAATCCTAGTGTAGTCAAAGGGTAATAAAAATAAATTTATAATTATGTGCATCACAATAAAAACATCCATAAAACCAAATAATTGGCTTATATATATAATTACACAAATAATCAATCCCCAGACTGGGGCAATAAAATATGTAATTCCCGGCTCTCTCTCAACGCATCCTTGAATTCACTAATAGAGTATGGGGCCAATGTTATCAAATATTTTTTAAGGCGCTTTTTAAATGTATTGAATTGAAGTGACCTAAACATCAATGAAAGCAAATTGAAGGTATCTATACCCATGAAATCAGATCTTTTTAGCGTGGAGTTTGGTTTGGTAATATTATGTCTATATCGTGTGTCATGTTGATGTATATCTGAGTGGGTCTGGTATAGCTCGTTTGTGAACATATATCTGTTAAATTTTGAAGATTGTCTTTCAACTAATTTTCCTATTTATCTGAATTGGAATACATTTTTTATTTTGCTAAATGTTTCTTGAACTTTTGAGTTATATTACTTTTTATGTTTTTTTTCCAGATAGTAATAGCTTAGATGCCGTTATGAAACCACCATTACCTAGTATAGAAAATGTTATATCTTTAGAAAAACTCGTCGATATTGAAAGGCGGTTAGATGAATTCGAGATAGTAAGTATCAATTTTATGTTAATATTGTTGTTGATGAAGATGTGTTTGTCCTAATTAAACTATTAATCAAACATACAGGACTTAATTTCGGGTTTATTGTGTACTGCATTAAATAGTATAAAAAAAAATTATTTGGCAATTTTAGTATGATAATAGACAATACACCCATATTCTCTAAAGAGATTTAAATTTAGACCGGGTCTAACTTGATAGTTGTAGGTTTAAGATGACATTTTTAACAATAGAACAACTAGTTTTTCTAAATGTCACGATTACAAAATGACAGTGACATAAACGAAACATAACTGGCGAACTAAGAGTTTTAAGTACCATGGCAACTAGACCTGGTCAATCTCTTAAACCTTTTTAGTGAATACGGGGGTTAATAAGTGTCAGGAAATATTAAATGTAAATCGTGCAACATTGTAATGTGTACAGGCTCGCATATAAATAGACGCCATCTTTTATAATAAAGCACTTGCCAACTAGACTCGTCGTTTGTCGTTTCATTTCATTTTCCTCATCCCAGACCCGCTCCCAGCAGTAACACATGGCGCAGTAAGGTCGTCCATTTTGTAAGCCGAAAAAAAAAAAAGAGAAAAACTGAAGATTGAAGCTAGAAGAATGGACTTTAGAGGGATTCCACCCATGATAATGTCGGGAAACCTTTCAGAAAATTGGAAATTTTGGAAGCAAAGGTTCAATACGTATTTAAAAGCAACAGAAATATCAAAAAAGGACGAAGGTACAAAATGTGCTCAGCTCCTCACGTTGATTGGAGACGAAGGTATTAGAATATATAATGCATTACTTGGGGGCAGGATGAAACGGAAACTTTGGAAAGTCTGCAGATTAAGTTCGATGCTCATTTTAACCCGAAAAAGAACCTTACCTATGAACGGCATAAATTTTTCACAATTCAGCAACTCGAAGGTCAATCGGTTGATCAATTCATTACTGAACTAAAGAATCTGTCACTTTCTTGCGAATTTGGCGATTTAAGAGAGTCACTTATTAAAGACATGCTAGTTTGTGGATTAAGGTCTACCACACTGAGAGAAAAGCTACTTCAAGAAGATGCTACTACGCTGCAAAGGGCCGTCCAAATTTGTGTTAACATAGAAAGCACAAGGCAGCAGAACAGATATATCACCAATGGTATTAAACAAGAAAAACAAGTGGAAGTGGACACTATTGGTACCAGGTCTCGTAAGAATCAGGGCCCCCGATCACAGCAACTAAGAACTGACCATCCAGGTTCGTTAGGTTCATCTACAGGGCACAATCAAGGCAAATCCACCTATCCCAAGTGTGCCAAACGTCATGAATATGGGAAATGCCCTGCATTTGGCAAGAAATGTTTAAATTGTGGTTCTATTGATATTCACACAGTCTCGCCAAGGGGTTCAAGAGCCACCGCTGGGATGTCTGAGAGTTTGTGGGTTACGACTTTGGAGATTGAAGGACAGACTTTGGACTTTAAACTGGATACAGGAGCCATGGCCAATATAATACCTGTAAGTTTTCTACAAAAAATCAATTTTGATCTTTCAAAAATAAATAAAGTTAAAACCAAGCTCACTTATACTGGGCATACTATTCCTATTATTGGTCATTGTATTTTAAATTGTAAGTCTAAAAATAAACAGGAGAGTCTGTTATTTTATGTGGTCTACTCAGAGAACAGTCCTTTTTTGGGTCTTAATGGTTGTGTAGAATTAGAACTTATTAAAAGAATAGATTCAGTAGAAAATAATTTTCTAAATAAAAATTTTGAATTAAAAAGCATTTTAAAAAAAATATAATTCCGTATTTAACGGTATAGGTTGTTTAAAAAAAGAATATCATATTGAGTTAAGAGAAGGCACAACTCCAGTAGTAAATTATCCTAGAAAAGTTTCATTTGCTCTTAGAGATAAACTCAAACTTACTCTAAATCAGTTAGAAAAGCAGGGACCTATAGAAAAATCTAATGATTGTACTGATTGGTGTCATAATATGGTAATAGTTAGAAAATCAAATGGTCAGCTTAGAATAGCTATAGATCCCAAAGATTTAAATTCAAATATTAAAAGACATTATTTTCAAATTCCCACTCTGGGAGAATTGACGGCTGATTTGACAGGTTCAAAATATTTTAGTGTCTTGGATGCAACACAAGGTTTCCTGCAGATTAAATTAGATAAAAATAGTTCAAAACTTTGTACTTTTGCTACTCCATTTGGGAGATATCGATTTTTTAAGGTTACCTTATGGGTTGTTCAGTGCCCCGGAGGTTTTTCAGGAATGAATGTTTGAAATTTTTGGTGGTATTGAGGGCTGTAGTTTCTATGTTGATAATATTTTAATATATGGAAATACTATAGAAGAGCATAATGCCAGGTTAATAAAAGTTTTAGAATTTGCCCTAAAAATGGCTTAAAATTTAATAAAGATAAATGTAAATTTTTGCAATCTGAGGTTAGGTATATGGGTCATACTATAAGTAGAACAGGTATAAAACCTAATGAAGATAAAGTACAGGCTATAAAAGATATGCCTTCACCAATAGATAAAAAAGACGTTCAAAGATTTCTTGATATGATAACATATATGAGTAGGTTTATTGAGGGACTTTCAGAAAAAACTGCACCTCTTCGTGCTCTCCTGAGGAAAGATAATCTTTTCCAGTGGGATGACATACACGAAGCTACTTTTAACAACTTAAAAAATGTTTTGTCTAAAGCTCCTTGTTTACATTTTTATGATGTGTCTAAACAGTGGGCAACAATATCTGTGGATTCATCTCAGTTTGGGATGGCTGCCGTATTACTTCAGGATGGAAGGCCTTGTGCTCATGCATCCAGGGCCTTGACAGAAACTCAGTGTAAATATTCTCAAATTGAAAAAGAAATGCTAAGTGTGTGGTTCGGAATTTCTCGTTTTTCGCAGTATGTATATGGAATTAAAAATCTAATTGTAGAAACTGATCATTTGCCTCTAGTTAGTATAATTAAAAAGCCTTTACATTTATGTCCACCTAGATTACAAAGAATGTTTATGCAGTTAAGGAAATATAATTTTGAATTAGTGTATAAGCCAGGCAAAAAACTTATTTTAGCTGACACCTTAAGTAGGGCTTTTCGTAAAAATAATTTCTTTGAGGAAAATGTAGATTTAGAGCTGGAATCACACATTTGCTGGGTATTAATGAATATTAATGTTTCTGAAGATAAAAAGCGAGAAATAATAAAACTAACCAATGAGGACCCAGAGTTAATTTCCCTAAAACAGTTTGTCAGGAACGGTTGGCCGAGTAGATTAGCAGACTGCCCTGAAAATATCAAATTTTATTTTAAATTTAAAGGAGAAATTTCTGAAATAGATGATCTTTTGTTTAAAGGCCAAAATTTAATTGTGCCTTCAGCACTTAGAAAAGATATTTTAAATAAATTGCATTATAGTCATCTTTCTGCAAAAAAATGCATTGATAAAGCTAAACTTTCATTTTATTGGCCAGGCATGACAAACAGATTGAAGACTTCGTACTATCATGTCATGTATGTCAAACTTTCCGGAAGTCTCAACAGTCTGAGCCCATGATATCTCATGATATTCCTTTGCGTCCTTGGTCCAAGCTTGGTGTAGATATTTACCATCTTTTTAATGTATCATATCTTCTGATTGTAGATTATTATTCTAAGTATGTCGAGGTTATAAATTTAGATAAGGACTTGTCTAGTGATAATATTATACATAAACCTAAGGGTGTATTTGCTCGCTTTGGTATTCCAAATATCCTGATTTCAGATAATGGTCCTGAATGGTCCAGTTTGCTTTTTAAAAGGTTTTCAAAAGCATATGACTTTCAACATAAAACTTCTTCACCTTTATATTCTCAATCAAACGGTCAGGTTAAAAGATTAATTCAAACTATCAAAAAACTGTTAAAAAAATGTATTTTAGACAGGAAAGATCCTTATTTAGCGCTTCTCGAATATAGAAATACACCTATGGATAAATATAACTCTCCGGCTAATGTTTTGTTTAATAGAAATTTAAGAACAATTTTGCCACAGTCTAATTCTCATTTCGAGCGTAAAACTTTTGATAAAAATAAATATAACACATTTTTAAAAAATAGTCAAAAATCGCAGAAAAAATACTATGATAAAAAAGCATCAAAAAATTTAAAACATCTCCCTAATAACTCTTCAGTTTTAATTCAAATAAAACCACAAACCCCCTGGGTTTTAGCAAAAATTGTTAAAAAAGTTGGCATTAGATCATATTTAGTAGAGACTGAAAAAGGCATGAAATATAGAAGAAATAGAAAATTTATAAAAGAACTAAAACACCAGCCAAGGGAGAAAACCGAACTCTCTAGTATGAAGAATGGTAACCTAACTAATTTTGCATCTTCTAGTAATTTTTTAAATTATAATTATATTCCTTTATTTGACAATAAGTCTTCAGATACTGGAGAGGGTGGGAAACAAACACCTTTGGACAGACTATCTAGTAATGGCAACCTAGATAATTTACAGACAGATGGGTCTAGTAATGTTTGTGCTAATCAAAGTAATGTACGTGTTAGTCCAAATAACTTTAATCTTTGTCCAAATAGTGTTTGTCTTAGTGATAGTAATGTTAGTAATAGTACAGTAGACGACTGTGAGAACAGTGAGGATACACCTAATAATTCCTTAGATAGTAATTCTGACGAATCACATAAAACATGTATTTCTAGTTATGAAACTTCTGAGTCACCTCATTCCTCTAGCGAGGATGAAAATCTGTTTAATGCTACTCGACTAAGTAGAACAGGTAGAAACATAAAGCTGCCTACAAGGCTTCGAGATTATAAACTTGAATTCGACTAATACATTGTTAAGATAGAGTCTTCACTGGTTCACAAGTAGTTTATCATTGAGAATGTCTTATATTGTGGCATAACATTTTTATTTATTATATAACATTATATAATTGATATTGAATTAGAGATGTGTTTGCAATTTTAGGTTAGAATGGTTGTACATTATGGTTATAACTATTCTTATTACAAAATAAAAAATTTTGAGTGATTATTAAAATATTTTATGAAAAACACCTCTAGAAGTTTGGTAAAATTCATTATATATTATATATACCGTAACGGCTACTGTTCTGTGAGATTAAATAAATTTAATGTAATTATAAAATAAATGTAACTAGTTGTAATTAATGATCTGTGATAAAAAATTAAATTAAGACTGATAATTTTTAGTTTATAGCTATTTTATTTAAAAAAGGGAGATGTCAGGAAATATTAAATGTAAATCGTGCAACATTGTAATGTGTACAGGCTCGCATATAAATAGACGCCATCTTTTATAATAAAGCAGTTGCCAACTAGACTCGTCGTTTGTCGTTTCATTTCATTGTCCTCATCCCAGACCCGCTCCCAGCAGTAACACAATAAGTAATTAACTGATAATTTAAATAAAACACTTTAACTGTTTTAGATTTTCACCTTTATTCACAACTTGTGATATATGTTTCGCAAACACTGTAGCTTCGTCAGACAAACGGTATTTAAACTTGCAATTTGCTAAATGAGCTTGATTTGTATAAAAACATATTTCTAGGTAAAGACTTTTATGGCCTACGAGAGTCCTAAATAACATCTGGACGGAAATTTCTAAGAAAGTAGGTTTAAAAAGGTGAATTATTCATATCTAAATGGTCGTTTAAGAGATACTGGGTGTTTTTATGTTTATTAATTTCCATAGACTATAAGAGTGACAATTTTTTACTTTTGTTTATTGTATGTAATATTTCAAACTTTTCGTCGAAAGTATGGCTATTATCTAAAAATGTTCAGTGTATGTTGAGTCTGTTTCATTTTTAATTATTTTTTTTAGTTAAATCTATGGCTAGCTCTGTTTCTACTCCCAAATATTTTAATGTTTTATTGTTAATTATCGTATTTAAATTGTAATTAAAACCTTTTTTCAAGATGTCTTTTTCTTTTATGTTAAATTCTATGTTACTTAAATTTATGAAGCTATCAGAAATAAATAGTTTTATTTCCTTTGACATATTACAATTATATGTAGGAATTGTCACAATTTCAAGACTAAATAAAATAAAGTAATATAAGAGTGTATTATGATAAGAATTAAATACAGAGTTAAAAGTAAAAGACAAAAAACTCACACAAAGAATAAAAGGGGTTATCAGTCAGTATGGTCCTGAGCTTTCTCTTAAACAGCCCTAGGCCAGTGACGATTTTAAATGAGTTCGGGATATGGTTAAAAAATTTTAATGACGTAATTTTGGGTCCATCCTATACTTGTGTCAAGTGAGCACTAGGTATATAAAGTTCACCCGCATTCCTGGTTTGGTAATGGTTTATATCCCCAAACCTTACATTATTGCTAAGGTTTTTAAAAATATTACAGGTCGACTGTAAAATATAACAGTTAGTAACTCTTAACATTTTTTTCTGGTTTGAATGTTGAACGGCAGGATTTCCAAAACGGAAGTCTAAACATTGATTTTATTTTCCGTTTTTGGCTTACTAAAACCCGACCAATATTGCCAGAGTTAACCCAGGCGAGTAGACCGTAAGTTAATACTGAGTGTATCGAAGCATAGTAAAAAGTCTTTAGAGTACCTATATCCACGTAATCCCTCAACTGCAGAACGGCGTAGTTACCGCGAGACAATTTACTGCAAACCATTTCAGTATGTGTAGCGCCGTAGGACAGGTGTTGATCTAAGGTTATTCCGAGGGATTTCGCATTTTGTTATGGTTCCAGCAAACTTCCATCCAGATTCACTTGGACCGGTTTAAAGACTATAAAATTGGTCTTAGCATTATTTAAGCAAAGTCCTTTCCTCTCACGCCAGGTTGCAATGTCATTCACACACGTGCTTGCTTTTGAACAAAGACTTTTGTAGTCATTTCATGATAAATAACAGAAAAAGAATTGACTCCAAGACACTCCCCTGAGGCACCCTAGTGGTTGGCCCAATCAGAGACAGTCAATCCAGACTCACCAGCCACCCTGACAGCCCTGGTCCTTCCTGACAAATAAGATTCAATCCACTTATAAGCCTATACTATAGTGAAGGAGTTTCTTCAAGAGAATCACATGATTGATTGTGTCAAAGGCTTTTGTAAAGTCATAAAAAATTCCTACCGAATTACAGCATCAGTAGTGGAATGACCAATTCTAAGCCCAAACTGTCTATAGGTAAGTATATTAAAGGAATTCAAGAAGTTCACAAGTCTCTCTGGAGTGCTCTCTTAAAAACCTTTGACACAGACAAAAGAGCAATGGGCCTATAGTTGTCAACAGCTGAACTGTCACCTTTCTTGTGGATTGGGATAATTACTGCCCTCTTTAAGTCTTGTGGGAAGTAACCATGCTCAAAAGATACATTGATAAAATATGTTAGCGGTGAGCTAACATACTCACTCAGCACACTCACCGAGCAAGTTACATGGTATACTGATTTTAATAAGAAATTTCCACTTCAGTAAAAGGTAATAAGAAGTTAGTTTCGGTTAATGCATTACTTGGTAACTGCACATTCACATTAAGTTGATAGTTACTAACAATTGTTTTTACACTTTTCATAAAGTAAGTGTTAAATGTATTTGCAATTTGCAATTCACCCATCACTTCTATAATATCAGAAACTATTGTATCTGGAAGGGAGTGTGCCCTTCGACTTGTATGATTAGTATGTGAGTTAATAAAATCCCAAGCTCCCCGAGTGATATTAATAGATGATAGGATTTTATTAGAGTTATATCTTTTTAGCAATGGCAATATTGGTTTTGTATTTTTTCAGTCTGATTTTATAAGCGTTTTCAAGCTCCAAGTAATTATCATATTTTATAAGTCTGTAGAGTTCCCTCAAATGTATTCCCTCAGAGCAGGTGTTATCCATTGATTTATTTGAAATCTGCCCTTTTATGTTTTTCTCTATAAGGAAAAGCCATATTCAATAGACTATTAAAGGAATAAGCGTTTGCGTTTAAGTAAACAGAATCGATTTTCGGCTCCGGTATTTTGAATTAATTAAGTGGTTTAAAGTTGTCCAATTTTGAACTGTTTTGTATCATTTTGTGGAGAAAAAAATGTTCTTTTTATTGGTCTTACAAGAAAATCGTTAATTCTCGAATCTGAAGCATATATTCAAAAATCTGTGATATCATTTCCTGACTATTTTTATTCATTTCTGATATAAAAAAAGTGGCAACTGGCAGCCAGCTTATCAGTAATGGAGATTTCGTTTTTATCTTAATTCCGATTTTATTTGAAACCATTTTTTGTGCAGTGTATTTGTAAATACTTCGTTCATTGAACTTTGGGAACACTTTTTTTTTTATTTTACCTGCTTATTGATTTAAACGTTAAAAAGGACAGGACCGGACTTTAATATTTGTTTCAACAATTAATTATAATCAATTGAGTCATTTTTAAAAGTGGTAAATCTAAACATGATGCGAGGATTTAAATGTTGCAGGAACAAGGATTTTTCAAATTGTTGATGCACAGTTTGTTTTGGCATCTTTCATCCTAGCTGCTTAGAAAGATTATCTAAATCAGTACAACTTGGTGGACATAGGATTTACTGTTCTGTGTTACCATTGAAACACTAGAAAAGAGCAACGAATGCCATATAAATGACATCAAAAGGCTAAATAAGATGATACTTACACGGCATCACGGTTGACGGTAAATAAACAAACTCAAACTTCATTGATAAATTCACTTAAAAATGAGAGTTCTGGAAGCGCAACTGTTCGTAAGAGACGCCAACTTTTGATCATTAGCAATGAAATGGCTGGAGGAAGTATGACTCTCTTTCAAAAATATACTCAGGGCGTATTTGATTTAAATTGCCAGTGGCGTAACGGGTTTTTATTTGAAGAGCTGATTTCTGAGTGTATATTATACAGCAAAAAATTGACCAAAGATGATTTCGTTATATTTTTCTGTGGGCCCGAAAATGACATTAGAGGAATACTCATTTGTGAAGAACAGATTGAATATTTGGTAGCGTCATGTAGTAACACAAATCTCGTCACGATAGGCCCTCCTTGTTGGAGATATAGACGTGAGCTGAATGACTTCATTTATGACCAAAATATGTTACTACAATGCAGACTAAGGGAGAAGCATAATATAGATTTTATTTCATTGACCATGATTACACGGGAACATATTATGCATTATGATGGAAAAGCAGACCTGATTTATCACTTGTGTCAAAACTACATTGTCCGAGCTGAGCCATTCACGGGTTTACCAAAGAACTTGGATTTATCGACTTTTCCTGTCGCCCCAACGGGGAACGAGGATAGAGGATAGAGGATAAAAGTACGAAGATACATTCTATTATTCACCAGAATGTGCAGTCAATTGGAAACTGCCTGGATGGAGTTCAAATCTTAGCGGAACAAAATGAGTGTCTGGCGGTCTGCATAAGCGAACACTGGAAATCATGTTTGCAGCTGTCTAACTACAACCTTCAGGGATATTATATTGAGTCAAAACACTGCAGAGAGGAGGGGGCCCACGGTGGTGTTGTTATATATGTCAAAGATAATATTGCAGCAAAAGTTCGAAATGACATTATTAACATTTCTGAAAGTGTAACTTTTGAATGTGCCGCAATTGAAGTTAAAATAAATGACATTAAAGTAATAATTTTATGTGTATATAGATCTCCTTCGGCCCCAATAAATATTTTCATGCTTAAACTGGAAACCGTTTTGTATGGCATATTTAAGGAGAATTGTCTGTCTTTCATCGCTGGGGATTTTAACATAGATGTTAGAGATAAAGATAATAGGAATGTTGTCGATTTTGTCTCTTTGTTGAGCTCATTTAATGTAAGTCCATCTATTCTAGAATACACACGCATATGCGGGGCTAGTCGTAGTTGCATTGATAATATTCTTACAAATTGTGAATCATTTAAATCGGAGGTTCTTAACTCTCATATATCAGATCACACCGCACAGAAAATCATCTTTTCAGTGGGGGTGGGAAAGAGTAAAAATATAAAATTAAAGAGGCGTATATTTAATGGTCACAACAAGGCAAATTTTAAAGGCATTGTCGCAGGGGAGAACTGGAGCTCCATCTTTGATGTTCCTGAGTATCTCGTGGACACTCAATGGAGAACATTCATGAGTACCCTTTTGCCAATATTTAACCATTGTTTTCCAATTAAAACCATCAATCCCAGATCTAAGAAGGTTTTTACATTCTACTGAGGAAGTTTCTTCCTGCAAGCGGGAACTAGATTTGTTGCTTGTACTCAGCAGATCCTTGGATGAATACGTTGTGAGCTACAGGGATAAGAAAAGAGAGTATAATCGACTTCTTGCAGAGGCTCGAAGGGAACAATTCGGCAAACGAATTCGGGAGTCTGAAAACAGGTCTAAGTGTGTGCCAGATCTCGGGCGATCCCAAAACAGTGTCAAATGATTTTAATAACTATGTCATTCAGGCAGGACCTAATCTTCTACAATATCTGCCCTCCACAGGTACCTTTTTTTGTAATGTACCACTCCACAATAATTCTTTCTTCCTGGGACCAGTTACTATTCACGAGGTCTTAACTATCATGTCCAAACTTAAAAATAAAATCAGTGCCGGCTATGATGAGCTGTCCTCCAGAATTGTTAAAGAATGTGCTAACGAGCTTGCGGTACCCTTGTGTCACATAATTAATAACTCTTTCAAGCATGGTACTTTCCCAGACGACCTGAGTGTTTGTAGGAAGCTTAACTCAGCTTGCTATTCTCTAAGTAATGGCCAAATATCTAGATCGTAACAACTTGAGAGTTGTGTATTTTGCACACATCCATTCTGTGCTTCGGTTTCGTGTTATGTTCTGGGGGGGAAGTGTGGATGCTCAGCGTGCTTTTGTGGTGCAAAAAAGAGCCGTACGAGTCATCTTGTCTCTTAAATGGATGGAGTCATGCAGAGGAAAGTTCAAGGCATTACAAATTCTCACTCTTCCAGGATTATACATATATGAGTGTTTGGTCTTCCTGTTTAAGAATAGGGACAAGTTCTCTGAACTTGAAATTCAGCATCAATTTAACACCAGGTATGTTGGTCTTAACATTCCAATTCACAAACTAAGTGCTACTGAAAAGGGTCCCGCATACGCATGTATTAAGTTTTTCAATAAGTTGACAAACCATTTAAAAGTAGAAACTCAACTGAACGTATATAAAAAAGCTGTGTTAAATATTTTACTGGAGCAAGAACCATACAGTGTAAATGAATTCTTAGAGTCAAATTTTTAGTCTGTCTCAGAAAGTGTTATTGCTGTTGTAAGATTTATTTTATTTATTTTATTCTATGTATTTTAGCTGGTTCACATTTAGTTTTTAGAGTATAAAGGAACCATATTTTTTGTACCAAAATTCCTAGAGTGTGATTTTTAATCTGTTGTCGTGAATTGTTAGTATTGTTTTAAGATTTATTTCATTTTGTTTTGTGTGTAATTTTGACGCCACTTCATTCAATTGTATGGTATATTTTTGTATTGTGCAATTTTTTGAATAAAGAGATTGATTGATTGATTGAAAAAAGTTGCAGAATCTAGATCAGATGTCTAGGGTTTCAAAATGAGAGGCCCAGTGTTCTTTTGATAAAAGATGGTTATAATGATTTACATTTTCTGATGAGAAACACCTACGTTTTACAACTGATGATTCATGGATACAGCTATCATGTGCATCACAATTAAAAGACTGTATTTGGGCTTTATGATCTGTAAAATATGATCTATAGTTTTTGTTGATAATATTTGTGCATTAGAAAAAAACATTATCTATCAAGGTACAAGAGGGGCCTTGAACTCTCGAAGGCTCATAAAAGGCTCGCTCAAGACCATATGAGGTACAAGTATTTAAAATATTCATTATATCCACAAACAATAAAACATTACGCCTACAAAGAGATGACAATAATTGTTTCAACAAAGTAAAAAATTCTTGTGTGTATGAGTATTGCCAGGAGGTCGATATATACAACAGGCTATAATGTTAAGATTATTTCTAGTTTTTAAAATATACTGCTACAGCCTCAAACTCTTTATCTTTAGATATGTTAGAACTGATCATAAGATCCTTGGCAGAGGCAAGATCACTTTGCACAAACACTGCTACACTACCAGCACGAGAATCCCTACAAAAGTATGCAGCTATACAGTAATTACCTAGTTTGAAGCAAGTGGTTCATCATCTATTAACCAGGTTTCTGTAACACATAACACCTCTGATAGCTCTCGGAGTGTAGAAACAGTCCAAGTTCTGCTGATTTGTGATGTAGGCTCTTGGCATTTATGTTCACTACTCGTATCTTTCAAATTCAAATTCAAAATAAGCTTTGTTATCAAAAAACTACAGAAAGTGTTATTGACAAAGCATGATTTATATATAAGTTAAAAATAAAACATAAAAAATATAAAAAAACTATAAAACATAGACAAGTTTATCTATCTAAACTATTGGCTAAAAAACAAATACAACGTATACAATATTTGAGATTCAGTATATAAAACATGGATTAAAGTAAAAATATAAATATCAGTAAAATTAAAAAATTTGAGAATTCAGTCAGGACAAGATATAATTTAAAAACATAATTAAGAATTATAAATTAATTTTTTGAAGAATTAACGTCTATTAGGCCTGGCGTTTCTATTTCCAGGTGTTCTGTGCTGAAGGGGGTTGTTGCTTCTTGGTTGTCCAGGGTGAAAAAAAGAAAATCTTTTGATATTATATTTTCTGGCCAGTTGTTAGTAGGATTAAGTAGGTTTCCTCCTCCTGTCAGTGTTGCCCTTAAAAGCGTTGTATTCGCCAGATTTAACGTCAACCTTCTTAACTTTAAATCTAACTACTAACTAATCCTTCCCGAAGTTATTATGAAGATAATCCATAAAATCAACCTCACTGATATCTAATGAAACCTTGGAGACAAAACTAGAGGTCTGTGGTGTTGACACTGCTAGTTTCTCATTGGCTTTCTTTTGACCCACTATTTGGCCATTTTTCTTAAAAAGTTGAGGGGGTTTCTGGATCACAGTAGAGTTGTAGCTCAGATCCTGTAGTTGGCCTGGTTTTGATAAGGCAGCTAAAGCATTACGTAGTTCTTTGGTTTCATCCTCACTAGTTCTCTCGTTTATGATAGGCTTCAGGGAGTCCGCTTTTGTGGAAGACGAAGAGTGGTTTATGTTGTGTGATGATTTTGTCTGCCCGCTATCTGAGGATTTTTTTTGGAAGGCTGATCCCTTAGTAGTTGGCTAGAGCTATGTGATATTTGATTCTTTGTAGTAAAATTATCAGATGCATTAGTCTTTTGATTAACTTTCATAGGTTGCTTAGAGTTTTGTGATCTGGTCCTGTCCTGTAATGAATCGATCTCCCTATTCATCCTCTTTATGACTTTTTCATACTTATTATTTGCTTTTCCTAGTGTCTCAATAGTAATAAGCATACTTTTATTTAATTTATTCAATTCTCCTATCTCTTCAACCAATTTATCTTTTGAGTTGTTAGATATATATACAACTCTTTGAAAAGTTGTATATTTCTCGCATTCACCCTCCTGACTTCACTCTCTAGTTCCTCAATTCGTCTATTCTGTCTGTCCAGTTCAGTTGAAAGTTTTATTTCAGCTTTAGATACTTCTTCCTCAAAAACCTGACTAGTTCCCCTTAAACAACTAATGTGTTTATCCCCTTTTCCTTGATATATGTCTTTAAATTTTAAATCTCAAGCAAGCAAATTGTAAAAATGTGTTCTTTTCTTCATCTTCAGTTGCTTTATTCTTACATTCGAGTGGTTTTACTGAATCTATCAGGCGTTATAAACAGCTAGGGTGAAAAACGCTTAAGCAAACACAGCTATAATTAGCGAAATCTTTGCCCTTACAACATTTAAAATTACGTATCATTTTGTGTATTAACGTGGAAAATTTTACAGTGAAAGTTATTAAATCAGAGAACAAAAACATGATCCGATTAGAGTTTATTATAATTCTCACTTTTAGGTATCTTGGAAATTAATTTAACACTTTTGTTTTGTTGCTTAAGATATTTACTATGGGTTATTTTTTTTAACCTTACATCTTGTATAAAAATCAATCGAATCAAACTCTAATCTATGTATCTTAAATGTTAATTCTGAATGTACTAGCTTAAGATAATGGTTAACAATATCCCCTTGTTATATTGGTGTTTTCTATCTCCATAGTCCATTTTCTAACACCGCTAGTTATTTCTTGCTCTGTGCTGCTCTACTTAGGTTTTTGGTTTTTTAATTTGATATAATTGGGGAACACTTGTTATTTAATACACATGTTAAGAGAGCATATGTTTTGGTTTGCTATGCCGGATCTTAGCATGAAGATACAGTGTTAGCGAAAGATAGGTCACAAGTGGTTAATAAAAGTAAAAAGCTAAAACAGTTTAAAGTGATAATGGATTTTCATCAAGTAACCATCTAGTCAGTCAAATAATTCACTGATGTTTCTGACACATAATGAATATTTTTTTTTACAAGTAGTTTTTTTCTGCATTTTAGGTTTCTATATTGTTTCTCCTCTATGACGATAGTGAAGCGGCTCTCCAGATCTTGGAAAAATATTTGAACTCCGGTAAACGGGAAGGACTTCTCAACAGTTGGGTTCAGAGTGAAACAACAGAACAAAAGAAATGGCAAAAAAAACTCTTGGAAGCTTTATGTATTGTGCAGAATTACCAAATTCTGAAGACCCTTGGTAACCATTCAAATTTTTTAAGTCTTTAATTTATTTCAGTAACTTAGTTTTGTCATAGTCTGACTAGAGATAAGCGTTTTATCGATATATCCATAGTTATCCAGAGGTCGGCGACAGTAGATAAATAAAAAAATTGTTGAGGGATTGATTGATTGATTAACTCTTTGAAAAAAAGACGTTGCCTCTGGAGGGCGTGATGAATCTATTGGAACGCTGTCTTCATACCCCTACCTGAAAGATAGGTTTTACTCACAAGATAATGGCTTTCCAATGGGGTCATCTCTCTCCGGTGGTAGCCAACATTTATATGGAGTGGTTAGCATCGAATTACAGGCCAATATCGTTGCTGCCAATATTGTCTAAAATAATAGAAAAACTGGTAAAAGTCCGAATGGTTGCATTCTTAACCAAGTATAGTGTTCTAAAATCAGAACAGTTTGGATTTCAACAAGGAAAAAGTACAAGTGATGCCATATTTTCATTCTTGGAAAATCTTTATGTAAGACTGAATGAGAAGGAGGTTGCCGCAGCGGTCTTCTGTGATTTGTTAAAGGCGTTTGACTGCGTGAACCATAGAATACTGCTGCGAAAACTTGAAATGTATGGTTTTAGGAAGACACCGTTGAAATGGTTTAAGTCTTATTTGGAAAACAGAATACAGTGTGTTTCTTTTGGAGGACGTGTAACAGGGCATCAAGAATTGGAGTTTGGGGTACCACAAGGATCAGGCTTGGGACCCATTTTTTTTTGTTATATATAAATGACATTGCTGGTATTAATATGTCTGGCAGATTCACCCTATTTGCGGATGATGCGACCATACTTTGGCATAACAGGGGCAGTAAGGTCCTAAGTGAGAATATTAAAAATTATATAAAGATAATTAAATGTTGGTGTGATTCAAATCAATTATCCTTGAACCTTACGAAGACTAATATAGTCTCTTTTGGGTGTAACTTGGATGATATAAGTTTGGATGATGCTATACTGGACAAATATAACAGAAAATAAATTCCTAGGTCTATACTTTGATAACCAGTTAAAGTTCGAATTTCATTTAAATTCTATTAAGTCCAAAGTTGCTTCAAGTTGTTATGCCATTAGAGTAATTTCAAACAATTTAAATGATTACAGTACTGTAAGGAGCGTATACTTCTCCCTAATTGAATCGCACTTGCATTATGGCATTTGTTTCTGGGGGGTATGCTCCATGCAACTTTTCGAAAGTGTTTTTATTCTCCAGAAAAGGGCTGTGCGATATATGTGTAGAGCAAGGGTTCGCGATTCATGTAAACCTTTATTTGTCAAGCATGGTATATTGACGTTAGCTTCTTTGTTTATTTTAGAGACTGTGTGCTTAATTTATAAAAAATATAAACACCAAAGAGATAGGCATAACTATAACTTTAGAGACCCTGATTTGCTTTTACTACCTATCCCCTCTAACTCTCGTATAAAAAGCTCAATCATTTATAATGGTAAGAAATTGTATAACCACTTACCCCAACACCTTAGATTGATACCATCTTTTGTGAAGTTGAGAAAGGAGGTTAAAAAACTTCTTTGTGTGAGAGCCTATTATCGAATTGATGATTTCTTTACAGACAGATTTTAGACACTTTTGTATAGTAGAACTGTAATGATTTTATATTTTAAGTTTTGTGTGACACCTTGTTAGGTATATGTTGTTTTAATCTTTATATGTTGTTTTAATAATATGACTAACTGAATATTTTATATATTTTTATTTTGGTAAATTATTATCCATTTGGTACATTATTTAGTTCCACCTGATATCATGTTTCAACATTGTTTTTCTGTACAGAGTATCAACGAGATTCTCTTAAGACAATAAAGCATTTTGAATTTGAGTTTAAAGAACATGCAATAAATACTGCTCAAATCAAGCCTAAACTTTGGCTTAGGTATGTTGATGATACTTTTATTATTTGGAGTGCAAATGACAATCATTTGACAGAATTTTTCTATCAAATTAAATGGCATAAGGACGTATTAAACATATTAAATTTACAATGGAGAAAGGGGAAAATTCTTGTTTGCATTTTCTTCACGTTCTCGTTAGGCGATCTGCAGGGGGCATCAGGGCTACAGTGTACCGAAAACCCACACACACCAGACAATATCTCAACCAGGGTTCTAATCATTCTGCAGCAACAAAAGATGGCATCATAAGACCGCTTTTCAACAGAGCTGTAATAACTTGTAATAATAAAATGGACCTTGAGTCATAATTTGAAAAAAAAAAGATCTATTGCTGAATGATTACTCTGAGAGGTTAATAAGTAATACAATATCAAAATTACAAAATGATCATCATATTACAATACATTCCCATCTACAAGAAACATAACCCTTTCTCACAATACCCTATATTAAGGGAACATGTGAGAAGATTCGAAGAATAGCCAAGGATTTCCACATCAAAACCGCTTTCAAATTGGGAAATACGTTACGAAGCCTTTTGACAAAAACAAAGCCAAAGAGCATTGACATGAAAAAATAATGGATTTACCAAATCCCGTGTGAGTGTGGTGAATCGTACATTGGACAGACAAAACGCCCTCTTAGCGTAAGAGGAGAAATACGTCAAAATCGGGCATAGCAGCACACTTCTGGTCAAACCAACACTGGATGCAGTTGTCGGAGACTAAAATTTTGCATAGGAAGCAACACTGGCGAAAACAAAAGTTTATAGAAGCAGCTTTCATCTAGACATTTTCAGCAAGCTTAGCGTCGATATCCCTAATATATGAAAGCCGTTTCTAGCTCAAAATGACCTCCTAAAACTTCGCGGTTCAGGTAATCAGGGGGCGGAGACTTCACCCAACGCACACGACTAGTATATAAGCTTGTAGCTTAAGAGTTAGCATTTAGTTTACACTTGAAAACGATTGGAGATAGTTACCATTCGAACCGTTGTGAAATTAATGTAATAAAGACAATTCTAGTCCGACAGAACGATTTTAGTTCCACATTGTGTACCACCTTCAATTAAACGTTAAAAAATATAAAAGTAATAATGTCTATAGGTTGCCGAGAACATTGATAGTTATGTACAAACCGATTACATATTTACTGTATTTACAAGCAAATTATGCACTATATGGAAATTGAAGACTTTTTTTAATTTTGTCGCAAATATATCAATATGTAGTAATAAACTATCGATAGGTTGATAACCATCGACATATCGATAAATAAAATCCATACGTGATGCGGTATCGCCTATCGATAGGTAAAATCGAATAACGCCTATCCCTAAGTATGGCTATTGCAGATATAGCGAAACATATTTTACAGGTATATTAGGTTGCATTGTAGCTTAGACATTGTAGCTGTGATATAATATTTGGTTGCTTAGCATTAGTCTGTGATATATTAAATTTGTTTTAAAAACATCTCATGGATTCCATATTAGAAAAAATGGATATTAAATAGGTTTTAGATCATAATTTTACATAATGTTCGTTAGTAAAATATATTATTTTCTATATTTTTTTCCTATGTTAAAACAGGGTTTTTCTTCATATTTATATAGCAGGTAGATTCTGTTACTAATCAATTGTCTTTTGAAGTGTTACATTATAGAACATTGTCTTTTTCAATAAAAATATTAACTTCTTTTTGTTAAAAATTAGCTCTTTTCTGTTTTAATTACTGTTAATTAGGTAATAGTCTTTAATGGATATGTTTATCCGTCAGAACGAACGGGATAATCTACAAAAACATGGTAATGGGAAACCAGATTGCTGGAAAATCAATGTTCACTCAACAAGATTTTCGTGTGTTTTGGGTCACTAGTATTCCTGTCTCCATTCAGATTGTCTTCTATAAAGAATGCATAGCAATAATATGATTATCATAATTTTTACCCAAACTTGTCTTTGAGGTTTCTTAAATAAATTAGTAATCTTTAATGGACTTTCATCATGCATATATTCATCCGTCAAAGTACAGCGATAATCTAAATAGAGTATCTTAATGGAAAACCAGGTTAATGGAAAATAAATTTTCCCTCAACGATATTCTCGTTTGTTGGTTATTTTTGGATCACAAGTATTCCTATATTCTTGATTCAGATTGTTTTCTATAAAGAATGCGTAGCAATAATATGATTACCAGAATTCTTACCCAGACTTGTCTTTAAGATCCCCTGAATAAATTAGCGTTGCTAACACTCTAATATTTGCAATATCTCTAATAACCAACTTGTCCTTAAATATATATCTTTAAAAAATATAAAATTTTACTTAGGACTTTCCTAGTACACTGTTAAGAGTGTACCCAGGATCATACCTAGACTCTGATGATGGAGGAGGGAGTTGAAATTAACAACACCAGATTTTCACATGTTCCATGCAGCACAATTTAAGAAAACATTAATTATTTTGAATTATGACCCTGCTCTCTTGTGTACGAAACTGCAATCTGGTTACAAAAAAATTTCGTTATTTTTATCCTTCTGAATACAAATATTTTTTTCTGTGTCACTCATCTTCCCCCAAACTCACTGAATAGTACACACTTGGATTTGCTTGGATGTTAAACTGTTTGTCTCGTTTATATTTTGCTTTGTCAATGAGATATGTGACTCAGGACAATGAAGCTCATTTTCTATTTGATTTTATTACTGTATAATCCTTAATGCATTTGTGCACAACACACACATGGCGAAGAGGGTTCGGCATATATTTTTGCGTTGTGCGACATTTTAATCAAATTGTTAGCGAAACTTAATCCGATGTTGGAATTCGGCAACATAGTGCTCGTGAAGTCCGAAACCGGAAAGCTTTGGCACCTCAGGAACTCGAGAACAGTTTTCGCGAAATTCGAAATTATGTCGAAACTGTCCAGAAACACTTAACTTCAATATGAAGTTACTAGTTAAGTCTGGAACACAATATTGGTTTATAAACGTTTATCGTCAAAACTAAGCATCAAAACCAAACGTTAAAAAGAAGACACACATTGCGATATACAACTGGGTGATCATTTTGTCAACTAAAGCAAATATAACCTATATTTTTAAAAAATCCAACAAAACATCGAAAAACTAACAAAGAAATGAACGTATGACGTAATTTGCATTGTATTTCACCTTTATCCAGCAAATTTTAAAATCAATTTGAGATGATAAAACTGCATCATCCGACGTCCTTTTGGCTAGATATGATTATTAATCGATGAATTCGACAGATCAAGTAATAAAAACCTTTCTCTTGAACTAAGGTTTACAACCTTATTTCCAATTTTATGTCATAAACGCCAGGTTTTTTGGTCTGTGAAATTGTTACGGGTTCACTTTATAACAAACAAACCTTTAGCCAATAACAATAACTGTATTAAATACTCATTACAATATAACTCGACTACTGTACGGTAACACGTCTATTTTCCTTATATATTCATTAAAATCTTCAAGAATACCCTCGATATAGCAATTGTGTTTCTTTACTTCTAGCCCACGTATATAAACTCTACCCTCTCTCAATTCTGATCGTCACGATCAGCTTCTTTACCATTATATTTCGTCGACTGTCCAAGTATACCACTTTCATCTTGCTTTTCGGATTTTTTTGTATCCAATAAACCAAGTTATTGTATGTTGTATGGTCCTTCCCAGTATCGAGACAATTTTGGAGATGAACTTTTTTTTTTCTTGTGGGGTTATGCAACAAAACCAAGTCATTTTCATAGAAACCAGCTAAGTTATCCTTGATATATTTTCTTCATTCGATCACTGGATGATGTCATGCGGTCATGTATTATCTCGTGAATTTAAAGGAGGCGTTCGTTGATTTCGTCACCATAATTTTATAATTCTTTTCTTATTTCATTCATCAGTCAAAACATTAAGTTACAGATCTGACAGCTGTAGTTCAGTTCAGTATTTGTTTTATGGCGCTGTCATGTGCTATGACAATTTGCCTTGGGTCCCTTGGGTCCAGGCAGTCTGATTCTTGGATCATTCTGGTCCCATTATCTTCTTATTTTAGTACTTCTCTCTTTTTCTTTCTTTCTTTCTTTATTTCTTCCCTTTTCTTTATTCTCTTTTTGGTGTTTTATTTATTTATTCTTACTATTATTATTATTCTTTTCTTAATTTATTTCCTTTTTTTATTTTTTTTTATTTTTTTTTTCCCAGGAATGTTAGTCTTTCACTCTCTAACTCCCCACTCTTCCACACGACAAGGACAACAATTACTAGATACCACTACACGGTACACATAGCTGGTAGGGCAAATTTACCTGTTCTTGTTTTTACGATATGCAAATTGATTTGTTTCACCTAAACTTATTTGGTTTCATTATAACATGGTATGTTTATAAATTGATATTATTTCTCTTTAAAAATGTAATCAGGGATTTGACTCTAGAGATATTTATATTGTTTAGAACCGATATAATATTGAAAGGAGTGTTTAACCCACTTTGTCTAAGACATTCATACATGTCCACCCCCGGAATTGCCCTTAACGGACATTCAAAGAAAATATGATCAAGGTTTTCAGTTTGTCCACACTCACAGAGTGTGTATGTCCTGGTATCCATGCTAGCTGAATGTCTGATGTTGTTTCTAAGATCAATCTTTTGGTATATAGGGTGATATAGTCATTGTTTGAATCGATGGTGGGTTTTCTTACTTTTTTTATTGCGCTTCTGGAGTCAGTAAAGATCATGGATTTACTGATGTTTTTTGTTAGGCACACTCTGATTCCCTCATTGATGGCAACTGTTTCTGCTGCACATATGTTTATCTTCCCTGGCAGTTTTCCTGAAAAATTGTAATTTAGTTCTGGGATATGGATACCATATCCCACAGATTCCCCCTGTTTTGATGCATCGGTGTATACAAAGGTATATTCGTTACAGTATTTTTCTGTTTGTTCCAAAAATTCTCTATTATTGTTTCCACTGTCTTTTTTCAAATTTAGATTAATTATTGGAATTTTCTGTATTTGATATTCATATTTTATCTCAAAACACGGCAGGATGTCACTTGTTCTTAATTGTTCTCAAAATGGTTCAATTTTGTCCAGTGCATTTACCAGATAGTTTGAGGGATGGTTGTTAGTTAAATTTTGTTTTAGTTGAATAAGTAGTTCTATTATGGGGTTATTATCTATTGTTAAAAGTTTGATAAGAAATTTGTGTGCAAGCCACTTACATCTAGATTTAAGATCAAGTTCCGTGGTCTCTGCCAGAAGTGCATTCACCGGAGTGGATTTCATCAGCCTGTAATTATTCTTAGGCCTTGATGGAAAATGGTATTTATTCTGTTAATGTTTTTTTTTTGTTGTTGGTTTTAAAAATATGGCGCCAAAATCTAGGTGGGACCTAACCAACCCTCCGAAGGCTGTTTGCAGCGTTTTTGGGTCTGCTCCCCACTAAGTCCCGCAAAACACCCTCATGAGGTTCAATCCTTTTTTTGCTTTGATAATTATTTCATTTATATGTCTGTCCCATTTCAACTGTCTGTTCAAATATACTCCCAAGCACTTGACATTATCTTTATAATTGATTGGTGATCCTTTTATGTATAAATTTGGAGGATATTGTGTATATCGGGACTGTTTAAACCAAACTGCCTCATATTTGTTTTGTGACAGTTTTAAGTTGTGATTCTCTAGCCACTGTGATATTATGTTTAAATAGTTATTTACTTTATTTGTCATTTGTATGACGTTTGTGCCTTTACATATCAATACCAGATCATCAGCATAGCCAATAAGCCGGCTGTCCGTATCATCTAAAGCAGCTTCTAAAAATGTATCAAAAAGGTTTTTTAAGTATATATTAAAGAGGAGGGGGCTTAGGGGGGAACCCTGGACCAGTCCTTTCGTGGCTGTTTTTGGACCTATGATGTTGTTGTTCGAATCTTTAATATATAGACATCTGACAGCTGATCTCTCCAAAAATAATTCTCGCTGGCGTCTGATACATGGAATCGTGAACCGCTGTCCTATAAGCCATAAACCAGCGTAGGTGTTTGTTCTAGTCGCGCTGATTTCTGGTAACAATTTTGCAGAAATGTTGTTCTTAGTCTTCGCACGCGGCTATTGTTACTGTCCGCGCATTTCTCTTTTTGGACCAGAAATTTTGGAAATTTGTGTTTTTGACTTTCAAAGTGCTCCAGCTCAGTAACGGTTTATCGGAGAAATATGTTTCTATAAGGTTTATCGATTTTGATGGGGCGTGTAATAAGGCGACAGTGGCGTCCGATAGGGGTGCTTTTTTAGAAACTCCGATGATTCAAAATGCAGTCGCTATGGTTAATTTTCCGAGGTGGGGCATTTTATTTTCGGATTCGTCTAAAAATCTCTCACAAATTTGATAACGCGCAATATCGGAGTACGGAATGTCGCTTATTAAATATATAAAATATATAAATAGGGTAACTTCGAAGGCATTTTGCGGAGTCGAAACCCTGACTACTTTGTCAAGGTAAAAAGTAGTTCTTTGGAAATATAAAGCAGATTCAAAATCAATATAGAATGCGTATACCTGAAAAGGCCGAGAAAGCGGTCGAGATACATAAAAAAACTAAAAAAAAACTTTCCGTTTTTTCAGTGTTTTATATTTATATTTTTTCGAGAAGTGTATTGAGGGACAGAAATTGTTTATGGGACCCCAAATTGCCCTCGAGGGATTGAAAAACTACGTCGCCAAAATTACTCTCCGGTTTATGCAGGGAGAGCCATTTAGAAATAAAATTGCAATTTTGTTTTATATATTCCTCTATGGTTTTACGTTTGGCCCTGTGGCATATGAACGGTTGTTCCTAGGCGAATCGAGTAATTACGCAAAGAAACGTCCTTATTTGTTCTAGAGAATGGTGTTAAACTCGATCAGGGTTAGGGGTGAATTTTCATATATTTTTAAATTGCAGCATGCGCGAATTCTTTTTGCCATTCTTTGGCCCTCCGTAATGGTATCGTTACTTCGTGGAAAAAACTACTTCTACAAGATATAGATTTACATTTTTTTTGATCCGGAGAAAAATTGGGTAAAATTGAATTTCCAATAAAAATGCCCATTATTTCTATTTAATAGAAAACATTTTTTAATGTCTACTGGCATTGCCCGCTGAAGTTTCGATGGACATGTCAGAATAAACAGTTAGACAGACGCGATGTTTTTAACTCGAAATGCCTGAAAGTTAGTGAAAATGGATATACATACTGAAAAGTACATAAATAGCAAGTGTTTTATTTCCAATTTTATATACGAAATGAAGATATATTACAAAAAAAATAAATAATTGTATTACAAAATAATAAATACACGTTGGAAATAGGGTTGTAAACCTTAGCTCAATAAAAAGGTTTTTTACTTAAACTGTCGAATTCACCGATTAATAATCATATCTAGCCAAAATGATGTAGGTTTTATCCTCTAAATTTAATTTTAAAATTTAACCTTAACTTGAAATATTAGATTTCAAATGTTGTAACGACAAAAACATCAATTATTAGTTTTTTTTTGTAATTTCGAAGTTTACGTAGCTTCAAACATACACAGCTAATGCTAAAAATGACTGCTCGATAAGGGTGAAACATAATGCAAATTACGTCAAACGTTATTTTTCTTTATCGGATTTATCGATGTTTTGTTGGATTTTTTAAATATAGGTTATATTTGCTTTAGTCGACAAAATGATCACCCAGTTGTATATCACAATATGTGTCTTCTTTTTTACGTTTGGTTTTGTTTTACGGTAAACGTTTATAAACCTACATTGTGTACCAGGCTTAACTGGTAAGTTTCGAATTTCGCGAAAATGCCGTTCTTGACTTCCTGAGGTGCCAAAGCTTTCCGGTTTCTGACTTCACGCACACTATTGACAGATGCCATATTTTTAAATTGAAATGCCTTCAGAAATTTGTAAATATCTCTCTGGGCGCGTTGTGAATTAGTGAAAATGAATATACATACCGAAAAGTAGATAAATAGCAAGTTTTTAATGTCTAACTTCATATATGAAATGAAGATATATTACAAAATAATAAATACACGTTTTTGTTATGTCGATCATTCTGGAAATGACCCAGAAACATCTATTGTTTTCCTTTCGAATGGTAAAGCGTTATATTGTTTCATTAAGTATGTATATATCGCGTGAATTGCGTCCACTGAACCGATCTGCTTCAAAGGGATTTGAATGAAACTTGTATTTATCGCGTCATATTAGATCGAATCCATAAATCCAAAACTTCAATTCAGTATTGTACAACAACAAACAAAGCAGTGTAAAAAAAGATGCAAGTAGTGGGAAACGGAATTTTTAGAAGAATAAGGTTTTTCTGATGAATGCTTTAAAACTTTGTCCATTTTAATTTAATTATCGACAGTAATTAAAACCACAAGAGAGAATAAAAACAACAAAAACAAACACCGACTCCAACAAAAAGTTAGTTAAGTACAAGTACAGAGAAATCTTTTTTAAAACTGTCAAGACATAATCCAGTCTGATGTCAATCCCCGTCTCTATCGTGGTAAAAATATTCCGATCCCCTATACAGAACTGAATTGAAGCTGATGGAAATATGAGTTAAAAGCCGTTTCTATCCCGATTTTCAAGTTGATGGACTACATTGAATCGGTTCAAGTGAATGCAGTTTACGCGATAAATACGGAAACTTTGGTTCCCTAGATCTTCTCCTGGCGTCTTTACTTGCTAAACAGGTGACATCTTCGGCACCATTCCTTGATATCTTCTTGATAGCGGCCTAGTAGAATCGTTCTTGAACTTTATCTAGAGTTTTGTTTACTACAAAGGATTTTCCTCCATGTAGTTTTTGTAATATATTCTGGATTCTTTTTCTGGGAATTACTGAATGCGTTTTAGTGGTCTTTCAGTCGGCACTTTCCCAGACTTGTTTCAACAGTCCATCTTCAATGATAAATCAATCCCATTGAGCTCACGTGCGTTTTGAAAGCAAGGCTTTTGTCAGAGATTTTTCTCCATTCATCTACAACTTCTGTACTTTCTTTTTACTTATAGCTGATCTGCTCGCCATTCTTATGTTTACCACTTGTGGTCTGGCTCAATCCTAAATCCTTGGATTTTTCTGTAAAAATCTCCCCCCGGTGTTCTATCTTTTGACAGTGTTTGCAGACTTTACATGGCCGACTGGATATGGCATTAGCGTTTTTATGTGATCTGCCGGGTCGATGCTTATTTTGGAAGTTTTCTAGCCATCTGGATTTTTCATTTACTTAAGCCATTTTAATGCAACATATTTGTTCTAATCAGGTATTTTTGTTGAAATGGTCAACGGCGCTTACGTTGGCACGTAATTATTTCCTTGTGACATAATAATTATTCTGTTCAGGTTTGGATAATAAACGTCTGTAGTATTCTAGACATGTTCTTGAAATTGATAGACTTGCGACAAAACAGCTTCAATACCCACATTGCTTACATCTGTGTCTAAAATAAATATCCCGTGTTGTTGAGGGGAAGCCAGAATTGAACTAGAACATAAACCTGATTTCAGTCTCCTAAATGCACGTCATATTCTGGAGTCCAGTTAGAGGCAGCTTTCTCTTTGACTTGTGTAGTGGAGCGATATTCTTCACAAACCATAATATGAGCAAAATCCTAAGAAACTTAGGAAGTTTATGTTTGTCAATATGTTCCAAGAATTCCACTTTCTTTTGAAACAGGCAACATTTCTTTAGGATCAATTTGAAATTTGGATTTCTAATACGGCTGAAAACATCTTTGATGTTTTTCAGATGATCTTCGAATTATTGACCCGTTACTATCACACCACGTACATCAGGCAGGTTTTCCAAGTAAGTCCTCCTAAAATATATTCCATAAATCTCTCAAAAGTGGCGGGAGCATTGTACAGACCCAAAGGCATTACTTTGAATTGGTACAATCCGCTACTGGTGGTAAAAACAGTTTTCTCCTCTGTTCTTCATGAATAGTCAGTTGCCAAGATCCATTTTTTAAATCCAAGGTGGAAAAAAAGTCAAAAATCACCAATATTTGTTACCTTGGAAATAGAGTGTTCTAGAAAATTCTTGAAATTGCTCCGATAAGGTCTTCGTAAGGCCCAAGACGCAATGGTAAAGTTGAAATTTACAGATCTGGTTTAACTTCAAAATAGAATGTTTTAAAATTTTCTTGAAATGGTTCTTATAAGGTCTTCTTGAAGTCCAAAGCACGATAACAAAGGCAGAACTTACATATCTTGTTTAGTATCGAAATAATATAATTTTGTAGTAGCTAAGAAATCATGGTTCTTGGGTTTAGACCGTGTCAAATTGGAATTACTATCCGACGCCTTCGCAATCGAAGGCGAAACGTCGGACTAAACCCAAGAACCATGCTTTCTTAATTGACCAAAGCCGTGAAAGCTTCCGTTCTTTGTAGTAGCTCTTCAAAAAGTCAAAATGTAGTCACAGTCAAGTAAATGTTCGAAAATAGTTTTTAACAGTTTCGTTCTAGTTCAATGACAAACGGATTGAAAATTTGTCACAATCGGGCACTGGTGGCACTTCAAATTTTCTAAGGTTCACACTAATGTCCTTATTTTCATTCAATATTAAAACAGATGATCTAGTATAGTGTCAATTATGTGTTCCAGTTCTATTTGTAACATCTCATATTCTTGGACGTGTCGACATATGTTCGTCCATTCGATGAATGGCAATTCGTTAAATCTTTAACGAGTTAGGACTTTACCGTTGTCTAACACAAATGTAGTATTACGTGCTACCACCCAGTTTTTTATGGTGGCCCATAATTTCTCTATAGGGTTCAGTTCTGGATGATACGGCGACAATCTTAGAACTTTGTGAGCATTATTTTCTAATAACTGATCTAAAACATAAGTGGGCGGAAATTAATATTTATTGTTTTGAATTATTACTTAAAGTTCTGTCTTTGTCTTGAAGAAGTAACTTTTTTCTCTGTCGTTACTTTGTGATAGGATGCGTTGTCGAGTACTAAAACAGACCTCTGCGGCAAATTTGATAGCAGCTTCTATAAAATTAGAGTGGTTCATATAGTCATGATAGTCATCACTCTTGATCTTAAAATAAAAATATATTAGGTTTTTTATTGTGGATTATTGTAGTAAAATAAAAGTATAGTAACTAATTTTATTGCCTTGAGAATATTATGGTACCTGACCTTACCCATTATTAACAATGCGGGTGATTGATGGAAATGCCCTAATTCCACTACATTGGGTATATCCAATAAAGAATGTATCGCCGACAGGTCTATTAAAAGTGGGTGAGCAAAATTGGGGACACTTTTCAGACAAAAAAAAAGTTAAGTTTTATTTTACCTGATTTAAAGATGAGTAAGCCATTTAGTACAAAACCAATTTTTCTCCCGTCATAAAGAATAATAAGTCTTCTGCCTTTGTGTGTTTTCTTTAATTATCTGTTCACTGCACACGACCACGCATGATGTAGCACGTAGCTCGCGTCTCTGTTGAAATTTTCAGGGTGCTTGTTAGGTGTTTCAATAGATTCTCTAATTTTTTGCTTATAATATCCCGAGACTGATGCAAGAACCTTGGTATATTTGACATGAATCATGTGTCCTGTAGAGTGGTGGTATTCAGCAACAGCGATTTGAATAATTTGTTCTTTACTTATACATATTTCATGTTCTAGTAGACACAGGCCCTCCAGTTGAGAAACCTACGGGAACCCACCTCGCTGGCTTGAATTCGGAGCCAATCAGCGACTGCGAATATACCGATCTATCGAACCACGGGTCCACGTCGAACCACGTGCTGTACCAATGTTATCCTTGTACTACTCTACTATATGCTAACATATCTATTTTAAGATTGACTCTAAATCGTTAACGTCCCTTTCACTTATATATGCATTAGGAATTCACTAAAATCCTCCAGAATACCCTCGATTTAGGATGACGTATTTGACGTTTAATGACTCTCTCTGGGTAGTTTTTGCACGACCATCATAATATTTATTTAAATTAGTTAATGGCGTGGACTGCCTTGATCTACTGTTCAACTTAATGTTCCTACTAGTCACCTCCGGTTAAGGAAATCCCCCAAGTTGTTAAAAAATGTTGTCCAAATTTGGAAATTCTTAATTCTTAGCTGCATACTGTCTAGCTTTAAAGCTCAGAGTAATTGATTTTGTGATTTATTTATTTTTATATTTTGTTAGTTTTGTTATCAATTGAGCATGATTATATTTATTGTAAAATAAAGTTTCCTGTAAATGTTGATGCCCTTTTTTACTCTGACCCTCCCCCCTCTCCATGTTCTCGTTCTTTATTCCTCATCCCCTATTTTTTTACTTTTCTCATCTTGTGTAATTTTAGGATTTAACAAGAATTATGTGCAAACCGAATATATGCCTTTCCAAGTTCAAACGTCTTATGTAGTGAGACGATTAAGAAAAATTTTTTATTCAATAGCTGAGAAACTTTCAGCAAAACAGACCCTAAAATTTATAAACAATATGAAGAAGAAACTACTCGGACACAACATCGCTTGTCGTGACTTTAAGTATGAATATCTTGAGTTATATTTTCTTTACTGGGAAACGTCTAACGTCAGTATTAAGGAAATTCAGCACATATTTAAAATTATGGACTTAGAACTATTTTCTGATCAATTGCAATCTGTGATACCGCCAGACACATCGAAGGTCGCTTCAAATAATGTAAGTATTACTATTACAGTTGCGTACTTATAGTCTCACTTAAAATACATTTTTAACTAAATATAAAGGACCACACATGAAAATCCGAAATCAGTTATATTCTTTAAATTTTGTATATGTTGTAGTTCTTGACATTCTGAAGAAAAGGTATTATGTGCTCGTCAAAATCGTATGAGCGGTTTCTTTAGGGATTTTTTTTCATAAAACTATTTTGTTATATATTTACAAGACTTAAAATAACTCGTAAGCAGTCCTAAATAGTATTAAAAAAGTAACTCAAGTGAACTAAACTAAACATTATTAATATGTAGTAAAGTTACATATTGACTAATAAACCATAAACTACAGGACCTCATGTTTTAATTTTAACACAGTAGCTCAGTATATCATCTCTGTAAATAGAAAGTGTAGCTTTTTTACTAATATTTGAATGTATTCTATTGTTAAAATTATTGTATACATGGATATGGAATTAAGTTTTTTATTGTTATAGTTTTGTTGGTTTGAAACTATTTATTATCTTAACACGGCTATAGAAATTAATCAAGTTTTTCTAGTACATAAAAATCTGTGGTGTAGAGTGTCCTTGTTTAAATTACGGTTTAGATAAAAATCTGACGGGACTCTATATGGTTTATTAAGTTAGAGGGGAATTGATATGCTCCATGAATAAGAATGTTTGTTAAACTTCCTTGATGGTTGTTTATTAATTTATTGTTGATATGTTGATTTAATTGTTTTAAAGCAGTCTTTATTTTTAAGTGCCTGAAAATCTCTCGACGTGTTTCTATTTCGTTTATATAATTTCTTATAAACACCTTTTATTGTTAATATATCTTTTTTGTTAAATGTAAAGAAGCTTTTAATTAAAAAAGTGTTGCGTTTTGACAGTGGATCTATCGGGGCTAAACTATCATCATTTTTCCATTGTATCAGAGTTATCTTAGCGATTTTCAGAGGACTGTTTCGCCAAAAAAGCCAGCCGCAAATAGAGGTCAATCTCCAACTGAAATCAGCTAAATTTGCACCACACACCATATCCTAGATAATGCCTATACGTTTATAAATGATACCCGTTGTAAAAGACTTACCCCTATCAATATTTGCTAAAATAATATTTCGACTCTTTAACCCTAGTATACCAATTGTATTTAATCATCGACTAAACTGTCGAAAAAAAAATATTCCCAAAATTTTAATTTTTTCGTAGAGAAGTTTAGTAGTGCAAGAAATGGATAATATATTCATTTTGAGCTGGTATAGCAGCAGGTTTCAATTGAAATAATTTTGTACTTTCTTCGGATAAGCAAAACTTACTGGGATTAATTTTAATCTGAAATATACAGTTTATATACGAATTGGTTGTATAACGGAAGTGAAAAAAGTTTTATAATTTATAATTTTTCTTGCAAAAAAAATACACCTTTCACGTAAAGAAACCTACATTTTTTTGTTGAGCCCCTCAAGAGAAGCAAACATGCAAGTTTTTAAAATTTAATTTATTGGTTATTTTGGAAAAAAACATGGAAATGCTTCGAAACAAAGCATGTAAGAAATGGCATGTTTCATTCTTATTTACAAAATAAAGTTTGAATTATGAGATTTTTGTCAATTTATCAACTTCGAAAAGCAATATAATTACTATTACGAGTGTTTATTAATAGCACCTACAAATCATTTTTGTTGGCTAATAAAATACCTTGCATCTTCAGAATCTTAACGCTATAGAATCTTCAAGAAAATCTAAAACATCTAATACGGCCAAGACAAAACTTATTTCTCATTAAAAAAAAAGAAATTAGAAAAGTTGTTTTAAATATGAATAACAGTCCAAACTGAAGAATTTTACTTTTTCGAAATTAAATATTATATCGCAAGGTACTCTTTTATGGTACTAATAATACTTTAACGTTTTGTAATTATAAAATTTCATTTCAGAAATCTACAGAATTTATCGGCAGGCCCAATTAGCAACCATTATTTGTTTAAGGCGTTTTACGCGAGTGGATCGCTCAATTTTCCTCCTTGATAGCCATAAAAAGCCAAAAAATAGTAGAAATTATAATAAAATTCGATAACTTTCAGATATATGTACATAGTTAGCGGTGGGGTGAAACTTTAAAGAACTTATACACTGAAACCCTTTATTTTAAACCGTTAGAGAATCCTATTTTGGTCTGTTTGCCGGAAAAAAAATTGTGTTTTTTATGAACAGATGTTTTATATACAATTATTTATCAGGTTTTAACAAATAGGGTTATTTATTATATTCTTAGTTTTTTTACCTTGAATATTTATTTTAGAATTATCCATTAAAATCGGAAATTGAGTACGAGGAAAAAATTAAAGGAAGAAAAACAGTGACGACAAAAGATAATACGTATTTGCAGGCCGGATCATTTGAAGATGTTTCATTTAGCACGAACCAAGCGGGTGTGTCCGGAATTTCCAAAGAAAACAGGATTGACTTAAACAGATATCAGATTGATCCAGCTAATCCAGGAATAGTTTTAATTATTAATCAAGAATCTTTTTATACAGAACCAGACCCAAGATATAAGGTATGATATTTTAAACTTATCGAAAAAAAAGCAATTTTGAAACAATGTAAGTTTGTTTAAGTCCGTGATTGAAATAAAGTGTGCTGTTTTTTTTTATTAGCCTACATACAGTTCAGCATTGCTTAGTAGCTATACATCTGATATGGAGTTGGTGCGATTTAAACTAGTAGGCAACCTAAAATTATAGAGTTCAAAACAGAGAAAATAGTAGTAAGGCTTAAGCCTTATCTCAAATTATATGTTCTATATTGGTAAAATTGAATTTAAAGGAAGTAATTTTAAATATTTTGTTTTTTTAGGATTTATTACATGAATACCAAGAGGAAATTCAGTTACAAGATAGGAAAGGGACGACGATGGATAAAGATAGACTGAAAAGCGTATTTATTCAAATGAAATTTAAGGTGACGGTTCTTGAAAATTTAACGCACTGTGGTATGTTAAAAGAGGTCGAAAACATTACTAAGGAAGTTTCAGAAGAAAGTAGCCTTATAATTTGCATTCTCTCCCATGGAAACAACGGTAAGTTAGTTTACTTATTAACAACTTGTTGTTGATAAGTAAACGTGCTGTGTCCGTCCTAAAAGTTTGTGTAGTTCCTACTCAGTAAAATGTGTATATGTTTATTTATTTATTGTGTAAATGTCCATTATTGAGGTTTTCACACTAACTCAAGAGCTTGAAAAAGTGTTAATGTAACACGAAACGTTGCAATTGAAAATAGTGGTTTCACTTTAGACCTTATTGCAGTCCCATAACCCACGAATTTGAGTTACATTTCGATATAACCGGAAGTACCGCCTTGAAATTATTTTAGCCGAATTGTCCCTCTCGACTTTAGTTAATATATATACAATAAAATAGTTTTCTTGGGTATTTTGGTCCTAATTTTTTATATATAAAACGAAAACCTAGTTTGTATATGTAATTTTTTTTTATTTACAAACGTTTCGGCAAGTTTTGCCTTTATCAGTGTTCAAAAGTTCTGCTGACTGTATGCCATGTTTCAAAACTAAATGTCATATACTGTGCCACAAAGTTTGTTTATGAATGTTTTGACATCTTCTTTCGATATAACCGGAAGTGCCGCCTTGAAATTATTTTAGCCGAATTGCCCCCTCGACTTTAGTTAATATATATACAGTAAAATAGTTTTCTTGGGTATTTTGGTCCTAATTTTTTATATATAAAATGAAAACTTAGTTTGATGTGGCATTTTTTTTATTTACAAACGTTTCGGCAAGTTTTGCCTTCATAAGTGTTCAAAAGTTTGGCTGACTGTATGTCATGTTTCAAAACTAAATGTCGTATACTGTGCCAGAAAGTTTGTTTATGAATGTTTTGTTTGTTGATATATTATTATCATACCGGAGATTACCTTCTTAGAAATTAGGACCAAAATACCCAAGAAAACTGTTTTACTGAATATACATTAAGGGTCCAGAAACTTATTTTCGAAGTGTATATATATATATATATATATATATATATATATATATATATATATATATATATATATATATATATATATATATATATATATATATATATATATATATATATATATATATATATATATATATATATATATATATATATATATATATATATATATATATATATATATATATATATATATATATATATATATATATATATATATATATATATATATATATATATATATTTATGTCTAAAAATAATTTAACAATGATAATATGGACTCAACAAAATTTGACTTAAGACAGTTTAAAATGTTTAATTTTAATCTCTTCTTTCTCAACAAAGAAATATAAAAAACCTGTAGATTTGAGACAGATTCAATTAATTGACTTTGATTATTTATTTGTGATGTATAAACTAATTATTTTATAAAAAGGGGTATTGGTTTGTTAGCGCAATATCGGCGCGTATATAAAAAGTAAAAACAACCTGTCATTGTAACTAAACCATAATAAGTTTTGAGATTATTATTTATTTGTACAATTTTAACTGCACAACCCCAATTAAGTGTATACTTGCTAAAAATCAAAAAATATCAACTTACCAAGCACTTTAATTTATAACACTAAGTAAACACAATAAGAGAAGTATTCGAAAAACTTTAGAAGTATTTTAGTTAGAACTATTTGTCTCTTATGTCGACGATTATTATGACGAATGTTTACACTTCCCATATCTCGCACTCTTTAGAAAACGAACACAAATTGTCTGAACTGTCTTTCGAACGCCGGGAAAGATACCCTGTCTTTCCCGGTATGTTTCGGATGCTAAATGTTCATTCTGTCTACATTCTCCATAAATAAGTAAAACGTTTGCATATTCATTATTTGTATACATTTTTAAAATCGACATTACGTATTCAATCGTTATGGCATTATCTTACCACACAAAAAACTTAGTTAAGTACTACGTTTGCGTATTGTTATGTTCGTTGAGCTCGGCTTTGTCAGCGAGGTTACCGTTTTTAAGTACGAATTTTTAAGATCAAACCAGCATTTCAGTTCAGGGGTCCAAACAGTCAAACCTCAGGAAAATAAATTAGGAAGAAGCATGCCTATAGCAAAATACTTTTAGAGTTTGGGTCCAGACCTCCTGGAGCGCATCTGGCTACGTGGCTGCAGCTCATAGGGTTAAAATTGAACGTAGAAGTTTATTTAAATATTTTTAAAATATTGCGAAACAAATGCATATTATACAATGTGTAGGATATAAAATATTTTTTCGTGTATCTTAAAAATCTAATAATATATTCTGATTCTGATTCATACCTTTATTTATTAAAAATTATTTTAAAAATATATAGCGTATTGATACCTTTAACTTTCATAAACATATTTTATACAAGTCCAATATTTTCAAAAACAGCTTGCACCCCCCCCCCCATTACTACCTCACCTTAAACCAGTCCTCATTCTGATGGGGTTAATAAAATTTTCATGCTGCACAAAATGATCTATTGACATCTGGCATATTACATTTTTGTTTAATCTACGTAGCCAGATATTTTAAAAAATGAACTCTATATTTAGAACACCCAGTATATTACAAATTGCATATGTGAATACTCTTAATGAGCTTTTTAATTTGATAATAACTAAGATGTGTTCAAAAAATATTTATTTTTTTTATGTTGGGTAAAGGACCAAAAGGCGCACTACCGTCGCCATTTTGCTCTCGCGGACGGAATACAGATCAAATTAAAATGTTTGTTATCGTCGATCCCCTCCCCTTCCCAATGATATTTAAATTAACATACATACCTCAGAAAACGTATTGGAAATACCTTTAGTTTTAACTTATTATTTCTGAGAAACGGGCCATATAAAATTAGTAACTATAACTATAATTTTATATTTTGCTACAATACTGTATTGCAATACATTTTTTTTGTTAGGCTTATTAAAAATTTAGTTAAAAAAATGCATTGTAAAGATTGTCAAGCTTCGTAAATAAATAAATAAATAAATTAAAATAAATTATTTTAGGCGTGGTATATGGAGCGAACAGTTGCAGAGTTGAAGTAAATAAAATTGAAAATATTATGTGTAGGAAGAACAAAAGACTGGTCGGAAAACCTAAAGTACTTATTTTACAGTCATGTCAAGGCGAACGATGTCAGAAAGGTAATCATTGTTGCATATTTTAACTGTTGTATGATAAGATATTGCATCTTTGCATCTTCATCATTCAGTCTTCAAGTGTAAGAATGGCTAACAGCTAAACTAATGTATAATATTTTTTAACTATATACATATTTGATAAGTGAATATATTCTAAGACTTTTGATAGTGTATTGATCTATGATATTTAGCAGTCCAAGGGGTCAAAAAATTACAGAGTAGTTTCACCTTAACCGAATATAAAAGAGTACATGCTTGAACATCCGTTCTCAGTCTCTTTAGACAACAAGCAGAGTATACAAATGGTTATAGATATTTTATTTAAGTTAGATGTGTTTTAAACATTTGAAGTGAATCTTCACATTGGGACGATATAATTTCATGTTTATAAATATTTTTTAGTTCTTTAGTTTAGTTTATATTTGCAGTTGAAGAAGAATGTATAGATGATGATGAAAACAATGCAACAGATGGTCCAGTAAAGGGCCCGCCAACAGCTGATCTACTTACTTTTTGGGCCACCATCCCTGGATACGCTGCTATAAGAAACACCAAAACGGGATCTTGGTTTATACAGGCATTATGTGATGAAATAGAACAGGGAAGTAAGAGGTATGCCTAATCATCTATTCCAAAAATTAAAAATATTTATGAAATTAACAAATTAAATGAATAGATTTTATTAAAACTAGGTTATTGCTAACAAATTATAATCTATTTCTTTGTTAAAGTTGAATGTTGGAATAGATTAGGTCAAGAATTTTTTAAAGAAATCAGGAAATAGATTAGCTATGCCCTGACTACAAAGAGAAAATTCTTCTCTAATCATTAGTGTTTTTGACTTTAAAATAAGAGTAAAATTAGTTATGTATAGACTTTACTCCGAAAACTAAATACAGCCTAATTAGAACTAATGTGTTTGGTATTGCCGCCGTAAGCTAAATACTGGGAATTGTTATTTTTATTTGATATTAGTATCTGCCGTAAGAGAAAAAAGAAAAAAAACAAATGGAAATTTAGTGACTAAAAGTTGAAACATCTGCAACAATGTGATCTGCAAGAAATAAGATATATAGTAAATTCTAAAATGAATTCGGTTATTATAATGTATTAAATGTCAGTAAAGTGTTACTTCTGTTTCTGGTTTTATGTTATTAGTTAAAGGAATCAAGTCGGTTTAGCTATTTGTTATATCAAAAACGGGACAATTGTCTGACAAGTGATACTTTCCTGATATTTTTAACTTTTGATACTCCAATCAGATTTTTTTCAGGTTCCATTTTCTTGATATATGCACAAGAGCTGTAAATAAAGTCACTCAAAGAGAATGGAAAGAAGAAACCAGTACAAATGTTATGACGCCAATGGTGGTTACTACACTGACAAAGTCTTTCTTTTTACCATCCTACTACATAAATACGTGATATTGCAGTAAAAAGGCATTACAGGCTTTGCTATTAATACTGGTAGTCCTTTGGATAAAATGAAATGGTTCTAGGACTTACCCATGACTGTACCCACAATGTTTTCCTCAAATTGTATTTGTAGTCCTCTATGTTGTTCTTTTTTCTTGTTGAGATGAAATCTTTGTTGTGCAAATGTAATTTATTCACATTTATACTGCAAAGATTTCGTCATAACGTTTTTACTCAGAGCCAGATTATATAGTGATGAACATATATACTGGGTTTTAGAATTTTTTATTTCTTTGTGGCCTCTAAAATATTCGGGTTGAAGGTGTAGTAGTGAGTGTAAATTTTAAACTGTCGTGGTTTTTCTGAAGGATACATATTCGACCAAATATCGTTAATTAAGAAACGTACTTTCCTGTCGACATTTTCTTTTTTAGAATATGATATAAAGGATGTGCTATTGTTATGGTTTAATCACATTTGTCTCGTCGTGTAAAGAGGGTTGCGTTAACTAATACGGTGAGCTCCTTAACGTTAATCTACAGGAGTCTGTTTGAGTACCTTACTGTTTCTAATATATATATATATATATATATTAACGATCTCACTAAGTTGTCAATCTCTGGAAGATTCGCAATGTTCGCAGATACAGTTTTATGAAAAATTAGGCATCCACAGATCTTGGAAACCTCTGTAACCAAGGACCTGATTATAGCTAAGGAGTGAGGAGATGGTAACTATCTAAAATTAAATTTTTCTAAAATAAGTATCACGAAATTTCTATGTAAAATAAGAGATGTTTACCTGAACTTTGAAGTAATGACTAGGGTTCACGCATACTAATATTTAAGTGTATATATTGATGAAAAATTGAGAGTTGTGGTTCAGGAGCTGGATGTCTCCTTGACATGAAGTATATACTTTGCTCTTATTAATTCACACCTACGTAATAATGTATGCTTTTGGAGATCCTGATCAAAACAACTTTTTAATTCTGTGTTTATTCTTCAGAAGCGTGCAGTGCGCATTTTCAGTAGGGTGAACAATTCCCAGTATTTTTATACTCGAAACCTTATGCATATTACTTTTGGAATTTGGAAGAGATATTCATAGAAATCATCTACGTTTAACATGCCAAATACAAACAATTCCACTTCCAATGTCTTCATTGATTAAAAATTCAATTTATAATGGAGAGAAACGGTTCAGAATTCAAGTCACACAAATTTACTCCTTGAGAGCCTTCTATTTAATGGAAGAATTTTACAATAGTAATTTACGTTACAAGGCCGGTAGGTAGCTTATTACAGTACGAGTCGTTTTACGGACGAGGTAACGTAGGAGCCGAGTCCGGAATAAAAACGAGAACTATAATAGCACTCAACGGACGTTTATCGCATAATATTTTATTTCATACTGTCTTTATAGTCTTTTTCCAAAAAATAAAGTATATATATATATATATATATATATATATATATATATATATACATATATTTAATTTGTAGAGTCACATCAAATAAACAAAACCAATATTGTATCTATAAGTATAGGCTGAAATAAAATAAAAATTACTAACTTTAGTTAAACAAATAATTGGAGACCATTTGAAAGTTGGGTTAATAAATAATTGTTAAAAATGAGTATTTAAATATTTTATTTCTAATATTTTTAAATGAGAAAATGTCAAATCTTACAAATAATAGCGTCCTAATAACAATAACATGGTAGTGTTGTTAGGCAACATATTACGTATGAGATACTGTCATGTCAAATTACGGTATCCGATACTGGGCTGTTCGATTTACCGGCCGAGGTCACTTATTTTGCTTTAGGTCCAACCCTTCAGGTGCTACGACGGCTCAAAGAAGCAAAAATGTCAATTTTCAAACATCAATAAATCAAAAACAGTTGAAGATAGACATATGTGTACCCTTATTAAAAAACACTTAGAACTGATCATAGAATCCAAATATGTAATAATATATTGAGTGTTCAGTTTAAAAACCGCAACATCCTTGGCGTAAGTTTTTTGTTTCTCATTCAATTGTTTTCTTGTTACGATTTTTGAATTCTCCGAGCTAAAATACATCAGTTGGCTATTTTGAATTTCTTGAGAAATACGGGGGAAGTAAAAAAAATAGCGTTTTTCCTCCTTAATGGAAGACCCTGTACATATGTAGCTATTTTATATAATCTTTTTTTATTTCTGCTTTGTCGATGAATTTATATTTATAAAGCCATGTTTGATTTTAAGTTTGAGTTAGTTTACTTTGACATCCTAAATCATTTAAAAGTTGTAGACATTTATTTGAGGCATTACATTTTACCAACATGTTTTTGTGCTTTTCTATATGACGTTTTGTTACCCTTTCCTTTTTTTCATTTAATTTTTTTTATATCTCAATAAAGTGTACAATACCTTTTTGTCATAATAATGGAGTCTTCTCAAAAAAAAAAATGTACATGAACAAAAATATGATGGCTACGGTTACAATAATTTTTAGTAATAATAAGTGCCATATATACATATATTTAATTTGTAGAGTCACATCAAATAAACAAAACCAATATTGTATCTATAAGTATAGGCTGAAATAAAATAAAAATTACTAACTTTAGTTAAACAAATAATTGGAGACCATTTGAAAGTTGGGTTAATAAATAATTGTTAAAAATGAGTATTTAAATATTTTATTTCTAATATTTTTAAATGAGAAAATGTCAAATCTTACAAATAATAGCGTCCTAATAACAATAACATGGTAGTGTTGTTAGGCAACATATTACGTATGAGATACTGTCATGTCAAATTACGGTATCCGATACTGGGCTGTTCGATTTACCGGCCGAGGTCACTTATTTTGCTTTAGGTCCAACCCTTCAGGTGCTACGACGGCTCAAAGAAGCAAAAATGTCAATTTTCAAACATCAATAAATCAAAAACAGTTGAAGATAGACATATGTGTACCCTTATTAAAAAACACTTAGAACTGATCATAGAATCCAAATATGTAATAATATATTGAGTGTTCAGTTTAAAAACCGCAACATCCTTGGCGTAAGTTTTTTGTTTCTCATTCAATTGTTTTCTTGTTACGATTTTTGAATTCTCCGAGCTAAAATACATCAGTTGGCTATTTTGAATTTCTTGAGAAATACGGGGGAAGTAAAAAAAATAGCGTTTTTCCTCCTTAATGGAAGACCCTGTACATATGTAGCTATTTTATATAATCTTTTTTTATTTCTGCTTTGTCGATGAATTTATATTTATAAAGCCATGTTTGATTTTAAGTTTGAGTTAGTTTACTTTGACATCCTAAATCATTTAAAAGTTGTAGACATTTATTTGAGGCATTACATTTTACCAACATGTTTTTGTGCTTTTCTATATGACGTTTTGTTACCCTTTCCTTTTTTTCATTTAATTTTTTTTATATCTCAATAAAGTGTACAATACCTTTTTGTCATAATAATGGAGTCTTCTCAAAAAAAAAAATGTACATGAACAAAAATATGATGGCTACGGTTACAATAATTTTTAGTAATAATAAGTGCCATATATACATATATTTAATTTGTAGAGTCACATCAAATAAACAAAACCAATATTGTATCTATAAGTATAGGCTGAAATAAAATAAAAATTACTAACTTTAGTTAAACAAATAATTGGAGACCATTTGAAAGTTGGGTTAATAAATAATTGTTAAAAATGAGTATTTAAATATTTTATTTCTAATATTTTTAAATGAGAAAATGTCAAATCTTACAAATAATAGCGTCCTAATAACAATAACATGGTAGTGTTGTTAGGCAACATATTACGTATGAGATACTGTCATGTCAAATTACGATATCCGATACTGGGCTGTTCGATTTACCGGCCGAGGTCACTTATTTTGCTTTAGGTCCAACCCTTCAGGTGCTACGACGGCTCAAAGAAGCAAAAATGTCAATTTTCAAACATCAATAAATCAAAAACAGTTGAAGATAGACATATGTGTACCCTTATTAAAAAACACTTAGAACTGATCATAGAATCCAAATATGTAATAATATATTGAGTGTTCAGTTTAAAAACCGCAACATCCTTGGCGTAAGTTTTTTGTTTCTCATTCAATTGTTTTCTTGTTACGATTTTTGAATTCTCCGAGCTAAAATACATCAGTTGGCTATTTTGAATTTCTTGAGAAATACGGGGGAAGTAAAAAAAATAGCGTTTTTCCTCCTTAATGGAAGACCCTGTACATATGTAGCTATTTTATATAATCTTTTTTTATTTCTGCTTTGTCGATGAATTTATATTTATAAAGCCATGTTTGATTTTAAGTTTGAGTTAGTTTACTTTGACATCCTAAATCATTTAAAAGTTGGAGACATTTATTTGAGGCATTACATTTTACCAACATGTTTTTGTGCTTTTCTATATGACGTTTTGTTACCCTTTCCTTTTTTTCATTTAATTTTTTTTATATCTCAATAAAGTGTACAATACCTTTTTGTCATAATAATGGAGTCTTCTCAAAAAAAAAAATGTACATGAACAAAAATATGATGGCTACGGTTACAATAATTTTTAGTAATAATAAGTGCCGTATCAAATATTTGTATTTAAAGAAGATATTATGACAAATAAAACATGTTGCTAAGCGCCCACAATAACGTATTTTTTAAGGCTTGTATTATCTTTAAGTTGTTACTTACAGTTAGCAATTGACTTTTCGAAAATACAACTCTTAGCAATAAAGTAAATATAACCATCAAATTTTTCTTGACGTAGATTTTTTTTAATATGACCCCATATTTTGAAAAAAAGTTGTTGTATTTATTGAGGCATAAGAAAATAATATTCAAAAAGGAAGCGGATAACATAACATTTTAATGGAAAGGTGTGTGAGCATGTTGGTAAAATATAGAATAAAATATTTAAGTTCACTAGATTGAGATCGAGAGGCCTAGCAATCTTAGTGGCGCGAACACGGCATTTGGAAGGAAAATTTGGACTTTCAGCTGTGACAGGGACTTTGTTACTTTAGTTACTCTTGTGGTTTATCTTATATTCTTATTTTTTATTTACAGCCTTTTGTAATGATTACTATGTCCGCCATGCGTGCCATATATTAAAGAAATAAATTTGAAATTATTTGAGATATCAAAGTAAACAATTGGCATTGGCACGAAGAGAGAAACTACATGACAGTTTAAAATTTACAAACAAATCACCAGTACCTGTGCATCCCGGCATATTCAGACTAACTTAGAAAATATACTTTTTGAGATATCTTTTAAGTTACCATGTTGTTGCCCTGCTATATGGAGATGTGTATTGCTGAATGTTTTGTGCAATTTAAAATATAATTCACCCTGAGAAAGGTGCAGATTCGTATAGAAACCTAGGCTGTGAATTGAAACTTGTACCAGTCCAAAGAAGCTTTTTTACTTCTTAAATTAACCACATTGTTGATTTAATATATGCCGCCTTGATGATAAAAAACAAAATAGTGTTATTAAAATCAGTTCCAAAATTATATATGTATAACAATCATTTATAGTTCATTCAAAATTTAATTGGATGAAAAAAAAGTATGACATTTTGATCACAAATTTCAAATAAAACCGCATGTATTGTTATATATTAAAAAACAAAATTATCATAAAATATTTTTAAGTGGACGTCTAAACTCAAAAAAATATTTCTAGCTTAGATGGTTTGGGCAATCACAGTATCACGTTAGTGTGGAATAAATCTTAAAATTTTAATGCAATACATATAGATGTGTATTGGATTAAGAGTGGTGTGAAAAAAATTATGAAAATTTGATGTAGTTACGGTGACTTTATTATTATTGTGTATTTTTGGTAAAGCACGTGAAAAAGTTTAAAAAAGTTTAATTTAATTTTTAACATATTATGTGTATGCTAAAGTTGCGATATTTGATTGCCTTTTTTATTAATTTTCAATGACATTTCTATTGTTTGTATATATTAGAATACTTTTTTGTTTAGATTTCTTATATTTACATGTTTATATTCCATTTATTATATTGTAAAATACTGTTATTAATTTTTAGAAATTTCCATTATATATTTTTAGTTTTTGTTTTTTTTTTTTAATTCATTCTCTGTCATTTTGTAATGGAAATTTACAATTGTAATACTCAGAGCTAACCTCGACCTATGTATTCCCTGGTGTAAAATTCGGAAACCGTTTCCGTTTTTAGAGGATCGCTGATGTTTACCAAAGATGGGTTAAAACACGATTTTTAGAAAATAAATTCAAAAATACATATAAATACCCAATTTCTAGGTAAAAAATACAATGAAATCTCCTAACTTTTAGAGGAAAATCTATCTAGATTTAATTTAGTAACTTTTTTTAGTAGCGCACCCAGGGGGCGGGTTAGAGGGTTATCTTATTTCGCCAAAGCTAGGTCGGTGCGGGGCAGCGCGTTTTGCAATTAATCTTGTTTAAATCAGTGACATTCTTAGCTAAAAGGGGCAAATACCCCTATCCAGGGTGAATAAACTAATAAGACATTACCATCACGACTTTCTTTTTAGTCATGGCTGATTTTCATTGATATTATGCTTATATTGTGCTAACAAAAAGCAAGGATTTTTTTGTCGCCAAAAAAATGTTTTTATATTGTTATTTATATCTTTAAAATATTGTATGCTAAGAGATTGTCTAATCGAAATACAAAAAATATATTTTTGATAGAAATTAATGAAATATCAAAAGTACTACTACAGAAAAACAAGAAATTCAGCGTTAGAGAACACATTCTGAATGAGACTTCCAACAGTCAATTTAAAAGCTTAAGAAAGCTAACAGCTTAAATAGGTAAAACAAAATGGCTTGTAAATGAAATGTTGAAATGCTTCATCCTTTCCACGTTCAAAAAGAACACGCAAAGTCTCTAGACGATTATCCTTCGGCAGTATATTACTCCCAATTTTTAGAGAAAACCCCAATTTTACTTCGATGATTTATTAGGACACGAAGCTGGCTTGACAAAAGACGGTGTTATTTTAACTCTCATAATTTACATATCTCACATAAAGATAACCCCCACAAGCAGTAACACAGAAAACAGTTGGTAATAGATGTGGCATAACCCATTTTTGTATGCCACATAAAAATGTGGAATATTTAAGAAAATCCGGAGTTCTAAAAAAAAAATGTGTTTGATAAAAAAATAATCTATGAATTTCTTGAAACCTGTATGTTAATATTGTTTCTGAAATAAAGTAAAAAAGAGAAAACCGACGGATTCGAGCGTTTTATCGGAAAATAGGGCGTTCTTAAAATATAGAATTAATTGTTTTAATTTAAAAATTCTTTGATCTCCTATTTTATATCGGTGAGATATCCCCTCGGAGGACATATTGTGTATCTAGATCAGGCGATGGGTCAAAAAATGGAAAAAATCCTTAAACAGTGTATTTTTTACATTAAATCTTAGCTACAGACGTGAATTATGTAAAATTCAAGCACAGACGGGAGTCAAACTAACTCTTTTTGTTTAAATTGCCACCTAGACCTGCGCAAAAGTCGAAAAAGACTACAACACATAAAATAAAATATCCTCTAATATTTTACATTTTAGTTTTGTTGTTTAATTATATTTTAAATACGATTTGAGCAAATAATTCATGAGCATGAAAAACCCACAGATCAGTAGACTTATTACAAAACATAGGTAGATTTTTCCATTTTAATCTCTTAGAATCTTGAGCTGGAACAATGAACATTGATGAAACCACATGGTCTTGTGACAAAGATACTGTTAGATTTTCTTGAAATAAAAAATTAAAGCGAAATACCACAACTATTAACACGGAACAAATTTCAATTTTTTTTGTTTCATAAACACTTTTTTTTTTAATTCAACTGCACCCAATTAACTAAAAAATACCTAGTAAAGAATTTAGTTGGCTCGCAAAAAAAATTTAATACCTATCAAAGTAATTTAGTTGGCTCACAAAAAAATCTTAATTATTTGTTTCAAAATTTTAATTTATAGGTATATACAATGAACATACAAAATATAGATAACAATATATTGTTGGTTCAACAAAGGCAATTAAATAGCACATTTTTAACGTTGAATCTAAAGTTTAGACACTCATTTGGTGCTTTTTAGCCTGCCTTTTGAAAGCAGTCTCTGGGACATCACTCGTAATAGTCCAGCAGGAGTCGGCTGACATCTCACAGTTCCATTTTCCCTGATACCTTGTTTCCATATTTGAAATATCCTGGTAGACAACGTGCTCGTCACAGCACTAATTTTCTGGAAAGTAATCCAGATGAGAATCCAGGAAATGAATTTTGAACGACATATTGCACCTTAGGTTTTGGTAACACAAAAGAAGTTGAGCAGTCGGGTGTTTAAGTTTTCTGCTTTTATATTTCTCAAAAAATTTGTTGCAACCATTTTAAAGACATTCCAACCATCTTTTTCCTTGCCTTTAAGTATGGAATCGAATTGCGCATCTCCGAAAACTTCTAATCTGGGGACTTATATTCCCTCTTTTATTTTAGCGTCACTGATTCTAAGGAACTTTTCTTTTAAATAACTGAAAGCAAGGCTTTCTTTGTCCATGGCCTTCACAGAGTTTTTCATAATTCCCATGACACATGAAGTGGCGATAGTAAAATCTTTTCAGGGGAACTAATGGCGCGCTGGCTACATTTTTTGTTTCCTGGCTCAAAAGACTCTTTCGGAGACCAAACTTTCTCTCGATCGTGCTCGACTGTATTTGGTATAACCTAGCTGCATTCCAAGCAAAATCGTCATACATTTGCAATTTATATCTTTCATGTACATGACCAATTGGGATTGAATGCAACTTGTTTCCATTTATGGAGTAAGACAGCTTTAAGACTTACTTTTGAGGAATCAATGAAAAGTCTCCAGTGTGAGGCTTTTTACTGGGAAGGTCACAGACAAAATCGGAGTCTTGCGAGGTTGATCGGCCGGCGACATTTTCTAGTACACCACCGTTTGATTGTCATCAGAATCAAGGGTATATTCCTGAGGTAGATTAGGTACAGGAAACTCGTCACTATGAGGCATCGGGCGTATGGCAGATTGTAAATTTTGGATACTGTATCGCAGACGTTTTTTTCTCCGAAAAGCCTCTTTTGATGGATGGTGTCAAGCAAAAATAACGGTCAGTATCATGGTATTTCGGTTCTCGACAGATCATAGGAACAGCGAAGGACATCTTACGCTTTTTTCTACTTAGCTAGCCGCGAATGTTGGACGCACATTTATGGCAGCAGTTTTGGGGAGCTCAATTTTTATCCGGGTCTCCAATTTTGCAGTCAAAATACAAGTGGTAAGCCTATTTTATTAAAGGGCTAAGAGTTGTTTTTGTGACGTCACTTCTCCACACATATAACAGAAATGATCCGGCTTATTTTCAAACTAGCGACTCGATCAGCTGATGGTTGAAATACAATTGTCTAATAATTTAGGATATATGTTATATGTATTTATACCACTTATAAAATACCCCTGGTATAATACATCTCATTTAATGGTCGAACTTCCCCACACATTAAGGACAGCTATGTAAATTATAATAAGCATGGATCTATAAAACCGGAGTCTACTGAGACTTTTGCAAGACAGATTATTAAGTAGTATAATAATATAATAAGTAAGATTTTGCTCTCGGAAACATTTTTGCTGTTCCCTAGTGTAATTTTGTAGTTACTTTTATTTTGGTATCGTAACCACAGGAAATAAAAGTCAGTTCAACTCCAAAACAGGTACCGGTCATTACAAAACCAAATTCTTACGCAAACGCCAACCTGATCCTATATAACTTTTACAACATATTGACCTTCTTTTCGTTTTTTTTTTTGGAGATATACGGTAGATGGCGAGTGTAGGAGAGGGGAAACTCTTTAAAAATAGTAAACAATTATATTCGTGGAGTCTGAATACCGTCTGTGTTTAAGGGTTAATAAATTTGAGTCGACAAAAACAAAAAATTCTACCACCCCGGATAAACACTTAATCCCCTATTCCATATTTATTAAATAAATACATTCGATCATGTTTGCTACGTATGGTAATATAAATTGCACGCGTCTGCCTATTTCAGTTTTTGCTCACATGTAAACCCATACTGAGCAGTTTCCTCCGTCCGGCCAGCTGACCGAAGTCGATCGCTCCGCAGATATCCGACCGGTCCCCAGCACCGTACGGCACTAACACGCAAATTGCAGTTCGTTGCATTTTAAAGCAATTTCGTGGCGTTCCAGCTCTGCAGTGGGTGAGTGTTAATTATAGTACGGGAAAAAGTTACTGATGTAATTTAACGCATTTGTATTGTCATAGTTGTCGTGAATTTCGGTTATAGACCTTTTTTAAATCCAATATAATTTTCGCATTAAAAATACAGATCACCTTTTCTGTCTCCAAAAGAGCTAAGATGATCATTACCTAAATACTCAAATTAGATAGAAGTTGATTTTTGGGCGATCACTAGTTTTTTTTTTCGTACGATAAAATATAATATATAGTATATAAAATAAAAACCGATAAAATTATCTACAGGAAAGGTTCTATAAACTTTTTACGTAACGTAGCAGCCACTTTAAGCTGACTGATGCGCGTTGAGCACAATTAACCTATGCATAGCACACTTGGCAATATGTTAGTGAATAAAAACTATAATAAAAGACGCGCATCAGTCAGCTTAAAGTAACTGCTATGGCGATAGTGCTATGTTACATAAAAATTATATAGTACCTTTTTTTAAGAATTTTATAAATTTTATTTTATATGCAGCTGTATTTATTGTATGACAAAGAAAAAACGAGTTATCGCCCAAACCAATTTGTACCCAATTTGCGTATTTACGGAAATACGCGGTTTGCGGGGAACAGAATTTTTGATGTTTTTCGTTACTTCCAAATCTAACTATTAAATAATAAAAATTTATAGTTTTATTTTTTTCTTTCAAAACTAGATACCTACTGTATAGACTATTCTATATTTAGAAAATGTATCATTATCATTTCAGTTATTTCAAATACAAATCTGAACCATATCGATCTAAGAGTATTTTAGTATATATCTCGAAAAACATCAAGGCAAGTTGCCGCTGTCTAATTATATTTGAGTGGATGGGACAAAAAATTACTAGAGAACTGAGTGTCGTTATTTCATAATATTAAGATGCTAATTATTATTAAAATGAAATCCTTAAGTGGTAATCCTAAAATGGTAAAACAAACGTGTAATCTTAATCAATGTAATTGAGAATATTTAAAAACAGTCATTATAAAGACAAGGGAAACAGCACACCTACAAGGAACAGCTTAATTCCAAATAGCCACAAACTGGTTAAAGAATTTACGTATATGTAGCATATGCAGAAATAAATTATTTTGTGAAAAAAAGCGAAGAAAAAGTGAAGTAAAGGCAGCTCATGCTACATCAGATGCGCTACGCAAAATAAAAATGATAAGTATGCGGACAATGAGGCATCTCAGATCATCGTTTAAATAAATATAAAATCTGTCTTTGTGGTTATTTGCTGATAATACTAATCTTATTGAGAGCGGATATATGCCGGAAAAGCAGAAAATGTCGCTAGCTATAATGTTGATGTTGAAAGAGTAATTTATTGCTTATAAATTATCTTTAAATGCCTTTAAAACAATATCAATGTTTTTTGTATGAGAGAATTACCAACGAATAAGCCTGAATCATCAAGAATTTTGAGTCTATCTCGATGCAGGCTTAAATTTATAAAAAATAATCTTACTCAGAGTTCTACCATTCCCTGCTTTACCTCAATCCTACCATTCAGTTTTTCAGTCGGTGGCTTTACATGGCGTCGTTGTTTTGTGGTCATTCGGGAATGCATTTATAAATTACGGAAAGAGCTGTGGTAGGATTATTGTGGGGAGGGGCTGGAGAGATGATATCAAACAAGAATTTGTTAATATTCAAATATTTACTGTACTATCTAGATATGTTTATAAGTGTCTACTTTATTGTCCCTCCCATTTGGATTCTTATACCCTAAATAGTATTTCTCATCAGTACTATACGAGGTAGGGTTAAATTCTGAAGATTAAAAAGCAGTGGGGGCTCTTGCATTAGGTAATATGGTCAATGACCCCCCAATAAATACTTCCAAACAGAAACAAATACATAAACTAATACATAATTTATATTTTATCATTTTTTTTTTAATTTGGAAATTCTCTCTATTATTCTAAGCGTATAAACTCGTTGCCGTTCACTTAATTCCGCGGCACACTATCTCTGGAGGTTTCGTTTCGTTGGCATCGATCACAGCTGAGGGCCCGAAACTTAAATATTTTTGTCAGTTAATGCGTTTAATGTGGATCGTGTGATAGGTTGTGGTTTATATTAATGTTTTAAAGAAAGGTAGCCACAGTGTTTTAGAATATTAAGACCTTAAAAGCCGTTTTCAATTATTTTGGCGAGCTGAACTTCAAAAAACCACTCGAATTTAAGACCAGTAGTCAACCTTTGCCGAAATTTAAGCAAAGCAAAATAAAAGCAAACAAATAAAGACAAAGAAGTAAATCGTTATTTTTGTACAAATATGTACGATTTATCTGCCTGGACTTGCGGTTGCAGACATTTGTTGTTTCGTGTGTCTGATTATTTCAAATGACTCTACGATTCTCTACTATGCATCCTTATTTTACATCAAACTGTCTTTAAGAATCAAGCAAGTGACATCCACTATGTTCCGGTTGTCTGTGCGAACTTTTTTACTAAGATGAGCTGTTTGTAATAAGAATTTATTTTTTACCGTTAACTTTTTTATTGTAATTTATTTTGTTTCGTTTGTTGTGAATTTTAAACTCTGATTTTAGAAATTTAAATTTCTTTTAATTAATTTTTAGTTTTGATTGATATCTATCTATCTCTATGATGCAAGGAATGATTTTTAACAAGTAACTGAATTCTTTCGTATTCCGAAAGAACGTTTTTCTTAAAAGACTGGCTTGATTTTTCCCTGTTTATATATATATATATATATATATATATATATATATATATATATATATATATATATATATATATATATATATATATATATACAGGCGCCGACTCCATGCGCAAGCACCCATACCGAATTTTTTATGGGTGCGGAGCACCCATACAAATCTGCCTGTTTTCAATTAAAATTTTGGTAGTTAAGACTGACAAAATCACAAATACAAGCCATTATTTCAAAAGTCATACAACAAGTAGTATGTTCAACATTCCTCTATGCAGACCATACCCACCTGAGTACTGAATGACAATTATTTTATTATTGACGTTGGGTCTTTGCTATATACACGATAGACCCCTATTAAGTCGGAGTTGTGCCTTGTTAGGTATTCTCTATTTTCACGCGACGTCATTTCGCCTGGATAAATGTGAGAGAGTAAGGGAAGGGGATAGATCTGTAATGAAACGGAGTGAGGATTGCTACTTCGAGATCGTTTTAAGTCTATGTTCACTCCGTTTACTGTAGTTCGAGGTCCGAGTGAATTTTGTATGTTTTAATTTTGCTTTTGTTATTTTTTTTTCTGTTAAAATATGTGTTTCTAAAGTTTAAATTGTTTGTCGTGATAGTGATACATTATATAGTGTTAGTGCATAGCGGTTACAGGAATCTTTCAGTTTCTTTTTATATAAAATTGATAAACATTATTTGCGGCGTAAACCAACCTCTCAAACATAAAAATGTAGTTGCGGTTTCCTCGCAGTTGAGCCATAAATAAGAAAGTGAAGTGTGCACTGTTTCGCGCGCTTTGGAGTATCTACTTAATGCAAATTGTTTATGAAAAACGTTTTATTATTGATAAGGTAAGTGCATCGGGGGTGCGATTTTGCACTTATCATTTCGTTAGTTAACGAATCGCTAAATCACGTGATCTAGCGAAACAACTGACAAAGGTTGGAAGTAGCATCCATTTCTTAAGGCCGTTTTACATGCTGCAATTCTTCTTTGCAATATGCAATAGTCTTGAACAAAGGCATGCGCAGTTTGACATAAGGTACAAATGTCTTGCCGGGTCCGGTAAACTATCCTGACAGTCGATTTTTACATATTTTGTTTTTTTTCCAGAAAGTAACCATTTGCAATATTACATTTCAAAAATAAAAATTGCGGGATATGCAAGAGTTTTCGTAAAAAAAAAAATAATTAAGTCACACTTGGTCACAATTTGACAGCCTTAAAACGAAAAATTTAGCAATGTTGCCAGATTTTGGATTTACCAATTTATTAAAGGAAATGAAATGACCAATTGAAAATTATTTGGACAACAGAATTGTAATTATTTATTGTTATTATTATAGTTTTAATGAAGGTTTTATTGACGAACCTGGGCTAACCTAACGTTAGCGGGACAGATTCACCTAACAATATAGTTCTTGTTACAGAAACATCGACCTTTCAATATAGACTCGGAATTCGGTTGGCGCGGTACCGCGCGCATTCTTTACAGAAAACCTAACCAATCCTAACCCAACCTAATCCGCATTTTTATTAATTATAAGTTTTGTTATAAAACAATTTAGTTTTACGTGTTTTATATCTTATAGGTATTTCTTTAATTATGAATATGGCAACTTCGCACATCAAATTAAAAACAAGCATGGCGATGGAACCAGTCGGAAAGATGTTTGAAATCAAAATTACCTTTGATTTGTATAATAATTACATCTTAAAGTAAATTTTGAGTGCTGCTGAGAGTGTTCCACACATTTTCTCAATTTGAACTGTTAGAATAGTGTTTAAAACCAAAAAGAAACGAGATTTAAGAGTGTCAACATAGTTTACCGAAACCTGTCTTGCCACTGCGTATGCTTTTGTTCAAGAGTATCGCAACTTGCAAGAAAGAATTGCAACATGTAAAACAGCCTTTAGATGGAAAATTGCATGTATTTTGTGACGTCAAGTAGGCCAGTTTTTCATTACGATTTGATAATTACTGTTAACCTTAAAATTGTTTTGTTGACGTTGAGCAGAACACCACAAATTTGTTTGGCCTAAAAGGTGATGAAGAATTAAAAATCTGAAGCTTCTAAGGTCTGCCTGGAGATCCTTAATACTTGTATTTGTTATACTTCTAAAAGGGAAGATACAGCAGCATTGCTGGCATCAATTGGTGATGGTGAATAATTATTGTACCTAATACCTACTGTGCTGCCAATGTCAAATTTCGGATTGTACGTGGTGTGTTTGTGAATTACCCGCTTTTACCCGCAGCCTAATTTCTAATTACTCGCAATTTTATCCACACGAATGAAATTAGAATTTAAAGTATGGAATTGATGAAATTATAAAATTTTATTAATTCATTGTCAATAATAAACCCATAGGACGAACGAAAGGTTAATTTGCATGGACAACATCAACGTTGCCAACATTTTCATTGGGATAATGGGATACCATACCAAAGCACATGAATATGATAGCATAAACCCATTTTGTGTATCTCAATAATTGTACATTTAAAAGAAACTTTTATTGTAATAAAAAAAACATTGTTTTATATACTTAAAAATATTTTTTTTTTACGTAGCTAAAGGTAGGTACATATTGCAAATACAAATAGCTTATGAAAAATTAAAATAAACCATATAAGTACCTAAATACCTAAGTATGATTAAGAACTTAATACTTTTATTAACCATTTATCCATGATTACTAACACTACCACAAACTACAATATAAACAACGTGATGAATACATTATATAAAATTAATCAAATATGAGTAGGACTTATATACACGATATCACGAAATGCTTACACCACACACACTTTGTTTCAACAATAGTAGGTATTAATAAAGAAAGGAACCATCAGCCTTCAAATCAAATTAATATTTTTAACTTAGTTTAATAAAAATCGGGAGAATGAACGAGAACGACAAATGACGAGATAGAAGTTCAAGTACAACAATAGCATACATTTTTAGAATGCTTAGAGTTAGGGATGGATTGCTATTTGCGAAGCTGCTATTTTGAAGCAGCTATTTGGCCGAAGCAGCTTACCTCGGCTTTTTGTTTAAAGAAGTAGCTGCTTATTTAAAATCGCGTTATTGAATCACGTCTATTTGCCACGTCACTGCTTCGCTGCGGTAGAAAAATGTACCGGATCGCTGTAGCTGTTCGCGGGATAGCAATTTAACAGCGAGATTCAAAAACAGTCGAGTGAAGAATGGAAAGTAAAATTTCGTAATATGTAATGGCAGGGTTTTTGCGGTCTGTATTATGTAGTATGTGAGTAGGTATGTCGATATTTAAATAAGCGGGTGCATCATGCATATTCGTTTATTTTTTGTAGTATTTAATCTTGAGATTTAAATTGGGTGTGTAGTAAATAATTTATAGTATTGTTTTACTGGAAATTATAACTTTATTAACATAACCCATTAGGGTATTCAAGAAAACTAAATAAAAAACATTATTAAACTCTAAAAACTAATAATTTTCTTGGAAACAGAACTAAAACGTAAACTCCTCAAAAAAAAAACAAACAAGTAATGTCACAGAAACAAAATTACTTCTGCTCATCTACTGCAGTGTGGTAGACTTCGACCTTGATTTACCAAAAACAGCTGCTTTTTTTGCTTTTTGCCGCCAAGCCAAACCTGCTGTGCAAATGTGCCAGCGAATTGCAAGCTCAGGCAAAAACTGCTTTTTTGAAGCAGCTATTTGAAAGCTGCTATTTCAAAGTAGCAATAACTGCTTCAACTGCTATCTAAAATTAGTCGATTTGCCCACCACTACTTAGTCTTACCTAGTTACCTAAGCTGCATAAGCGCCGCATGTTTTGGTTGTAGAAAGAGATGGAAATGGAAGAGGCATTAGACACTAACACACGTAACAGAGACAGAAAGTGATCTCTTCTAACAGTCTAGAGATTTACGTCGATCAGTACAACCGACAACAGTGCATTTCGACGTTGCCATGAGAATCTGAAAAAAGAATCTGGCTCCACAAAATTAAAACCGGGGATTTTTGCTTGTGGCTTAGATTACCCGCTTTTACTCGCACGGAAATGCTTACCCGCAGGGGTGAGCCAATTGCCCGCAAAACGGGTAATTACCCGCACATTGGCAGCGCTACTACTAATATTCTAATAAAACAGAAGTTAACAAATAAGTGGTGATTTCAAGAGACCTAAATTTGACTTTAATTAATCGTTACGTGTGAGTGCAGTGAAAAAAGGTGAACATTTTAGTGGATATTATATTGTGCTTTTCCAGAACAGATTTTAATGCTATTATACCTTATTATAAAGGCGTAATATAATATTTTTGCACTTGTTTTTCCAGATATTTTAGAGACATTAGAGAATATGATATTCTTAAAGGCACTGTCAGGTATTTCGAGGTAGGAAATAACTATTTTAAGATACATAACACCTCTTTAAAAAAATAGGACACTAAGCAAACCTTTGTTAAAGAATCAACATTAAATTAAAATCTAATAAATTTAACAGACAATTGTTGAATACTTTAGTAAGCCATATTTTCAGATAGAGTTTAAGTTTTTTTTTTCTTTATTGTCTACAAATTCTATGTATTGTAGTGATAAATGCATACATATCTTTATCAGAGTGGACTAGTTTTAGATGTTCTAGCCAAATTTTTGTTATATTTATTCTAAATGAAATATTTTTTCAAAATGAAACTTCCTACTTTAATTTCTAATACATTTGTTTTCTATATTTATCTAATGAATTGGTAATAAAAATATGTTTTTTATCTTTCCAAATGTATTATTTATCTTAAGACGATTTTTAGTAAAATGGTAATATGGTCTTAAAATGAAAAATTAACCCTTTGACATTTTTGCAGAACTTTGCATTTTAAGGTGCTTCCACATGTGTTCCCACTTCTGTCAGTCTGTATGTACGCAGCATAGCTTAAAAACTACTTATCCAGTTGAATTTAAGTTTTCAACGGAATGGAAACATTTTGGTAAAAATCGAATATGGCGAAACAAAATGGCCGCCTAATGAAATAAAATTGCATAAAACTCAAGTGAAAAACAGAGACAGACTCGTGAAATTTTAGTCCGAATCTTGTATGACAAAACTAAATGACGGCCTAATAAATTATTTGAATATGCAGCACATTGTAGTGTCAATCTGTACGAGGGAAATTGATTGCCATTTAAAGTGGTCCCTCTAGTATTTTTTAGTATCAGAAATAATTTATAATAATAAATATTTTTATTATTTCTCATACTAAAAAATATTACGTACAGTGTAATTTTTTATATGGAATACTGTGTATAAAGAAGCCCTTTTAAGAAATACTCTATTTGGAACTGTTACGACTGAAATTTATATATTCAAAATAATATGGCCATTTGTAGGCAGGTATTAATTTTAGTTTTTTAAATATCGTAGGTAGGTATATCAGAAAATTTTGCATGAAGTTTTTTGGAAAGATATTTTTTAGCTTTTCATAGGTATAAAAAATAGACAGGGTATATAAAAATAGATATTTTGTCACTCTTTCTATATTTCAAAGATACGGATAATTACCACGAGATTGGGAAGAAGAAAATTTACTTTGCATTTTTTTTTCATTGCATTAAAAATAATAAAATTACTGCACAGTTGATCCTATACCTAATAGAGTAATTTTATCGTCTAAAAATTAAAAATTGACGTTTGGAGAGTTTACATATCTACCAAAAGAAAGAGTTGGAACTGAAAAATAAATATTTCTACTTTCATACCTTAACTGTTGGAAATTTGTTTAAAGATTCATACATAATACCACCCATAACTAATTTCATAATGGTATCAATCTCTAACTCTCTATATCCCTGTAAATCTGTATCTATAAAACGCCTAAACATAATTATTTTTTTAGATTTAAGTGTAGTCATAAATCTTTAAGATATTAATGAAATAATTTTCCATTTTGATTATTATGAAATTGATTGGAACTTCTTCAATTTTTTTTTAAAGTGTTGCAATATTTTATAGTAAAAATCAATTCTATATTTCGCACTAAATAAAAAAATGTTGTTACAAGCTGAAATTAGTTTCCATTGCTGCTGATTTCTGGTGATACGTAAGTCCACACCATTTTCTTTTACAAAGGGTCCGTCCAAAGGACTCACACTGTGACTTGAAATACCTAAAAAGAAGAAAAAATATTGTAAAAAAATTGCTTTACGAGAAATCAGCTGTAAAAGAAGGATATTTTAAATGAAATAATATGCTATTAAAAAACTTCGTTATTGATAAAATAGGTATATTTCCAATTTTAGTTAAAAATTAAATGCAATACTTAAGGAGCATATTCCCCTTAAGAAAATAAGAAGAATATCCATATAAATACCACTTTTTAAACTTGTTTGTAACCAACAGCATGTATAGTACCTCCACCCAATTTTTTTTATTAAATATAATAATAACCCCTACATTCATTAATTAATTTTAGGTACTGATGTTCTATAGTAAACTACTGGACAGACGCAGTTATACATGCAAGTTTGTAGACAAAATTGAAGTTTAGTAATTTTCAACCAGAAGTTATATATTGAGTTGTGGTTTTCGATAATGCCTAGCACTGTATGTTGGATTTATCGCTTCGAAAATGCAAAAGGCCACAAGAAATCTGTTACACATGGTATTATCTAAGCCCTTGTCATTTTCACAAAATGTTTATACACACACAATGACTATTACAAACCGAAATATTATATTGTTCTTTTCTACCCTGGATATTCCACACCCGAATACCAAAAAACTTTCTTTATATAAAGGGTGTCACCAAAACGTAAATTTTTCTGGATGTGTTATTTTTCTCAGCTCCCATATGCATCAAAGAATGGTTTCTTACCCCATTCTATTGTGACCTTTTTATTTTAAACTAACTTTCATGATACATCAGATCAAAAGGTCATTTGAGAGTTTAAAAATTAATGAAACTTATTAAATAATGGTAAAAGGTCTGTTATTCCTTAAATTTACATAGATATTAATGAATCCTAATGATGAGTTTGAAGTTAGTTCAAAGTAAAAAATATGCAAAACAGTTTTTTATAAGTATAATGTTTTTATTTATATTTTGACACCTAGATACAGCTTTAACTATAGAAAATAAAAGCACAATAATTGTAGGATTTTTTCACTATTATCTTCTAAGAATACAAAATATTACTGAATACAAGAAATTACATAAAATATATTTTTTTTAGCTGGCCCCATTTAATGCAACATTAAATGAATCTGAAGTTAGCAATTATATCAGGTTTGGTACCTTTATCTTTAAAGATTATCCAAAAAATTGATAAAAACCATTTCATAAGAGGCAAAGATATTCATCTCTCTCTCTCTCTCTCTCTCTCTCTCTCTGAACTCATATATTTATAATCGGTATGAAAAGACTAATTTAATTAGATAATAATATTCAAGGTATCACATTTAAAAAATCCATGTTATGTAGTTTTTTCTACTTTTCAATAATTTTTAGAAATATTTAATACTCTTAGACCATAATACAGGAATAATCCTAGAAATTTTGAAATTAAAGTTTTTTTTTTAATTTTCTATAATTAAAGATGTAACTAGGTGTCAAAATATAAATGAGAGCTTTGTACAACAGTCGCATTTATAAATTTAGAGACATTACCTTGATTCATAACTGAGGTAAGAAATAACAGCTTAAGGGATACAAAAGTTGAGAAAAAAAAACATATTTAAAAAAATTTACAATTTTGTTGAAAACACCCTGTACAAAAAAAAAACTAAAGAAATTAAAAAAAACAAGGAAAACTTTTTTTACAAGTGTTTTACAAAACACTGTAAAACAACTTATTGAAGACCTCTGCATTTACATCCTCTAGGCTACAAACTCCATACTTAGTGCTAGACCGTAGGGGCGTCCCTAGACTCCTGTTAGTGAATGGGGGAGGGGAACGCTTGCCTCCCCTGGAAAATGTAAATATTGTATATTACATATATAAATTACATTTATATACCAAATGGACTATGCATGACTTCTTTTGGTTTTTTTTTCATCAGTTATGGTTCTGCGGGCGCCCATGCAATATCCCAAAAAAAGACATCGCCTCCCCTATGCCAATCTTAGTTACGCGCCTGCTAGACAGTGTCGGAAACCGCAACTAAATATGTTAATTTTTATTGAACAAAAATTGAGACCTGAATATTGTTCAAAAATTTCCATCTTTAAGTTCGTCATTTATATGTCACAATGTCACAATCTAGTGGTATTCTAAAAATTATAATGAACAACTGAATTTATAAAATAAAGTTATTCTGAAGAAAAAATCGAGAAAAAAATGTTTCTTGTTACAAAATAGTTTTCACTTTGAGTAACCTTAATTTTCATAGACTTTAGTCAGTTATACTTTGTTTGATATGATTAAAAAAGGCAACATACAGATGTTTCAAGTACATTGAAGTTTAAAAAATAAAATTTTAAACAAAACGAATTACAAATTTATGTATGGTCTTTTTTAAGGTATTAAACTTCAGTTTACCAAATTGCATATAAACCAGATGTTTTGTTCTTTAATAAAACAAAATAGTCCATAATAAAAAAACAGCAGCTGCACCTTATACGACATTTTTGGGACATCCTGTATAAATATTTAATATACCCTTACAAAACGTACTTTTAGCAACCTAGTATCTTCCAGTATCTAACAAGGTATCCCAGAATTACATAATAATGGATTTGAAATAACCTGTTCTGGTCAAAAATAGTACACAGTAAACTTAACTTACAAAAAATAAGGTTTCTTCATGATATAGGTATAATGTATATGGTGTATAATTGTTTTCTCTAAAATTAAGTTTGGTTCACTTTTGTTCCTTTATGTATATCTATGTAGTTTTTTTTTTAATTTTTAACACATCTGATATTTTATACAGATTTTATGTACAGGATGTTTGGTTATATTTTAAACAGTACCCTAGAGACTTTATTATGAGTTATCAAAAAACTTTAAATATAAAAGTGTTTAGGTAATTTACAAGAAAAACAAACAAAAGGTAAGTAATCGGAAATTTAGCAAATGGGCATCGACTTCGTTATTTTAAAAGGCACACTCTGTATAATAGATACACCTCAAATGGTCTCTTCTTGCAGATTATTAATAATAAACTAGGTTTAAGACCTTTATCTCTAAAGATAATCAAGAAATTTAAGAAAAACCCTATCATAAGAAGCGATGTATTCCCACTGACTCCTCTATATTGGAGCTTTCTCCATCTGTCTCTTACACATTGCCTCTTATGGCAGGGTTTTTCTAAAATTTCTCTGTTATCTTTATAGATAAAGTTTAAACCTAGTATATTTATAATCGGGAAGAATGATTAATGAATGATGATTTTGTTCAACCCAAAAACATTTGTATTTAAAGTTTTTTGATAACTCATAGAATAAGGCCTCTAGGGTACCATTTAAAATATAACCAAGAACCCTGTACAATTTTACATAAGAATAAACAAATAAATTCCATTAAACATAATGAACTTATTAAGTCATATAACAGTTATTTTTTTAAATAGAATATTTTTATTGTGATGTGAAACTGCGAAAAACTGTGAAAAAAGCGATTCATAGATTTGAACAAAAGATTAATTTAAAAATACGCATTAAAAATTGCAATTAGCAAAACCCAAAGAAAAACAAACACTTCAAACATATTTGTATCACACTGTAAGAAATTAGACAAACATATAAAACATAACGAGGTGTCTAGCACAAAGTTTAATAGATGACATAATAAAAAAATAAGTGTACCATTCATCAGTTGAGTTGCTATGCATTATCTTGCTGCTGTTTTCCGACAGACTATCAGTGCAAAAACAATTAGTCAAATCAAACAATGTTTCAAGTGTTAAATTCTGTTTGATACTGTAACCTGACGATTTGTTATAATAACGAACTCATAGGTATGTATTGCAGTAGACTTTGCTAAACATAAGCTTATGAATTATACTAGCCTAACCTGTTTAAGTCTAATATTATAATAAGTTTCTTTATAAAAAAAAATAAAATAATCACAATTAATACTTACACAGGTATATATCTTCTACAATCAAAATGTTCGAGTTCAAATTCGAATCAACAAAACAGCTTATCGAGGAATTTGTAATTGTGCTTCGGTGATTGTTCTTCCTTATATTGACTAAGTATGTAAAAGGTAAATGAAAATACTGTATCAAATACTTGACATCATTTCTTGTATTATTCCCTTCTTTTTAGTGTCATATTCTACAAAAAAGTAAAAATATTGCTATAATCAATAAATGTGCCATACACCACATACTGTGTAATATAATATAACTAATTATTTTCCTTCTCTAATAATTATAACATTATATAATTCCAGCTATAGTTCTTTTAAAGAAAAACAAGGATTATTTCATTTCGCCCTCAACAGTGAAAATATATAATAGCAAAGAAAATAATAGCTTACGCTATAAATTTTCTTTGATAATACCTGTTAAGGAATACTTTTGTTTACAAGTTATACATAGACAAGAAAATATAATTTTAGCAAGTACATTCTATTTGCTTAAAAATATACAAATTCACGCCTACCTGTAACAGTATTATGATAATCTAGATTCAACTGCACTTATTGCTTCTTTAGTCTTTCGATCAATAGAAAATATTATTCTTAAATTGGTTCCTAATTACTGGAATTTCTGTTCAATTTTGCAATACTTAAATACACCATTATTAAACCACTGTTATGTTTCCGCAAGTGATCCATCAGCTGTTCGACTTCCTTGTTTACTGGGTATTTGTGAACTAAAAAAGTTAGGTTAAGTTACGAGAGACCAAAATTAAATAAAATACTGCCTATTCTTAAAATAGAGAGGGCCATACCCCAGTAACAACGGCCAATTACAACCTAGAGTAAGATTTTTATTCTTACTCTAAATTTAAAACGCTTTGTTCTCCCGAGAAACACATTTCGCTTATATTATTATATTTTTCTGTGTAAGACGCGCCCCGTTTCAAAGGCGGATAGATGTATGATGTTTATGTGGTTAACTTCTAACAAAATGATCAAATCAGGAAAGAAATCACTGAATTAAAAATAATGATTCATTCATTACTGAAATATACAGGTTTCGTAATAATATGACATAGATATTTTTTAAACAGATTAGCTATCTTACCTTGTTTAATTTGAAGGACTTTTTTACGAGTTTCGTATCTTCGCTGCCTATTTGGAGGTTCCATATTTTCATAATTTTCTTGAATATTTTGGCATCTGTTGATTATTTACGGTATGATGCGTATGCTAATATATCATGGCTTAGCTTTCAAGTAATCAAAACAAATTTTTATCTTACGAAATTAAACTCCAAAGCAGTAAATTTAGATATTATCAAAAACTCAAGAACTGACAGATTCGGAAAATGGCGGCTTTAGTAGCAGGTTGTTTTTTTGTAAAGAACCAGAATCGGAAAATCCCATTGTCATGCCGAACAGCTCTCCGAACGGAGAAAATTTTCGTTAACTAACGAAATGATAAGTGCAAAATCGTACCCCGGGTCTTGTATGAGAGTGAGAGTGTGAGAAAAAATTTAATTGAATAAAATAAAATCCTTTTTCTACGATCTTGAAATAAAAAGCAATTGCCACACTGATTTTAGTTAGGTAATGATGTATATTCCGGTACTATTGCCGGTGCGGTAATAAAGGATGCTAGTTACTACCGCATTAGTGCGGTCACTTCACACGCAGTGTGGTAAAAAGATACCTTCAAATTACTATTACTTCGACTCTTCCACATCCCCAAAATAATAAATGGATGGGGAAGTATAGCATCGGCAAAAAAAAATGCAATTTTTGTGCTAAATCGTCTTAAAATGATTAAAAACGGGTAAAAAACACAAATTCGGCGAATATCAGTTTTCTGTTTGCCGGTCGATCTGTCGGTCTGTTAGTTCACGCGATACCTTCCGAAGAAGTTGCTCTATCGACTTGAAATTTGGTACGTAGGTAGTAATCCATATGAGAATGGTTCGGATTGTTATTGAGCAAAATCGGTTGAGATAAAGGGGGTAAAATGGGGGGTTATTGCAAATAATTATAATTTTTTATTAAAAATTAAGTAATTTGTTTTTCAATGAACTTTTGGGTAGAAATATTTAAATGATAATACCTGCCTGATATTTTTGTGGAAAATAAGAGTAAGGGGGGGGGGGTGAAAATTTTAATTTACTGGAAAAATCGAGTAATATGTCGTTTTATAGGTTTTTGGGCATGTAGATTTCAATTTTAACGCATGTTTAATGTTTTAGTGAAAATAAGAGGTAATAGTAAAAAGGGGAGGGGGTGAAAATTAAAATTAATTTGAAAAATCCAGTAATGTATAATTGTGTATATAGGTTGGTGTGGAAGGAATGATTCCATTGGCAGCGGTTTATTATTTATTACGATTCTTTTTACTTTAAGTACTTTCTTACGTGTGCCTGAATTTAATATCAATTTGTAGAAACTTAAACAAACTTTGAAATACCGATTTTAAATTTTTGTTTAAGGTATGGATAAACTTATCATTCGCCTTCCAAATAAAAGTAAGAAGGTTCCAGAGCCCAAGACCGCGTCTTTTGAGCCTGTGCCTTCGCAGCTATCTTTATCTCAAGCTCAAGACAATAATACTGATACGATTGATATCATAGAAAATGGGGGGTTGCCTTCCACATCTAATGTCTCAAATAATCTGCCAATAAAAGCCGGTAAAAGTTCCTGGTTGAGGTCGTTGCTTTTAATTAAACTGGCAAAATACGTTCAAATGGATACATTACAAGAAAGATGTATCAAAAGTATTTTGTCAAATATGTCAAAATGCATACCTAAAACATAAAATGCCAATGAATGCCACGTATACAAAGCTTTCTTACAAGTCATTTGTTATGGAAGGATTCAACCAATGGAATAAGGCACCAGAGAGATCTCGATATCACGAAAAATGCATCAAAAATCAGAAATGCATAGGCACGCTGTGGAGGCAATGTCTACAATAGACAAAGGCGTAAACGTGACAGCAGCTATGTCGAAAGCAAAAGTTTTGGCAATAAAAACTGCGTTGCTGAAAATTATCGGATCCATTAAGTATCTAGCAGGGCAAGGACTTGGAAACTTCGTTCAGCTTTTATTGCTTCGAACTGAAGATTCTACAGAATTAAAGACATGGTTGAACCGAAGTAAGTATAAATGGATATCGCATGACATTATTAATGAAATATTGAGTTTACTCGCTGATTATATCCATAATAAAATTATTAAGGATTAAGCCAAATATATTTGCAATTATCACTGATGAGACCACAGATCTTTCAAAAAAAGAACAACTCTCAGTTTGTTTCAGAACTGTTGACGATAATTTCGAAATATCAGAATATTTTTTGGGACTTTATGAAACGCCTTTGACTAATGCGGAGACGTTACATAAAGTTTTAAAAGATATATTTATAAGATATAGCTTAGACATATCTTCAGTACGAGGCCAATGCTATGACGGGGCTGCAAACATGAGTGGAGCTTTATCAGGTCTACAGAAAAAGATAGTTAATTATGAACCACGTGCTATATACGTTCATTGCATAGCCCACTCTCTTAACTTGCTTGTACAAGATTCATTTATTGGCATACCTAAGGTAAGAGATTTTTTATTGCATTCTAAAGACATTTTAAATTATATTCGAGATTCGGCAAAACGTTTAAATATTTTTTACGAAATTAAAACCAACACTGAAGACGCTGGTTCATTGTCCTTAAGACCTTTTTGTCCCACTAGATGGTGTCTTCATGTAACATCTTTAAAATCACTGTTTGACAATTATCAAGAGGTATGTGAATTTATGATAAACCAAAGTATTGAAAAAAGCGAAACAGGAGCGAAAGCAAATGCTTATCTTGAAAAAATGTATTCATTTGAATTTTATTTTTTACTAAAAATTTTAATTTTTGAATACAAATATTCAAAAAGTTACCATTAACATTGCAGACGCAATAAAAAAAATTGACTGCCTTGCTAAAACATTTGAGACTCAACGAACTAATTTCGAAAACATATGGGAACAAATAGTCTCCGAGAACGATTTTAATATTGATGAACCTGTTTTGCCAAGGAAGAGAATGGTTCTCCTCAAATTGGGTGGTTCAAAAATCTATGTTATCCAAATTCACCTGAAGAAATGTACAGACGTTTATATTACGAAATAATAGATACTTGTATTCAAAGCCTTAACCGTTTTAATTCGGACGGAATAAAAAGAGCAAGAGATATTGAAGAATTTTTATTGACAAATAACGAAAACAATATAATTCAGGAAAATTATATTAGCGATTTTGATTTAGAAAGACTCTATTTACATAAAAGAATGTTTTTTGATAGTAACGGGGGGCAACGTTTTCAGTCAGCAACAGAAATCGCTTTATATTTAAATCAAAATATACATTTAAAAGAATTATTTTCTGAAAAGTTTTAAAATTATTTTTTACTATCCCTATAACATCGTGTACTTCTGAACGAAGTTTTTCAAATTTACAGAGACTAAAAACATTTTTAAGGACAGGGATGACGCAGGCCAGATTAAATGACCGTATTGTCTTAAATTCATATAAAGATATATATATATACATATATACATATAGATATACATTTATATATACATATATATATATATATATATATATATATATATATATATATATATATATATATATATATATATATATATATATATATATATATATATATATATATATATATATATATATATATATATATATATATATATATATATATATATATATATATATATATATATATATATATATATATATATATATATATATATATATATATATATATATATATATATATATATATATATATATATATATATATATATATATATATATATATATATATATATATATATATATATATATATATATATATATATATATATATATAATATATATATATATATATATATATATATATATATATATATATATATATATATATATATATATATATATATATATATATATATATATATATATATATATATATATATATATATATATATATATATATATATATATATATATATATATATATATATATATATATATATATATATATATATATATATATATATATATATATATATATATATATATATATATATATATATATATATATATATATATATATATATATATATATATATATATATATATTTATAAATATATATATATATATATATATATATATATATATATATATATATATATATATATATATATATATATATATATATATATATATATATATATATATATATATATATATATATATATATATATATATATATATATATATATATATATATATATATATATATATATATATATATATATATATATATATATATATATATAATATATGTATATATATATATATATATATATATATATATATATATATATATATATATATATATATATATATATATATATATATATATATATATATATATATATATATATATATATATATATATATATATATATATATATATATATATATATATATATATATATATATATATATATATATATATATATATATATATATATATATATATATATATATATATATATATATATATATATATATATATATATATATATATATATATATATATATATATATATATATATATATATATATATATATATATATATATATATATATATATATATATATATATATTATATATATATATATACATATACATATATATATATATATATATATATATATATATATATATATATATATAGATATACAGGGTGTTCCAGCGAGGACTGAACAGGGACCTATTTTCGACCTTCCTTGTATTTTGGAAAAATTCAAAATAGCCAATCGATGTATTTTTTCTTGTAGAATCCAAAAATATCATCGAAAAAATATTTGAACCAGAAACAAAAGAGTTACGCTATGCATCAGGTGTTTTTTAAATGGAATGTATCGTTTTTTATACGATTTTTGGAAAGAGTGATTTTTTTTATGTCCGTTCTGATTAAAAGATTTGATTTTGCGATAGCTGTTTATATTACATTTTAATGTTTTACAAACTAAAATTTTAGCTTCACCTGTTTAAAATATACGATAGGTTGGTATAGGTGATCAAGGTAAAATGACGTTTGAATGCTTTGTCAATAAAAATTGACATTATTTTAATTATTGTCGAAGTCTTCACCTAAAAATATATATTTGACTCTGATCGAAATGAAATACTCTTTGGACGAAAGACTACAGATTGTTATGCTATTTTACAAGTGCCAAGAAAATGCAAGAGAAGCAAGAAGAAGATTTATTGCAAATTTTCATAGAAATATATCCGTCAATACAATTCTAAGGATAAAAAACCTATTTGAGGAAAATAAAACTTTACATGATAGAAAAAGAAATATACAAAGAAGAAGAAATCGAGACCAGGCCATTATAAATTATTTTCAAGTTAATCCAACCAAATCTATTTCGGATGCAGTTCGGGAAGTTCAGTACGGTGGCGGTGTAAGGCGCAGAAGAGTTACCCGAGGGACTGTTCACAGGACTCTGAAAATTCATAAATTTAGGCCTTTTCGTATCCTTCCACTTCAGCACCTAACACCGGCACAAAAAGAACTTCGCTTCCAATTTGTTTCTCAAATGGTAATTCGGCAAGAAAACGAAGACCGTGATTTATTCAAAAATATTGTGTGGACCGACGAAGCTACTTTCACAACATCGGGAGTATTCAACAGTCACCACTGGGCCGTTGAAAATCCAAAAAAGTTCCAGACTATTAAATTTCAAGGGAGGAATTCTATTCATGTTTGGTGTGGGATAAAAAACAATAAAATTTTGGGACCAATATTTTTTAACGGGACTTTAAATGGGCACAGATATTATGAGTTTTTAGAAAATTTGGAAGACTTACCATTGGCAGAATATCAGAATTTAATTTGGCAACATGATGGGGCGCCTCCTCATGCCGTGCATGATGTGGTTCAATTTTTAAATCGGCGCCATAACCAATGGATAGGGCGAAATGGAACATATGCTTGGCCGCCCAATAGCCCCGACCTCTCAGTTTTGGATACATTTCTTTGGGGCCATTTGAAGAACGTCGTATACAGACAACGAAACGAAAATATTCAAGAGATCATGGGAAAAATTGTCGATGAAATAAACCGCCTTAACCAGGAAAATTATATTGTAACAGCAAGTTTAGAAAGGCTACAAAGGGGTTATCGATGTTGTTTCGAGGAAAACGGCGGTCACATTGAAAACTTATGTTATTAGTAGTTTTATTTTATTATTTAATAACTATTTT